>OX422140.1:153199621-153799621 GCA_949129095.1 Volucella bombylans | reverse complement strand
CTTCGCTCGATCCTTATCAGTGAATTCACATTCAACGCAAGGACATTTAGTGTTCGCTCCGCCATGTTCGTACCCATTACGACTGGAGGTGCGTTAGGCTCGGCAGCTGATCCACGCGCGTGGCCTGCTCTTGTATCTGATGTTGTAACTGAGCCATTTGCCCCTGGATAGAGAGCAGGAGAGCCAGCATGTCAGGCACAGCTTCCGGTGACCGAGGTGCTGGGGCCTGCTAAGCAGTCTTCGCTTTCTGTACCGTGCTTCCTCTACCTGCCGCTATTTGGGCGTAGGTAATTTGGGGAGTTACGGCTGGTGTTTGAATGAGCACTAGTGGTCGTGTAACCTTCTCCTTTTGCTGTAGAGCCAGATTTATTTTCCTCATGTAATGGAACTTCGGACAACCCCGATAATTTGCGGTGTGTCCCGTGTTCTTGCACAAGGCGCACGAGAGTTCGCTTTTGTCAGACGCTCCATCCCTTCCCAGAGCTCATTCCTTGGACTTGTGATTCTTTCCACACTTAACACATCGAGGTTGCATTTCGCAATTCGACGCGGCGTGTCCGAATCTTTGGCAACGAACACACTGTAAAATGTTGTCGCTCCTTTTTAATTTTTCCCAGTGTACAACCTGGTAATCTTTTTGCTCGAGCCATGTTGAATGGCTTAACTCCCACAAATTTGAGTTCATCGCACTCCTTCTCTTTAAGCAGTGCAATCCCCCTTCAATCCCCCTCAGCAGCATTGTTTGCAACTTTTCCCCCCTCGGGGAGAAGGAGAAGAACTCCGTCGTCGTATACTTCAATAAATCTTTGACTTTCTTATAGCGCTCCACTGTATTGCGGTGGATCGCATGCCTGTCAATACTTAATCGCTTAATATAAAAGTTATTGCCTATGGCCGACTTACATAATTCAATAGACTCTATCAGTTCCATTTTATAGGTGGTAAAAGGTGGCACCCTTTGCTTGACGTTTTTCGTTTGTTGTTGCTGTTGATTTTGCTATTTCTGATGTTGTGGTTATTGCTGTTTCAGCTGTTTCTGCATTGTTTTTCTGCTTTGTTTGTATTTGCTGCTGCTGTAAATATGATAGCTGTTGTTGTTGTTATTCCTGCTGTTTTTCCTTCGATTGTTGTTGTGGCTGATGCTGCTGTTTTTGTTGGTCTGGAGAGCGATACAGATCTTGGTGCTCGTTTTCTCTTCTCGCCATTTGTTTGGCTTTTATCAATAGGACTCTTTGCTGCAGTTGTTTAATATTGCAGTTGATGGACTCTACTTCTTCGTCTTTCTCGTCGGATTCATAAACCGCCAAAGAGGCGAAGCTATTGCTGTCTCCCATATAATGTCCTTCCCCCCCATCGGAAATGTATGGATACTCATCGTGTTCGGACTCATGATGCAGCGCTTTTTCTGTTGCAGATGTTGATGACGCCCCGTACCCCACTCCACCTGGTACACGTTCTGATGGAGCTGACGGAGAGGGGCGCTTAATAATGTTAGAAGCTTGTTTTTGCTTCTTCTTTTTTCTTTACATCTTCTTCTTTCTTTTCATCAAAAGATGATCCTTCATGTGGGACTTTTTGTGGATCTTGTGATGCTCGGGTATTAGATGGTCTCTCTATTGGAATAGCGGACCATTCTCCTGCCTCCATTGCCTGGTTTGTGCACTTTGGTTTTTATTTTTTTATTTATCGAAAGAAACTCAAAAAAGAAAAAAAAAGGAAATCTGATGTGCGGGATTCGAACCCGCACTCGCTCGTTTGTTATTCAGGCACACTTGTACCGGGCTAACTGGAGCCCTATGTGCAAATTGTCTTAATATCGTTTTACTATATCTCACTAACGATAAGAAAGCCGAAACAAATTTATTCCTTACGGTGGTCTGTGGACGACTGAACTTGAACTAATGTTCAAAATAATTTTTGTGACAATAGCACGTGCAGCGTGAAAATCAATCCTCTCCTGGGTTGTTTGCTCAGAGCAATCGTTTGTTACGGAAGCAAAACAGTAATTAAAGTAGATTATCTAATGGAAAATAGTGATGGAGACCTCCATGTAAGACCATAGGTTCATCGAATTCAGAATCGGTTGAGAAGTCACGACCTTGTTGAAGAGGGGGATTCAAGTAGAAGATCGGTAAATCTACCAGTGCTCTAACTTAAAACGAAACAGAAAGTTATTCAGAACCTTAGCGGCACTCTCATTAAAGGTATTGAGCTGGCGTGTCCAGCAAAGAAAAAAACTTGTCTATCGTCCACTTCATTGTGGAACCCAGAAACCTCAAAATATTATAAACAGGACATTTAAGACTAATTTGGAGGAAGCCTACAGATCGAATCAAAAATAATATAATAAGCTAATTAGGATTTCGAAGCGTGAGTCTTATAAAGAGTTGTAAAAAGATCAAAACAGTGAAACCAGATGATTACTCAAAGCTCTTAAAAGGACAAAATACTCAAGACTGCAAATACTCAGAAAATTTGATTCCAACTACACTACTGCACACTACGAAAAAAGAGACTCTCTGTCTCATGGTTGAGACTCACTTCGCATGTAACCTAATCAGAAACAGCTGTTTCTCTTTTTCATTGCTTCAAGTCGACTGGCACCGAGGGTATATACTCGTATGTTATGTATATTGTAGGTAGACAAACTGGTAGTAACTATGCCTGGCAATGGCATATATTCTGGAACCCGCGCACGGAAAGAGCAACATTTTCAATAGACAGAAACAGTACTTTAACACATTACTAAACGAAGATGTCTAGGGCTGTTCCATTCCCTTGTAGACAAGGAAGAAACGGAAGATTTTACAGAAGCGCAAGTTAGCGAAGCCGTCGAGGCCGTTCAGTCAGGTCGGATCACATAAATATCAAAATACGGGTAACTACCTGAAATTTTTTTGTTTGTTTGTTCAATAAAACGATGAAAAGTGACCGAATGGGCGATGAGCTTTCTAATTTCACTGTATAAAGGTAAAAGCTACACAAGAAATTCCAAACAACTATTGGTTGATGAAATTAATGTCGTGCGCTATGAAAATATACCAGAGAGACCTTGACAGTCGACGACGCAATATTATTAGAACCCATGGCAGTCAATGAGGCAGGTCGATTTACGATGCTTCAAAGTTTACGGCTAAAGTAATGGAAAACACCGTAATGCTTCCACAAATCTGCATATCGTCTTTATCGATTTAAAAAAGGCATTCGATAGAGTTCTCATGAAAAATATATATCCAAGTTTATATTAGAATAATACTCGTACGTGATATGTGCGCGATTAGCTGGAGAATTCAAACTTTAATTTGAGGTACACCAACGCAGTACTTAAATTTAGTGTCGTGCATGATTTTCTACCGATTATGCAATATGTAGAAGCAACGACGTATCAACCCTTCCGACAACTCTTAATATTTTTATAAAGGCGATAGAAGATAACGGGTTGAATAAGTCGAACTAAGACTGAATATCTGCATTGTTGTTTTTCGAAACCCGCAACCGTAACCCTTAACAACTACCCAGATGTGGAGTTTTATTCTAACTTCAACTTAATCCTTAAACTATGTCTCTCAACATACCTTAATTAGAAGGTGACATTGTAGGTAAAGAAGTGCGACAAGTTTAAATACTTAGACTCTGTAATATATCACAAAGGTAATTGTAATGACAATATAGCACATTCTCGCAGAGTTAGCGTGGAAACGAAAACTACCGATTCTATGATACGACGTATGACAGCATCTATACACAGCCATGTCCGGCCTTGGTATCCTGTATTTACATACTTACCACCTAATAACTAAACCATTTACATGTTCATATTACATGGATACATAAATTATCATTTCAACCGTATAAAATCGTATGCATGTACACAGTATATTTGTACATTCGTACACTCTTACTATCGGTGGAGGCCCATGTCCAGCCCGGACTGTACGCAAGTAAGGAATACGGTTATAAAAATTCAGTTTCAGCATAAAAACATACGACTACTCACTCAGTTCAAAGGTTGCCAAGGATTCAATTGCGAAGTAGCCAAGGAGCTACAAAAAAATGCGAGATAAATTCTTTAAGCCACAAAATGGACTCCCAAAATTGCCAAGTAAGGAAAAGCCTAACCACGGTAAAGTAGTAGCCAATAAAGAGAAGCTATCGGGACCGCGTAATAAAAAATACTAAGGAAAAAATGACGGAAGAAAAACCATCAGGCTTTGAAAGATGGACATTGGGCGTCGTAACATACGAGTATGTACGAACATTTTACTACAAAATAGAAGGTCCGAATATTCAGCTAACACAGTTTCTCATGTTTTCTCAGCCTTACTTGAGAAATTAGAGGAGCAAACGAATATAACATAAATAAAGTCTATATTCGGTAAAAACCGAATATAATTACGGTAATACGCGTACTAAATCGAGAATAAGAAATGAGAATGAAATGAGTCTCCATGAACTTTTACATAAATTGTTAAGTAAGGAAATTCACAACTTTTTGTCCATCTGGAAGAAACCTAAAGTCGTTCAATCGTCACTGCATTGGGAATAGCAACTGACAATTATGCTATAACAAATGATTCGTGTCACGTGCTGCAGCATATTTAGCGGAATTTTTTATGGTAGGGGACCTTCCCCCGGACGTCTCCAAAACGCCTGGTCAGTTTTCGTGGGAAATGTTCACGCAGTAAATTAATGCACGTTCTAGACGTATGCTAAGCTTTGACGAGTAAGATGGATGTGCACGAGTTATGTGCACAACACACAACACACAACACAACTGTCGAACAGCACCAAACATTCCCCCAACATACCAGCAAACATTCCCATCATACCAGCAGCAACATGATCAGGAATGGGAGCAGCCACTTCTACCTGATATCAGACGACATCAGCCAAAACTATTTGTATAAGCATCAACAGGCTGGCATACTGGCATACTCTCACGTTTCTTAACATGCTTGGGACTGTTGCTAGGCAAACCATCACTTTAATTATTATTGTATGTAAAAATGTACATAATACAAAATATATGTATGTAGGGAGCATATCTTTTGGGCGTTGGAGCTAATAAAAAGATAAGACAGTTGGCAGTCGAAAGTCAAGGAGTGAATAATAAATTCTTAAATGCTAGAGTTTGCTGAGCATATATTTTTCTTTTTTTTGATATAACATACTCCAACTTAGTTGGAAGTATAACTCACGCAAATAAGGTAAAAAATAATCTGATATCATGCGCCCATAATTTTTCCTGCTCATATCTATCACTTGTTCTGGGCCTCGTCGCATGAAGGTCTTCCTAAAGAATTTCATGAACGATAGTTTTTGGGAGTCCCAAAGCGGCTGCACGCCCTGCGATTATTGCATTTTCAGACAAGCTTCCTTCCTCAAGAATGGCTTCGTTGGTTCTTGATGTTTTTCCTGGCTGAATGGTATTCAAGGCTTAAGAAATTTTGCGGAATCTTTACACCCATGAATGCATTCAAATTACACTTGGCACATTGGTGACTCGCCGAAACGATTGTTATGCGAACAAACTTGTCGGCTCGCGACGTTGTAATAATGACACAAATGATGCTAACCTCCCACAGCACCGCTTACAACTTTTTGATATATGTATTTACATTTTAAAACCTAAATCTGTCTCCGGACACACTGTAACAAAATCAGGGAAACCACCGAGTGGATGGAAGTCGCACTTGAAAAAGAAACATAACGAACTCGAAAACAAGTATATATAAAGAAATGATGAAGAATACCAAGAACTAGTTACCTCCGACTGTCTTCAAAGTTTTTATTCGTGTAGTCTAGGACACTAGATAAAAATACAAAACCATTTTTGACGCAAAATAAAGGAAAGTACTAAAAGGACACTTACAATTTGAAGATCCTGGCAAAATGAATTTAAATAGCTTCAAGACTACGGCAAATTGAAGCTATTATTGAGATCTTTCAATTGAAATAAAAAACATTGTCAAGTTTTAAAGATATACTAAGTTTTTTAAAATTGATATTTTTCAAAAAAATTTTGTATAAAGGAAAATTTTTTACCATATTTAAAAGCTTAATTTTAATGCCTTTCCAATGATATATACTACATTTTTGCAACATACTACTTGAGCACCTGCACGCGAAGGGCGAAGACCGGCCGGTATATGAGTCGAAGAGATGTCTATAGCCTTTTTTAAACCGAGCCAACCTAACTTAACTTACATGCAATCGCTTCAGTCAATTTAATTCCTCCGAAAAATCGATGTTATTTCTCAGCTAAGAGTACAGTGGAAATATTGTAGAAAACGGGTTAAGCCCTGCGGAAAGGTAGTTGAAATCCCTTCAGCACGCGAAACGAAACGTTCAAAACATTCAGAAGTTAGTATATTACTTTTCGGAACTTTATCCGAGAAATTTATTAGGCTTTCAAAATTAACTGGTTTGATATAAAATATGCTTATATTGAATGTGATTAAATTACAGTGTCATCTGAAGTTGGAGGGGACGGTATTTGCTTTATTTTCAAATCTTCTATACTTCTTTGTCATCTACATATATTAAGGATGCCTGGTGGTATCGCAATGTAACCCACTGTAATATTAAAAAGCGAAATTGTCTTCCATTTTCCATTTAGCATTTTCCTCCTAATCATTTTCAGATACTTTTACAAAAATGCAATTTGGTTCTCCAAACATATGTTCTCCTGGGCTATGGGTTGCCTCCTTTTCAAGAGCAATCATATTCTTCCGATCGTCCTGCTGTTCTAATAGCTTTCAGCAAAGGATAACTTGGAAGACTATAAGGGGTACCAATGGAGACTTGTTTGAGAACCATTTTCTATCTGGCTTTCAGACTTTTCCGCAAGGGAAGGGTATACTAATTCATCTTTCTAATATTTTTAATTACTTGGCTATAGTTTTGAAGTAAAGGTTTTAAAATGGCACTTACCATTTTGGCTTTATTCAGAGCTTTTTTCGCAAGCTTACTGAAAGTAAACCTATTTGCTTCATTTCGTTTTAACTCAACAATAGTGTGCCAATTAACTTGCTTGGAGTTCTGGTGATGAAGCACCATCCCGGGCCACCTTGTTTCGCTGCTTTTCCGAATTCAATCATTCGTAGTCGGTCGCTACTGGACGAATTTTGTTAAAGTCATTCAAATTCCGTTGTTGTGCCAGAAAATATCAATGCTGTTCGCGAACTGTCGCCAAGGTCCTATTAAAGAACGGTCATTTAGGGATGGTACACCCCCATTTGTTTGCTAGAAGTTTTTGGAGAAATAAGGAAAATCATTATTTTCAACTACGAGAATGCGGTCTCTCACAGGTCGGCTCAAACAAGCGACTTTTTGGGCACTCAAAACATGGAATTGATGAGTGATCCACCCTACAGCCCTGATTTGGCACGCATATGAATTCTTTTTATTCCTGCACATCAAAAATGGATTGACAGGTCAACGTTTTTCACTCCTGAAGAAGTGGTTGATGCGTTTTGTTTTAGTGTTACCTCATTCGGAGTGGCAAATTGTATTCGTAGAGTAACTCGAGAAGGAAGCACTTGCAGTCCAATTCGGATATGAAACATTTCAACAATACATCTGGGGAAAGAAGGTAATTGCTGAGTCTGAACTAAAACCACTAGAATCTATTTTCCAGAATCCGATCCACTCTTCCCCATCACGACTTACAGTTTTCACTTTTGACGTACAGTTTCACCGTTGTCTACATGCTAGACAATAAAATGCTTTTACCAGGTCCTCTCAGTCGTGATTGCGAAAATAAAGTCAGCAATGAAAGCAATAAAACATCGGAAAAATCACTCGAAATTCTAACAATTTTTAAAATTTCCGACAACGAATTAGACACTGTATCTCAAGAATTTATCAAATTAATTAGGCGTGATTGACTTCAACCCATTGAATCCGTACGCAAAACAATTGGAGAATACTGGACGGAATAATATTCAAGTCATCCAAAGTCGTGAAACCAACCGTGGTGAGACCGAAGGTACCAAGAAACTGTCATCGCAGTCCCTTCGATTATGTTAGGCGCGTGAGTATGGCTAAACAATCAATTTTCTGTCCCCGAATGGATCAAGACATTTTTAACTTCATAGGGAATTGTACAGCATATCAAGTTCATAAATGCAGCAATGTCAAACTTAAAATTGGCAAGAAATAAATTTCAAATTAAGTTTTTGAGATCAGATCTCTTAAATTTTCACAGCACAGACAGTACTATATTATTTTCATCGACAGCTTCTCCGGCTTTCTAAAATTCTATGAGTTAAAGCAAACAACTGGAGAAACTGTCATGCACATCCTAAAGGAGATTTTTTCTGTCTGCGGAACTCCTCGAACTTTAAAAACAGACAATGGGCCTCAATTTGCACGTACGGACTTCAAAAACTTCGCAACAGATTGAAAGTTTAATTACTCCATAAGTTCACCGTATCATCCACGAGGTAATGGTCTGATGGTCTGGCAGAACATGCAGTCCAGATCGCAAAAAATATCCTGAAGAAATGACACTACGACAATATGGTCTTGCGCCACCTTGTCAAAATTAATCATCCAATTTTACTAAATAAAATAAAATGATTTTGAGTGATGAAGCTCTTTATTTGGACCTTTACAATTGTTTTTGTTAAGTGGAAAAATGATATCCGCCAAGTGGCTACCGCCAGTGTTAATACACATTTGTGCCCGTTTTATCTCATTTTCCATGACTTTCCGCAAGATTTTCGGTGATAACTGTTGGCATTTCTGTTGAATATTCTCCTTAAGGGCTGCGATTGTCTGAGGCTTGTTGGCATAAACCCACGACTTCAATTAGCCCCAACGAAAGAAGTCTGGGATGGTTATATTGGGCGATCTTGCTGGCCATGCCAAATCGCCAAAACGGGAGATTACGCGACCAGGAAACGCTTCCTTCACAATATCCATTGTGGCTCGTGCTGTGTGTGTGGTTGCACCGTCTTGTTGAAACCCCACCAGGCCCGCTCGTCCAATTCCGGCAATAAGGAGTCGTTTATCATGGCCATGTAGCGTTCGTAAGTAACAGTGACTGTATTCCCGATGGCGTACTGAAAAAAATACCAATCACTCCTCCCACGTGAACGCCGCACCACACAGTGGCTTTAAGTGAATGTACTCGTAATGGCTCTTCCTGCATCACACGCGGATTTTCAGTGCCCCAGAAACGTCAATTTTGCTTATTGATGTAACCGCTTAAGTGGAAATGCGCCTCATCGCTCATGATGATTTTCGACACAAAATCGTCCTCTTCATTGTTGATATTGAGGATGGCTTTACAGTAATTCACACGCGACTGACGGTCAGGAGGCATTAACTGATGCACTGTTTGCATTTTGTACGGGAACATGTGTAAGTCTTTCACTAAAATTCGCTGTAGGGTCCGTCTGGTGATACCCAATTTCGTCGCCCGTCATCTGGTTGATGTTTCTTCGTTCTCAGCGACATCGGCAGCCACAGCCGCGATATTCTCGGCCGAACGACCAGTCCGGTGGCGGTCACGCCTTACATGGTCTCCTGTGGTTCCACTCTGTTCAAGTAGAGTAGCTAAGTGCAGGAATGTTTGCCCAGTTCGCGCGACACGATTAGGAAATCGACGTCAAAATTCTCGCTGCGCTAACACCACCGACCGCTCCATTGCTTGTCTGTGTGGATACTGCAACTGTCTAGCTCACAAATGTCAAATATAATTGACGTACGACGCCATTTGCAAAACTTATACCATCTTTCGATAGGGTGATTAATTTTGCGCCACCTTGTACATAAACACACCGCGAGGAAACTTTCGGTCACCAGCTGACTGTTTATTTCATCACAATACACGTAGTCTTCTTCCAGTAACAACATAATCTCTACAGCAGAACCAAAAGCAAACGTGTCAAATCTACTACGCGTAGAAAGGCAACAGTCGAAAGTCTAGTGCATCACAGGTCATACATTATCCGCGAAGTAGAAGGAAACCTGTATCGACTAAATCTTACAAAGATTCGTCAAACTGTAGCAATCACTAAGGCACTCCCAGCCAGATGGTAACCCCGCCAACATTAAAGTTCTTTCAGATAATGAGTCCTCGTCACCGCAGTCTCCAAACACTTCATTTACACCACCGGCAGGGATGAGTAAGGTTCCAGAGTTACAGAAATTAAAACCACCAACTACAGAAGCAGTTCTTAGACGATCATGGAGAAATGTCAAACTACCGATCCGCTTGACATATTAGCAAACCGACGTTTGTCTCTGTCTCACGACATGAGAACAGGACTGAACTCTTCTAGGCACAACATTATTCTACGAGTATTACTATTATTATATTTGTAAATGAATCTATTACTTCAGTATTTGATTTGTACTGCATTATATTGAATTAATAAAACATTCATCTAAACTCAATCTTGCTGCCCACAAGAATAACTCCTGCTCGTCGCTGCTCCATTACTTTCAATTTCACTCCATTATTTCCACTGATATCAACGCTTAGACCACCAAATACATGTTTTATGCTTTTAAGAATAATGCAAAATCATTTAGACGTTATCGAAAATAAATTATAGCCGAAACTAGCTGTTTTGTAAATACGCACAGCTAAACAAAAACCATTACCACATTTTTACAAACTGACTGATGTGTATCTATCGCCTGAACCATTTGCCTAATAATATCAAATAAGAAGATATATGTGTAGGACATATTCCTGCTTGCGCCCGCCTCTTCACATAAAAAAAAATAAAAATGATGACACTTAAGTATATTACATGAAGAAACGCATTCATATTACTAAACATGAAGAAGTGGGAGGGCGACCACTAGTGTCCTTACCCTACCTCAAGACATATTCTTGCTATTTGTAGCACATTTGAAACAAAGAAATTTTTACGTTCGCCATGCGGCATTGCTTCTAAAACTAGCAACTAGCAACAGTTTTTAACATCATCTTTAACCAAAAATCCAATCGCATAAATATTAGGTTGTAACATAAGAATTGCGCGATTTTTGAATGTCTGTTAAATGTTAATTAAATGTGCAACTACCTCTCAGGCCACTTCTACCCCAAGAGCTTCTTGGATATCATCCCGAGATCTAAAATTTTTTCCATAAGGGAGCTTTGCAGACTTCGTAACAAGTGGAAATCTGAAGGTGCCGAATCTAGAGCTGGGATGTTGTGCTGCTCTGTCTTCTGAGCTAAGCCAGTGGTGGTGATCCATTTTCCAACGTTTCATGATTGTGATGCGACAGGAACGCAGCGTACATATGCTTCGATACTTTGCTAAAGATTATTTTGCGATAAGTGGTGTGGTACACATTTTCCCAACTTTATGACTTTGCACAAATGTCAAAACTCCCATTTCTAAACTATGCAAACCAACGCCGACACTTGAACTCGTAAGAAAACCCTCGTCATATAAATTTTTGGATTACTCTAGTGGCTTCACTTCCATTCTTTTCCGAAAGAAAAACAATAAAATATGCCGAACACGCTCTTCTGATACAGCCATTTAAAAATTCAGTTAAAAATGCTTACAATGACGTTAGCACAATGAAATTTGCACAATGAATGAGAAATACATATATCGCAAACACTAATTTAAATAACGGTTAAATTGGTTTTATGCATTTTATGACAATTGGAAAATAATCCCTGTAATACTTATGTTTTAACTTGATACATCACAAATCAAGAGTGAAGATGTCATCAATGATGTAAATTATGATTCCTCTCGCATCGAAAGTCTCTTACAAATTACAAAGAAGTTCTGCAAATTTTGCTACCGAATTTCAGTCCGAAAGGACCTTTTCCTCGGCAGTGAAAGATCATCCTTTGAGATAGATTTTTGCCAAACTTTATTGTTATAACAGTAAGGCAGTTAAACAAACTATTCCCCTAAGTACAGTTCAATAAAATTACAATAACAGACCTTATTTTTTTCCCGAACAGAAAAAAGAACCCTTATATGATATCTAATCAGAGCGACAGAAGCATCGAACCAATAAAATTGTCAATGATACTCAGCAATAGGGTGCTCAATAAAATATTTAATGACTACTTTCCTGTCCTCTTTAAATTCGAATGTCCTTCAATGTTATTTTCTTAATTTATTTATTTTTTTCTCTCTTTTTTTTGTAATTTTATTTCGATTATTTTACCTTTGCGTAGAATCCAAACTTTCGCACTCAATGTAATCCTTTCGTTTTTGAATAGCAACAAATTTTCTCGAACAACAATATCATTGGAGACAAACTGTTACGATAACCATTTTCCAGTCATAGTCCCAGTAGGAGTTGTATTCGTAGTCCTTGTGAATGCAAAAAAGTATATAAAAACTCACAAAAGACCACTGTATACTGTATAAGGATTTTACGAATCCATGTCAATCATTTCGGTAGCAAAGAAAACCAACCAAAAAAACACTGAACAAGGGATAGAAACGTACGGAAAGATGAAAATCGTTTTACACCACGTAGAGACTATGAAAGAGCTTCTTCAATATGCTTTGGCACTTTTTATGCGTACGTACGAATATATAGCGTGTTTGGAGCAAAGCCTTTCTTACTATATTTTACATCAATCGATTTCCATCTACTCTCCTATTCGTACTAAAGATACTTCTATTTTTGGTAATTTTTCGCAATGTAAGCACATCCTTATCGTTGTACGTACGAGGCACATTCATTCACTTGAATAAGTTCTTTTTCAGTTTTTTTTTTCTTACTTTTTGTTATTAGTTGAAGGACAATAGAAATCGAATCGCCAGCAAGAACAAAGCTCAAAGAAACAAAGATACTTTTTTTATTCGGAAATCCGAAAACACGATAATTTACTCAAAGACGATATCAATAAATCCGATAAACAGAACAACCGAACCCGGTTACGAATACGTGCCCTTTGCGTATCACTCACAAAAAAACAAAAAAAAACAGGAAAAAAGAAACACACACACAACCGAAAATTGGTAGGATCAAAAGGGATAAACAATTTTTTCTCCTCCTTTCTGTGTGCTTAACGTCCGAAAACTTTTCACATTATATGATATACAATACAATAGACGATGCTACAAACTTCCTATTCGTTCATATGCGTACAAAGTACAATACGAGATGGAGGAGTATAACTGATTTATGACCGGCGGGTCATAAAATTGTAACTCTTTATTCAATTTCCAAATTATATGGTATATTAGTAACCCTAAAGATACACAAACACACAAAAGTCTGTCACTGAACCTAGGGTATACGGGTATGGTTCAAAATTTAAGAAACTTGTGCATGATACGAACGATTTACTTTTGAACTGCCCGCAACAGAAACGCCACCGAAAGGTATTCACCTTTTAAAAAGGATAGCCGCTACCAAGAGGAGGGATGCAAAGTGACACTAAAAATCTCACATAGCCCTGGTTCATCGGTGTACACGTACGTATCTCTATCTCTATAATAGGCCAGCTGTACTAGGTATCTTTACTTCCCCCAAAAACTTTCACAACACTATCTTCATATGAACACTTTCCAACACTGTGCAGTATACAGGTGAGTATCTGAGACCAATAAATAAATAAAAAACAAATGGCAAACTATATATTGGTAGTCCTTAACCGAGGATGGCACGTCCACGCAGTTTGAAAAGCCGGCAATGACTGAAATGACTGAATCCTCAAATGTATCTTCTTTGCTCTGAAACAGAACTCAGGACCGAACCGAACCGAACAGACGAGAACAGAAATCCTGCTGGCTGGTAGAGGATTTTCCATTTTTTTTTTGCATTTTGTATCTCTAACTTTGGTAAAAGTTGAAACTCATTCAACCTACCCTCGTGTTATTGGACTCTGACTCGACTCTCTTTGGTAGTATGTTGTCTCTGGCAGTTAGTAGTGGCACTGGTGACACGGCGACGAGTGCAAAGATGGTACTCGTAGAATTTTCGACATCAGGGTTTTTGTTACTGTTTGTGTCTCTCTCAGTAAATATTTCGTCCTTTCTACTCCCTAAAATCGGCCCCCGTTTCATTCATCGCTGTGAGTGGAAAATGATACAAAATTCATAGACCACTTCTATGCTTACCACCCACCAATCCACACATTGATAAGTTAGTACACCATGTTAGTGTCCGCCCTGCTGTCTTCCTTGCGTGTGTTTGACAATTTGAAATGCACAAGTAGCTCCATTCGATGTTCTGTATCGTTCTGACTGACATTTTAGTCGTCGGTTTCCCTTCCCTTTTGCCGGCTGTATTAGATATCAATGCACAGTATAGGGCCTGCCGGATAGTATACACTATACTCGTACTGTCGGTTTGAATGGAGCTCTGACTGATGTGTTTTGTTGCTTTGCGCACAACTGAGAAGTATCTCACTGACGCAGTACAACGAGTTTATTCGAAGATTCCTCGAAGTATATCCATAGAGATTGGCAATGCAATTGCAACTATTGTACTATACATACTACAGCATTACCGGCTTCGCAGTGCGTAGGGATGCCAGCAACTTCAAAAATAAAAATATGAAAATATTAAATTGGCTAATGCGAATACATATGATGGCAAAAAGAAAGTTTCGGTTTTTGTCTCAGATCTGTTGGCGATTGACTTGATAGAAGTTATGACTTTGAAGATACAGTCGAAATATTATTGCCACCGGTCATCCGTGAATGACCTTTGGATTACTTTGGCAGCGATGAGATTTTCAGATCTACTCAATTTAATTGTATTTTTCGGACATTAAGAAAAATTCTTATTCCTTGAAGAGGTCCTCAGAAAGGAAAAGTTCAATGTTCCCTTCAATGAATTAAAGGTGACTTCTACGGTCAAGATAGAGCCCACTTTATGAAGCTAGTGTGATATATTTAAAAAAATTACGTGAAACATCATAGAGCGCCACAGCAAGCATTTGAAGATTAAGATTAGCCACTGCTCCCTGACAACGCCAGCGCAAAGTGTTTGCACTGGCGCTTAATTATCAAGGAAATATCCGAGATGTTAACCTACAAATTAAGTGATAAGGTGAAGAATATACCCAATTAGATGACAGAAAATATACTGCAATGACAATAAAGAAAAGTGAGAGAAATCTTGAGGCAGAGCAAGGAATGATAGTTCAGCAAGAACATAAATACCTTTAGAATATCCGGAATCTGTATAAAAATAATGGTAACTGCTTTTAATGTGAATCTTTCTATAGGGAATTGTGAATGCATTTCAACAGCGACTTGATGGACATGCGATGTTAGGGGTTAATTTATATCAATGCAACTCAGATCTGCTCTATTATGAAATAGCCCATTTCTTCAGCCGAGAAGAACCAATAAGCCTAACATTTTTGAAGGATATCCTACGGTGATATTCAAGGTTCTATATTTACAATTTGTAATACCTTACTAGAACCTTAAAGGCATGATCGGACGTACTATGTGAACGTCTAAGACATCTACGCACCTCATGCATCGCAAAATATTTTGGTTTCACTACCAGATGGAATATAAATCGAATAATCAGACTTGGTCAAAATCTCTACGAACTATTCAAGATGTTGGCTGGTTTTGGAATTCCGCGAACACTGATCAGGTTTTGGAGTGTAGCGATGGAAAACATCAGGCGTTCTATGCGTTCAATGCACTATGCAAAAGCTCAGTGACCCGCTAAGAAGCTAATGAGTAGCCTATTTGATCTGGATTCAAACTGTCAATGAAAGCTCCAAGCGAAAAGACAAGCAGCCCAAGCGCATAGTCAGCTCCTGAGAAATCTTTCTCTGAGGAAGAGCTTAACCGCAGCTATTTTGCTGATACAGAGGCTGATACTTGGCGCCTTTCATTTGTTCTGCAATATATGTAGATCATTGCCATAGTATTTTCGTATAGGTCTGCTTACAAGACAGATGCAAATCTATCTAAGATGGAGTAAAATCTTTGTGGTCGTCCACTACAAAAATGGCACTGCCGCATCCTATATCCGTTTAAGAGCAATCCGTAAATATCCGACAACATTCCTTTCCTCCCTTAGATTCTGGCCGAAGCCAGTCCTGAGTATCGAAGCAAAGTCAAATTCTTCTTCTTGCATCAACCGGAACTCCATTATCATTACTTTAGACAGCATGTCCATATGATTGGAGTCAAACGACAGTTGCCACGCAAACCCAACGAATCTCCAGTGGTAGTTGTACAAAATACGACTTCTTTTTAATTGGAAGATGGCTTTGATATAGCACATGATATGAATATCAAGAACAATCATCAGATCAGTGCATCTAGAATAGAGTCAGGCGTGTTGTGAAAGCCTGCATGCTGCTGAGATAAACCATTCTTTGGAGATCGGTGAAAGCAGAAGTGACAAATTTTCGTCGAAACTCATCCAACAGGAACACTAATCCAAAGGGTTGTTAAAATAAAAGCCCAGTACGTTCGGAAGATCTTCCTCAGTGCAAGCACCATACTTGCCTAAAATTTCTCTACATATGTATATGTATTTGCCAAGAAGTCACCGCACCGTAGAAGTTTTTTACGTGATACTTTTGTTGCAAAAAAAGTCTATTGCCAACGATGCCCCCAAGATATTAAACTCCATTAGTAAAATGAATGTTGATGCCTTTTAGCACAAGACGACCAGTCAGCCTCACTTTTCTTGGAAAGAGAGTAACCAAAATTTTAATTGAAAGCCTATTTGGGGTTTACCAAGCGTCAATTGATTCGACAGACATTACGGGTATATACGATACATCGTCTACATATGCATAAGAAATGTGCACGGCTTTTACCAGAGAGTCGACCGATATGCTTCACAATAGTGGAAACATGCCGTCGAGCACCGCCTTAACATATTGACTGCATCTTGGTATGATTGTGCCATCTTCGAGTGAATATGAACTCGCAAGTCAGGTTGGCGCACACGAATCTAAACCATTCTCAGCATACTTTGGCATGAAAGAAGTCGAACTGATGGGTGTGAAGCTCTTGACAAATGAATAGTCATCTTATTCGACTTTCCGTATAAAAGCTACTGTCACTGATCATGTTTATCAGTGAGAGGCTACGAATGAAAATCATCTTCAAAGTTGATGACAGCATAACTGACTATCTATGTCAGGTAACTTGAAGTCACAATATTTGATATTTGGACATGCATCACAACTCTCAAAACTTGGAGTTTCTGCACTTGATAAGTGTGACCAGGTTTTCTGAGTTTTTCCAGACGCCCGATTTAGATTCTTAGTGGAGTTTGACTAATCATTGATCTATAACAATTCTAGTCCTTCTTAAAAGTTGTCTTATGTGATCTACTTAGAAAATATCTGGCTGAATATCTGTTCTTCACAATAGATCAGCCAACCTGCAGGCTTTTTCTGGCAGGGCGCGGAACTTTAAAAATTTGTTGAGGGAACCATTCAGGTTCAGAGCAGCTTTTTCTACTTTGGATTTTGTTTATTCATTCAGCTTAAGTGGAATTTTCATAGATTTGCAAAGCTTTTCTAAAAGCGTGTCCAGTGTTCACTTAATTTTTCTTGAATTCCTTATAATCAGAAAAAATGAGATTGCATCCGAAGGGGTTGTTATGTCAAGCGTTTGTTGTGTTCGTTTTGTAACAAATGTTGAGTGAGAGCCAACAGTGTCGATAACCAAGGCAGGCTTTCTTATACTCGTAAAGTCTAGTTCTTGACAATTTTTCACATTGCACTTGAATCTAAAGCTCGATCGAACTTCGTCCTAGTGGTCTTACAAAACCCTGAATGAGAAAACTTTTACGATTCCTGCTCTGCTTCTGAGAATAGGTTTTCCACTTTTTGATATAGAAACCCGTCAGCTTATTTTCTATTTTGCTCAATTTCCCTGAATCATGCAGATGACGCGTGGTAGCTTAAATAGGCTGGAAACCTTAAAATTTGAGGTTAAAAGAGGTGATTATCAGCACAGTACTGCCTAGCCATCAAGTATGGAACACTTCACACTGAGAGTTCCGCTGCTTTCCATGTCAATGGCCTTCTCAAGGGGAAACATAATCTGCTTCGACTAGGTCCTACAACTAATATCCACTCTATTGGAGTCATCATCATGCGAGTTTAATGTTGACAGACTTTCCGATTCGGATCTTGAGATTGTATTGACACATTGGCTGCCATGAAAAGACCACGAGTAACAACCTGAAGTGCATATCTACGTCTTTGTGGATGTCCTACATACTTTTAAGCAATTTTATATGGAGTTTTTGAGTTTCAGCCCGCCCCTATGTTCAATGACGAATGCAGACCATCAAATTAAAAACAAAACAGTGGATGTACAACGGAGCCCTGCAGAAACGAACGAAAGGGGCTTACGACATCACGAAGAGCATAGACTCCTCAGAATAAAAATTAAACAACATGGGAAGCGCTCGATCGAGGACTTAGAGAAGTGCTATCAGTAGATTGAAGATTGAAATGAACAGAAATATTCAAGTATGGAGTAGAACCATAGTCGGTGCTGAGAATTTGCAAAGATTACTCCTTTAGCCTGTTGAGTGGTGATGAAGAAGATGATGATAACAAAGCTACAGGTCTCGGTGGCTTAACTGCCGATATATTTGAAGCAGCAGGTGATGATTGGATACAGATTAGAGATGGACTCATCTCAAAAATCATTGTTTGTCCGATTGTAAAGACGAGAGATCCTCAGAACTGCGCCGGGTATATAGAGGACAATGTTCTGTGAACGACCATGCGCCTCATCGGCTCCTGCCAGTGTAGTTCAGTGGTAAAGATAGGTTTAGCCGTCAACAACGGAAAAACAAACTATATATGTGTTGTCAGCAAAGGGGAAGCGTAACATCGACGGTTAGGACAAAACTTCACGATAGGCCGCTACAACTTTGAGGTAGTAAGGGAAATTACCTACCTCGGCTCCACTATCAACTCCGACAATGACAGCAGTGGGGAAATCATGCGAAGAATTATTCTTGCTAATCGCTGCTTCTTTAAACTTACTCGTAAGACGCAATTCAGTAGTCAAGCTTTCTCTTGAGCAACGAAAAAGATATTATAGAAGACACTTATCATCCCAGACCTGCTTTACGGCTTTCCTTCGCCGTTGATTCTGACGAAAGCGGCTATCGGGAGCTCCGAGAGAAAAGTTATTCGCGTAATTTTGGTCTCGTTTACGTCAATGGTGAATAGAGGAGACGTTTCAGCAGCTATACGGGCTATACAGCTATGTATTTATGTCGATCTCGTCAGAAAAACTCAGATAGACCACCTTGAACGCATGGGCAAAACCATCCTACACCGAAAAGCTTTCCGGCGTTGAAGGACACCGTAGTAGAGAACGACCTCATCTTCCACAACTGGAAGTGGACCTCAGTTAACGTCGTGTTTATAACTGGAGACAGCTGTCAAAAGGCCGATATAGTTGGAGCGACATGCTAGCTGAGTAGCTAGGCTAGCTCGGCTGAATTGCCTCCAAATTAAAAACAAAATTAATTACACTCTCATATCTGCGTTTCGTTTCATTCTTAAGCATTATCTTAAAAAGAAATAATTTGACACATAAAAATGAGAAACCATGGCAACCCTATTACGACTACCCGATAATAATCTGCAGGTGGTTTAAAAGGTTGTGCACTCTCTTCGTATTTTCCCAATTTTTTTTATTTTTTTTTTTACACAATGCATGGTGCGTTCTGTCTGGCGCTGCGACCATCTCTTGGTATAGGTCTACATCTAAACATCTCCATGGATACGCACGTACCTAAACTCGTAAATGTTCGAAAAGTTTTTTACGTTAACTTCGAATTTTTGTGGAATCCACGTGTTTTAAACAAGTTCTCGTGGTGAGCGGTGAGAGCCGAGAGATGATAAACAAATGAACGAGACTGCGCACTTGGACCTATAATCATTGACAAATTCTCTTTCGTTTGCTCTTCACGTCGAGCCAACGTGTATCCTTATCGTTGCAAGCATGACCTACTTATTTGTATAATCGTATATATTTTCGTATATTCAACCTCCTGCAAGTCATATAAATGGAAGTGTCCACATCGAGGCATAATTCTTCCTTAATGCTTAATGATATTTTCATTCGTATGTAGAGTGGAGGAACAAGTGCAAGGATATACGACCAGAGATACGAGTACAGGAATATAAGTAAAGGGATACTAGTTTTTCGGATACGAAAGCTAGTGGACTTGCATTCATGGATAATCAAACTGTAGGCAGTGCAGCCATCTAGATAGCTCATATACATGAATTCAATTTGTAAGCATTTCCGATAGCACAGTAGCACAGGATTTCTCTAGACCTTTTATGATTTATTGGCACCGAGACGAATTCATTTTCGTGCTCTGGAATAGATTATGGTGGCCTGAATGGTTGTAGATACTCGTATCTCTTGGTGCATTTGCGTAATTTAGTATATACTGATACCTACCAAACATGTGGGCGAATAGTGGACCCTCGAGGGTAACAGCAATCCAATTGGTGATTAGCTGAGGGAACAGGGTTTTGAAATTATATTGAGGGTGTTATTTTACAATTAGACATTCAGTTGTACTGTGGTGGTTAGAATAACTAAACACTTAGATAAGTAACAAATGTTGGATAAATGTTTGTATGGAATTTTCAGACGATTTTCGTTTTCTTTCATAATTTCAAGTAATGATGCCAGTTCATTAAACTAATTCCACATACAGACCAATCGATCTGTGTTATAGTAATTTTGAGAGTCGGAATTTTGTTCATGATAAATCTCAACTACACAGCATCAGACGAAGGCAGTAGTATAGTATCGCAGCTGTTATTACCCCAAAATTTCTATACTGCGACATATTAGTATGATTGTTTCCATGTTCTCAGAACGGCTAGATCTTATGTAGTGTTCCAAGAAAACCCAACAACAAATAGCATCTAAACTCGAAGACTTGAAAACTCCGCGTAAAGATTGAGGCGAGGAATCTGAAGAGAGTTTCAAAAATTATTCTTAAGAAATTAATAAATAATGAAAAGAAAATACTGCTGTAATAATTCCGGAACTTGACCGAACTGCATAAGCAGTTCATTGCAAATGCAACGGAGGAAACATTAAGGCAGCTCGTGTACGTCAAGGAGTATAATGACATGAAAAGGATATCAATCTATCAATCTATCAATCCATCTTAAATGAATCTAATAAAGCAGCAGATACAAGCCAGTTAAGCGTGAAATTGCTACTCTTAAATACACCCACGATATTCTTTCTACCATCATTCACAATAAGCTGTCTTTAAGCAAAATAGAAAAAATGGAATATTTAAAGGATAATTGATGCAATTAATTCAGCATCTGACAAGCTCGGGCGTTGTCTCGAGGCATATCGACAAAATAGGCTAATTATCGAGAAAATCAGATGGCATCTATGTCGATTAAAAAAAAAACCTTCCTACATGCAATAAAAGAATAATTGTCAGCGATCATAAACGTGGGTTTCAATACCTCTTCATGGGATCCAATCATTGTCCATCTCGTAACAAAGGCGTTAGATCAAGAAAGTTTAAGGCTCTTTGAGAAAGACCTAGAAAGTTCAATGAAAACGTCTTCAATTGAAAAGTTATACTACTTTTTGGCAACAATTTATAAAGAGCATCTATGCCTCCACAACATCCAATTGTGTTTTTTTCGGCAAGGAAATTACATGCAGGTTAAAATGGTAAGGGCATGCTCGGGCAGTAGCATAATACTGGCCTACGCTGTCATAGTGCTCACAACCCTATACAAAAAAGATTAAAAAGATGTGACGAACCAACTAATGACCTCGTATAAAGGGATTCATTATTGACGACCTTTGCAAACGTTTAAAGGACAACGACGTTCGGATCTGCACGTGGAGTGTTCGGACTATTAACAGGCCACGAGCAACCAAATAATTAACAGAGGCCCTTGACTGCTATTAAGCAAATACTATTGACATTCAAGAAGTGAGATGGGTTGCATCGGACAAAAAGGGGAAGAAAACCTCTGATATATACAACGGGGATTGATATAGGGAAAAGAATCAGCGCTTACTCGGTTGCAGATTTGTCATATGCGGCAGACCTAGGCAATAAGTCTTGAGTTTCCGATACGTGAGCGAACGTCTTATGACAATCGACATCAAAGTTTAATTCGCTAATATAAGCCTAATATGCGTTCATATCGGAAAACAAAAACGGCGCCACAAAAGAAGGCTTTAACGACCACCTCGACAAGACGTACGAGCAATGTCCGAAGTTATTCCTAACGCCAGAATAAAAAAGGAGGATATCTTTGGTACGATAGTACCAAAGTTTAGGATAGTCTAAACAACATCTTGTCTTTCAACGGGCTTAGGTTTATCAAGCAATACAACCAGCGCAATGGTTTCCTAATCTCAATATATGTACACAAGGGTACATGACGGTGTCGGGATCCTGAAATGGTAAATCAAATTGATCATATACCCATAAACTACAGGCATGTCTCCAGTATTTGCCAAACACCACAAGAAAAAAGAATTACTGTGAAAGGCTATAATGTAGAAAAGCTGGAACCGCAAGAAACGGCCAGAATCTTCGCCGAATGCGTATCCAAAAATCTCTCGACAACTTCGGGTACCGATTCAGGTACCGAAGACCAGTGGTTGTGCCATACGAGATGCCGCAATTCGATTATCACCAAGAAATCCCACCGGGAAGCACTGCATGTGCGATGCCGCAACAAAGGACGAAAGCAGCTCGTCAGCACTATGAGCAAAAGAGACGGAAAGAACATCGGCTTCTCCAGAAAAAGAAAAAAGAGCATGAAGAGCGCGATCAGAGATATGGAGAGATTTTACTCCAGAAATAACGTACGGAAGGTTTACAAACAGGTAAAAGGAACTTGTTAAGGCATGGCAAAACTTTTTCTGCAGACTATATAACAGCGAAGAAGCCCAATCTCCCGTCTTAGGTAGAATGGACCATTATACTTAGACGACGATAGCCAAAACTTCCGGCCACCTGAGCAGAACGAAATAAGGATTGCAATATCCAAGCTAAAATCCAAAAAAAATAGCTGGACCTGACATCTTACCGACCGAGGTATTCAAAGCGAAGAATCACTCTTGCCGATCGCTCTGTCTTTGGGCTAAGAAGGTAATTGAGTAGTAAGGCCCTATCCCGAAAAACTATGGAGACTCTATATAAGATTTTGATCATCCCAGGAGAATCAAGGCATTAAGCAATAGCTAGACTGCTTCAATTTGAAAGAAGATTTAGTATCGATCCAACACTTTAAATGAATTACATCAGTTTCATAAATGAGTTTATTGATGCTGGCCACATGGTTGAAGCTGAAAACGGCCAAACCAAATTTATTATATGCCACACCACGCTCTGCACAATCCAGATAATATAACCACTAAATTGTGTGTTGCATCGTATTTGATCTGCAAAGACATCAACCGGATTGAGTCTGAATAAATTGATGCTAGTTGGACCTAACCTCCAAAAAGATTTAACAACAATTGCATTGCGACGGCGATAACATAAATATGTCTTGACAGCGGATGTATCGTCATATAAGAATCTGCAGTAACCATCAAGAATATCCACGGATAGTATGGAGGTATTCTACAAAAGATGAAATAAAAGATTACAAGCTTACTAGAGTAACATATTGTACAGCAGCAGCACCATACTTACCTTTCATAACGCTTCAACAACTAGCCATCGACGAGCACGAAAACTATCTGATCCCTTCAAAATGTTTGATGAATGATTTTTATGTCGAAGATGTTACATCTGGGTGAGGGACATTAAGGTCTTGAAGACAAGCACAGGCTCAATTGATTGCCATACTTAAGAAAGCTAGAAAGTTGTCAGAAAATTATACAGTAATCCCGAGTTACTTGTCGATATGTCAGCAGACGTGCAGCATCATCGTGACATTAAAATAGACAAAGTAAGCGGATACCTTCCAATTTTAGGTAACAATCACTGATAACGGTCAAATAGTGCCAACCAAGTGCAACACGGTTTCAGAGCAAAATTCGATGACCCCTTAGGCTGATTAGTATCTACTCGTATTACTATCTATGTAAAACTACTAATGCAGAAATTGTGGAAGTCTACCCGCGGCTGGGATGACCCGGTTACTGATGAATAAAAAAGTAATTGGTACTTATTTAAAAACTAATTGAAACGATTAGAATTCGTAGATAAATTTAATAAATTTCTGGAAATGGAGTTGCATGATTTCTGCGATGCATCCGAAACAGCATACGCTACAGTTGTTTATTCAAGAATAAGACTGCAGAATGGGACCTACACGTCCACAAAAACGACTGTAGCTCCCATAAATAAGAAAATAATACTTCTGAAGCTGGAGATGTGCCCATGTACTATCAAAGAAAATTAACTGACTACTGGAACCGCAAGTATTGTAGTCAACGTTTTTGCATGGATAGACTCCAGAATTGCCTTAGCATAGACAGGAGGATGTCCATGTAAAGGATTTGTTTAGGATTTGCTGTAGCAAACTGAGTATCTCAAATATATGAGATAACTGATCCCACTTCGTGGAGACATCATACCGGATGAACTAAGAAATCATCAGCTATGATGGAATGGTTCCGAATGGCTTAAAAACCCTGTTTCAACTCGATTGTCAGAAAATATTAAAGACACAATTATACCTGAATTGAAGATAGCGCTAACGACGCTTACAGTGAGGGAAAATATATTTTATTTATTTATTTTTTTTGTTTTTTACAAAGATAATAATACAATTAAATTTGTATCGTCTGGAATATAACGCTGTACTACGGCCCATATGGCTGTTATAGAGCGTACGATTCACATTTTTGTGCATTCTGTTGCATATTTTATAAAAAAATATAAATAAATAGAAATTTTTATTTCATGTTTAACTTTTCTTTAAAAACAGTATTTATACGAGTATATGAGTATTCTTAGCATTAAACTAATTTTAATTTTTTCTTAACTCAAAGTGGAAACAAGTTATACAGATGGATTGTGTAGTTCTTTGAGCGTTGGAAGGTTGTTTGCGAAATGTTGTCTTGAAAGTTGACTGCTTAGTATTGCGTGATATATTCTACGGAATTCACTGCATGTTTGACATTATGATGGAGATTCAATTTCAAATAAGTGACCCTTATTGAACATTTTGTGTTCTAGCCTTAACCAACAAAGGTTCACTGTTTACAATCTGCTTAATGAGCTGTTGTGTAAGAGCCTCACAATATTTATGATTCCTTAAAAAAATGATTCCACCCTTCGTCATGTCACCATTTACAACATACTCAACTCTTGACAAAAATTTAAGATGCAGAAAATACCTTCATGAATTTTCATTACGTGGTGGACACCAGAGACATTCTGATAGCTTCATGGGCACCATACATCCATACATGTCCAGGTGACCATATTAAGTGTATTATCGGGTAGCTTGAAGACTCTGAATTATGGGAATTTTACTTTTGTGATCTCGGATATTGCGTATTGCAATGTCAGAATTATGTGGAAGTGTGAATTGCTCCCTAAAAATGATCCAAATGCTGTTACAGTGATTTGCAGAGGTCTTTCTTGCAAGTCATTTCATTTAAGAGATTTTAAAAACAATTTATTGTTTTATTGTGATGAGTGTATTGACATCACTCCACCCCACATTTTACTTGCAAATAAGTTTCTCAGTGATTCGATCAATAACTTTGCTTCAATAATCAACTATACCTTGAAAATAATTCGAAGTCAATTTACCAAATACGATGACATTTTAAAATCTGTTGTAGATTCATCAATTTCACTCGAGTAATTTGCGATCTATAATAAAAGTCAATATAGAATTATATCTATGTAGTTGACTGTAAATATTGAGTTATTAAATCGAAATGATACACGTGACATTTTCAATTCAATTCAATTTATTACAATAAACAATTTGTACATTAAGACATTGTCTCTTATAGCACTAAGTAATAATATTTAGTAACAAAATGTTAAGTTTAAACAGAAAAAATATAACAAACAAAGTAATAGTAATTACAATGATAATAATAAGATAAAATACTAAAAAGGAAAGAGAAAGACAAACAAAAGGGAGAGGAAATAAAATAGTTGAGAAATTGGAGAAAGACTGAGGTAGAGTTGATAGTAAAGAGATACGTTAAGAAGAAAAGTGTATGTGTATACAAGGCAGTTTTGAAGCTAGTAGTATTTGACAAGCACTTTATATGAGACGGTAAGTTATTCCATAGTCTAATAGCATAAATGAAAAATAAACGCGATGAATTGAGGTATTTGCAACGCTGAGTGCTAATGTTGAAAGTTCTTCTAGAAAGGGAAAATACCAGTTTGGAGTAAAGGCAAGGGGGTTGCTTTGTGTTTGATGTAGAAATATGCAATTTTTGAAATCAAGGTACTTTCTAAATGTACAGCCAAGAAACCGGCATGAGAATTCTGAGATTCTATCGTATCGGTTGCTTTGCATAAACATACCGAATAGCATCATTATAAGCAACATGGAGCTTGCTAAAAGATAGTGAGTCAAGGTCACTGTAGACAGCTGCGGCATATGAAATAATGTGTATTATGAGAGTGAGCACTAGTCTTCGGCGAGTATTCCAGGGGGTATAGTTGGTAGAAATCCAAGGTTTACGCAAGAATCCGTACACGCGACCAACAACGATATTAACGTGGTTATAGCCAGAAAGCTTTCGGTTTATGGTGAAACCAAGATTGTAGCCGCCTTAACTAACCTAGTTTTACTACCGGCTAAGCAAACATCTGGAACTAGACTTAGCTCAAAAGACTTGTTTGATATCGGAAGTACTTGGCATTTTTTTGGGTTCAAAGCTAGTCCATTTTTAGTTGCCCATTCAACAATAGAAGCAAGGTCCTCATTTAGTAGTGACACTAGTTCACCTATTTTATTAACCGGATGAGATAGGTAAAGTTGTACATCGTCTGCATAGAAATGAATAAGTGCGTACTTACAAATCGATGCTAAGTCATTTATGTTCATACAGAACAAAATTGGTCCCTGCGGAACCCCTTGAGAAACTGACGGGAACCTGAGCAGTTGTTACCAACAACGACTATTTGTCCACATAAAAAGTTTCGTATGAGCCTTACATCCCTTTCACTAAAATCATAGTAATAGTGCAGTTTCCAACAAAGAATGGAATGATTCACTCAGTCAAAAGCCTTAGAGAAATCAAGCAGGCAAAGTAGCGTCACAAATACTTTGTCGAAATCTTGCCTGATATCATCCAAGATTTTGACCATGGCGGAAGAACAGCTATGGTTCTCCTTAAAGCCCGATTGGAATGGGCTCAACAGGGACTATTCAGCCAAATTTTTCAGAATTTGTGACTCTGTTACCTTTTCAAAAACCTTAGACAGGCAAGGTAAGATACTAACAGGTCTATAGTCAGAAGCATCGGAAGCAGTGGTATTTTTAGGAACAGGTACAACCTTAGCACATTTCCAGATTACTGAAGATTCAAAATTAGATTAGTTTTTATTTCGTTCTTAAAATATTACATAGGAGATTACCGTTATACAATTTACAATTCAGAGATATGATATATAACGAATTATATCTTTTAACTTTCACTGGTAAATGAATAAAGAATATAATAAATAGATAAGTAGTTAAAATCATATAGTGTAATTAAATAGATAAACAAATAACTAACGATTAGAATAAATAGTTTTAACAGATAAATGATTAAATAAATAATAAATAAGAAATTGACTCCCAGTACATAGAAATTAACAGTAATAAATAAGTAAATATAGGAGCTTTGTATAAATAAATTAATAAGTTAATAATTTAACGCTAGGAAATGATACAAAACTTTCAAATACAATTTATGTACATACAGAGGATTAACAAAAAACATGTCCAATTCAGATCAGGCTATTCTGTGATGAATTGTATTAAGTTCATTTATTAAAGGGTTACCAGAGAGGTTACATCTGATATTAAAAGTTTCGGTGAGCTTGCGTACTCTGTCAGAGGTCAATTCAACATTAGCTTTGTTATGCAGGTCGCGGGTTGAGTGATGCCAGTGGAGGTTGAGCATCATTTTGAGTGGCCTGTTTTACTGTGTTTGCAGCCTTTTTATATGACATTTGGCACATGAGCTCCATGTTTGAAAACCATATAGTAGGATAGCTTGAAAAATGACTTTTTGAATCACTATTTTATTTTCATTTGATAATAAGAAATTTCTCTATTGATAAACGGGTATAGCATTTTAATTGAGCTATTTGTTTTATGTAAAGTCTTAGTAATGTAATCCTTAAAGGTAAGTTTATTTTAAAGATAAACCACTATACACATTCGACTCCCACCACGGGGTGGCCGTGGTGTAGGGGTACTAGCAATCGCTTCTCACTCGGAGGGGTCAAGGTTCGAATCCTGCCCATGAACAAGTCTTTCTAGTTTTTCAGTTGTGTAAGGAACTCAGACAGAAAAATTCTGCGTGTGAAGGCATAACACTGACACATAGATTTGGCTATTGTAGAGTTTCAAGCACAAAAAGTTACTGCGAATTATAATCTTCCACTCTGAGTGAAGAAAAAACTCTCCGTCCTGTTCGGACGCCCACCCCCTGGAGACCGAATACCGAAACCAAACACACCTGAGTTTCAAACCACAATAGAATTATTATTGACGTAAACTTTGTATGAACGATCTGACAAAAAACAGTCGTTCATTGATCTCCGTTCAATATAGACGTGTTTCGGCTTGTGTTTGACATAGTGATTCCAACAAAAGAGACATTTGACGAACTTTATATAGGGCCCCGATTAGCCCAGTGGTAGTGCGTCCGGTTAAGAAGTAAGAGGTCGTGGGTTCGACTCCAGGTCGATTAGATCTGTTTTTTTTTCATTATTTTTTTGTTTTTTTTAAATAAATAAAATAAAGTGTAAGCAACAACACGTGATGATTTCTGGAGAGCGGACCGCTATGCCAATAGCGGGACCAGCTGACAAATCAGGCGATGCATTGGCGGGTACATCAAGCCAAACAGCAATAGTTGGCGAACCAATGATGAAGAGAAGGAGGAAGCTAAGGCCGACTCTTAACTTAGTAAAGCGTCCCTCCCTTTCAACTTCCACTGAAAAGCTGCCAGCTGGGGTGGGGGAAGGGGCGTACTCAACGGCATCAACAGCAGCAGCTATGAAACGTCCGGATCTAGATGGTGACGACTACCCATACGTCTCAGACGATGGTGAAGGTCGCTACATGGGAGCAGAAAATAGCTTCGCTACCCTAGCTGCCTCTGAGTCAGATGACGAAGAGAACGAGGTCGAAACTATTAAAAACAGCATCAAGCAGCTACAGAAAAAAATGCTTGCTTTAAGAGCAAAGCAAGCGGCAAGGAGGGAGATGGAGAAACAGCAACAACTCCTGAACCCTCAGCAACAACAACAAATGCAAAAACAGGCACAGGAACTAACAAAAAAAGACACACAGCCACAGCAAAAGCATAAACAGCAACAACAACAGCTACAAAAATCGCGGAAGCATAAGCAGCAACTACCGCAGAACCAGCAGCAGCAACAGCAGCAACAAAATCATCATCAGCAGCAAAAGCAACAGCAACAACAACAGCAGAAAACAACTAAGATACGAGTACCTCCAATCAACACATTTAAGATGGAGTTGAAAGATACTATAGAATTATGTAAGTTGGCCATAGGCAATAATTTTTTTATTAAAAGACTTAATGTAGATAGGCACGCGATTCACTGCAATACAGTGGAGCGCTATCACAAAATTAAAAGTTTATTGAAGGATTCGACGACGGAGTTCTTCTCCTACACCCCGAAGGGGGAGAAGCTGCAAACAATGCTGCTGAGGGGGTTAGAACCGTCGTCTGATCCGGAGGAGCTCCTTGCACTGCTGAAAGAGAAAGAGTGTGAAGGGCTCAAATTCGTGGGGGTCAAAAGGGAGAAGCGGCAACTGCCGATTTTCCTGGTCCAACTAAGTCCCACCAGCAATCTGGATGGTCTAAGGAGTATTAAAGTCCTAGACTACCAGGTTGTACATTGGGAGAAATTAAAGAGGAGCGAAAACATTCTACAATGTGTTCGCTGCCAAAGGTTCGGGCACGCCGCGTCGAACTGCGAAATGCAGCCTCGATGCGTGAAGTGCGGAAAGAACCACAAGTCCGAGGAATGCCCTCTGGGTAAGGACGGAGCGTCTGAAAAAAGCCAACTCTCTTGTGCTTTATGTAGGAACACGGGACACACCGCAAATTATCGGGGTTGTCCCAAATTCCAGTACATCAAAAGAATAAATCTGGCCCGGCAGCAGAAAGTGGAAGTTAAACGTCCACCCGTGCATTTGCAAACTCCAGCCGTTACTCCCCATATTACCTACGCCCAAATGGCGGCAGGTAGGGGAAATACGGTACAGCAAGCGAAGGTTGCTTCTCAGGCCCCAGCGCCCAGAGCAACTGAACCAGTACCTGACATGCTAACTATTTTGCTCTCTATCCAAGGGCAGATGGCTCAGCTACAACGTCATTTAACTGAACAGACCGCGCGGGTGGATCAAGTATACGCACTGCTGCCTGGCCTAACGCACCTTTTGCCGTAATGGGTACGTACGTGGCGGAGTAAACCCTGAAGATCCTTGCTGTGAATGTGAATTCACTGATTAGGCTCGAAAGACGAGCCGCACTATTTAAGTTGCTTAAAGACCAAGCCCCTGATGTGCTTTTGGTTAGCGAAACTAAGCTTACCAAAAGACACAAAATGAGGCACAAAAGATACAAAATAGTACGGAGAAACCGACCCAACTCCATTCAGGGAGGTGGCGTTGCGATTTTCGTACGAAAAGGTATACGTTTTAAAAGAGTATACAGTGGTGTAGTACGTGGGTTCCAGGTGCTGGAAGCATGCATCGTGTATATCCCCCTCCGTAGTGGAAAGCGGTTGTACATGGTGTCTGTCTATGCACCTAAGGCTACTCAATCCACTTTATTCACCTCAGAGCTCGAGACGCTTTTTCGATTCCTGAGGCTGGAATTGGAAGACAACTATTTTATTATCGGCGGAGATTTCAACGCCAAACATAGTGATTGGGGAAATAATACACCAAATACTAGAGGGAACCTACTATTTAATTGGTGGGGTCAGCACAGTGTGATGTATCGACTCGGGCTTAAGGCGACGGATAGTCCGTCGTTTCCCAGACACGGGTCTTATTGGGATCTTCTGCTGTTCGACTCACGAATACAACTGACATGCACTAACCAACAAACTACAAACTGTCTACGCACTTTCGTGTATGACAGTGACCATTGCGGTCTCAGCACCGAAATAACTGTTCCCAACGAAATTGCGGAATTGGATGAGTTTGTTCAAAGGCATTCCTACAATTATAGTAGGGTGCGTTGGACACACTTCACCAGAACACTGACGAGAGCACTCTCCTCGAATTCGCTCTACCCACCGTCCAACAGAAATCTGTCAAACGAGGAGATTGACAGGTATCTAAGACTAATGGACGAGACAATCAAACGAACAATGGACAAAACGATACCTCGGTACCAACACATTGACGAAGAAGACTTATTCCGCAACGCAACTATTGACGCACTGCACCGACATAAAAGTAGACTGCTGTCAAGACTAAAAACCTTGTACAGACAGTTTACTGACAGACATAACCCGGAGATCATGACACTGAAGTCGTCGATTAAAAACCTCCAAACATTAATAAAGGAAAATTACAGAGCATCTGTAAGTTTGTATTGGAACAATAAAATTCGGGCTGTAAACACCAGCAACCCGAATATGTTCCCGCAAATAAATAAAATATTTCGGAGAAATAATCAGAACGACCTTCCATGTCTTAAAATCGCCCGAACGACGAACAACGAACAATTACTGGTAGCAGCGGGCATAGATCCGAATGAGGCTGTTGATGATGACAGCTTCTTTGTGATCGAGGATCCGCAGGAGCAGGTAGAGGCTATAGGAGCGACTTTCCAGGAAGTGTACAAGGCGAATGTTATCATTGGCCCGAACCACGATCTGGAGAATCGAGTCCTTGTGCACAATTTCTACCTTCGAAATGAAATTGTGAATTGGCGATTCGAGAGCTCGGGTTTCATCCAGTTCAGTGACGAGAATATGGCAAATAATGTCATCACCAACGATAGGGTACTACCCCCGTTCATTTCGAAGGAAGAGCTCCAAACGATCTTCGAATCACTTAGAAGTAAGAAATCAGTGGGAACCGATGAAATACCGAACATTGTGCTTCGACATCTCCCTCTAGAAGCGGTGAACATTTATACCACCCTGTTTAATAATGCAATGAATAATGCACATTATCCAGCGCATTGGAAAACTGCGGTGGTACATCCCATCCCCAAAAGGGATAAAGACACTTCCAATCCGGCGAATCTCCGCTCGATCAGTCTTCTTCCAAACATCAGTAAGGTGTTCGAAAAGGTTATCAATAGAGTCCTGACTAAGTGGGTCGAGGACAAACATATAGTTCCGGATAATCAATTCGGTTTCAAGGCGGGGCATGATATCATTCATGCTGCGTCGAAACTGGTTTCTGATATCCAATGGAACAAAAGCAAGAACCAGTGCACTGGTGCCTGCCTGATTGACTTGGAGAAGGCATTCGATACCGTATGGTTAGAAGGACTCTTTTTCAAGCTGGACAGGTTGGGCATTAGTAAACCACTGCTGTACATTCTTTTTGATATGCTCTCCAGTAGACAGTTCATCGTGAAGAATGGCGATGTGACTTCTGCTGGAACATTTAACATTAAAAACGGTCTGCAACAAGGTGCGGTAAATTCGCCGATCCTATTCAACATTTACACGATTGATCTGATAGGTTCACTTCACCATGCCATAGCGTACGCAGACGACATAATCGCGTACAGATCGGGTCCAAAGATTGAGGTCATTAATACACTTTTGCAGCGTGACTTCGACAAAATTAAGCGATATTGCGATGACTGGAAAATCAACTTTCAGAAGTCGGAAACCATTTTGTTTAGGACGCCTTTGTCTGGGGCCTCTAGGGACACCAGAAAGAATTGGCGAAAGTTCTCGATCGTGGGACAGCACGGGCAGCCCCTTGTTTGTCGAAATGTAGTCAGATACCTTGGGATCTGGCTAGATCAATTTCTGTATTTTAACAAACATATAGAAGTTGCTCTGTCCAGAGCCAAAGGTGCTTTTGCCCTTACAAAGAGACTGTTTTATAACAGCCAACTCGATGCGAGGGTGAAGGTAATCTGCTACATGGCCCTTATCAGGCCCATGCTTGTATTTGGATGTCCCGTGTGGTTCAACGTGAGAGCAAGTTTATTGGAAAAGATTCGGGTGTTTGAGAGGGCTTGTCTTAGGACTTGTCTTCGCCTATACAGAACACCAGAGTCTCAGTACATAAAATTCTATCCTAATGAGGTCTTATACAATAGGGCGAACCTAATAAGAGTGGACAATTTCGTCATTAAGTTGACTCGAAGGCACGTTGCAAGAGCAATGACCTCATCGAACAACCTGATCTCCGGGGCTTACTACCCCAATTATATGTATCACGAGAGAGTTCGCTTTGACGGCTTTATTCCTCCAGAAGCGTTCCTCTATCTAGATAGCAAAGGTCTGATCCAGGACAGATTGGCGGTGCCGCTAATCTTCCACGTTGCTCGAACAGCTGCGGACAGGCGACTCAACTACGACAGAGACGTCGCACATGGCAGTGTGGAGCGTCTCCGGTTCAGTAGGGCGGTAGGGAGTCGCGACATGAGGGATGTTGCTCAGCAGCACCAAAACTTTTGGTGGCTTGTTGAAGGGGAGGATGCTTAGTCGTCGAACTCCTTCAGTGATATGTAGCTTCATGTGAAGCAAAGTGGGCCAGCCTAATTTTTTTTTTTTTGTTTTAGCCATGGCCGGCTTACATAGTTTTAGGTAGGATTAAGTTAGTTTTTAAGAAAAAAAAAATATAAAAACCAAAAAAAAAATATGAAAAACAAATATATATATATACATGTATTTATATATTATGTATATCCATATTATGTATATATATATTTATGTATGTCTGTGTTTGTGTTAGATGTAAGTAGGTTAAGTAGATTAAGATTTATTTTTAGGTAGTTTGTAGGCTTTAGTTTTAAGTTTTATACAAAATTAAAAAATGTCCATATACTAAGTTTTTGATTAAAATTTATTTTCTTAGTTTTAGTATTAATTAATGTTAAAATAGAAATAAAAGTAGACTGTAAGATTCGTCGAAAGACATAGTTTAAGTGTTAGGTTTAACTTAGAGTGCCCGCATGGGGCCAGTAAGTTAGAATAAGATTATTTGTAAGTAATTTAAGCTAATTTTTAAGCGTTTTTTGTTTAGCATATAAGAGTAATTTAAGGTAAAAAATAAAAATGCATAAAAACTGAAAACTGATCTGACAAAAAACTCTGGAAATTTTGCAAAATTATATTCAACCATTTTCAATAAGAAGCCATTATGCCACACCGTATCAAAAGCTTTCTGAATATTCAGTAGTATTATTCGGGTTGATTTGCCTAAATTAGGATTTGTCTTGATACTATTGCACATTCTTAAGATTTGGTGACTCGAACTATGATAACACCGAAAACCAAATTGTTCATTGGGAAAGATACTTCGTCCTTCGATTATTTTTAAAAGTTTTTCCTTCAATACTTTTTCATAAATTTTGCTTTATCTACTTAAAAGACTAATAGGCCTATAACTACTAGGTACGTTAACAGATTTGCCTGCTTTGGGGATAGGAACAATTTTTGCCTCCTTCCAGGCGGTCGGAAAATATTACATTTGTTAAGAATTTGGTACAAATTTTAGGTAATTTCTTTAGGTACGAGTACATATTTTCTACTCTGTCTACACCCTTAGCTTTCCTTATTCTTAGCTTATCTGTAAATATTAAACTTCAGCATTAGTTACAAAGGCACTTAATGGAATTTCAGTTAATGTGGTATTCAAAGTCTTTATAAGGGTAGATCCATGTACCACGTAGTCAGTATTTGCGTCCCTTACTTGTTGCGAAACATTGTGATTTTGCGCAAGAGTATGTCTGAGAATATTAGCTTTGTCAACATCGGTAAGGTGAGTGCTACCATGGCTTCCAACATAAAGAATTTTTCTATTTTTGTTTTAGTAACTTTAACGATATTCCAGAATGGTTTAGATGCCTTATCTAGTGAGTTAGATAGATATTTTGTTTTTATTTTGCATAATATAACTTACATTTGGTATTACATTTTACATTTAAAGATTTGGTACATTTATTACCTTACTACTCAAAAAGGAGAAAGGTTTTGATAAAAAATAAAAAGAATAAGCATAAAGAGTACTAGCGGAGTAAAGTTGCATATATTTAATATATGCATATATACTAAGAAATTTTTGAAAAAGTGTGCATAGATGCATAATCACAGAAACGTACATAATTATATTAATGTACACATAAGAAAGTAGAGAAATAAATAAATTAATAAAAAACAAAGGACAAAAAAATTTTAAGTAAATATATACATGTATAAATGTATAAATAAATAAAGAAATAAATAATATATAAATAAATAAATAAATAAGTAAATAATTAACTAAATTAATAAATGAATAAATGAATAAATGAATAAAATGATGAAAATAAATGATGAAAAAATGAAACAAAAAGACATGTAAAGGGTCCGCCAAATAACGTTTTTGTTTTCAACTAGTTCAATCGATTTTCCAAGTTTTCTGGCATGATCCTCGAACCGGATATTCTCAATTTACGTCCCGAGAAAAGAGACTCTGTTTCTCTTCGCTGAAGCCCTGACAACCATTTCTTCGGTTTTATCAATCTAGTGGACTATCCAGAGTTCGGATCACATTTTGAAAATCTCAAGAAGGTTGTACTTCTCTTCTACGAGTATTTGCCCTTCACTCATTATATGCATTGAGTTACGTTGGATTAATGCTTAAGGCTAATGTTCAATAAAGTTATTTGCATACTTAAGATGCCATGTATACATTTTTCTGTTCGGCATAAATAGTTTAGTTATAAAATAAATACAGAAATGAAATTTCATCATCGAGTAGACTCAGGGTCCGATTTGAACTTTGTACATTAACCTGGCTATTATCTTCTGAAGTGTCATTTTATGTATATAACTTGTCGGTCAGTGCCGTTGGATTTAGTATATTATTTTTTCTATTTGAGGCATTGCGACTCAACTTATTTATTACGTAGCAGTATAGCGTGTAAAATTCTTCATTGAATTGCCATTTATAAATTCCGTTAGCACCATTTATATTTATTTGTACCGACAAGGTATCTATAGAGTATTCTGATTTATTTTTATTTTAAGCACACACCATTCTTTAGGCAGCAAGCTATTGGTGCTCCTTTCGATAAATACCAAACGCGCGTTATGATTCGTTCTTGTGATAATATTGCTAATATCAATACCGCCTTCATATGCATATGCCAATAGTAAGTCTACTATAAGTGCTGAAAATGTATTCCTTTAATGATGTCGTTTGAATTTCTGTAAATTTGTTTTTGCATGTAGGGCCACAAATATCTAAAACATAATATTAAGCGATTAATGTCAGTTTCATTGGCGCATTTCAGAGCATCTTACGAACTTTGCTGAAATACCTTGAAGTGATAAGGCGCTAGTCACATATCTTTTAATATTACGAGTAGACTTTCCCCCTCGAAATTAGTGACTTTCCCGATATTCCCAAGAAAAACTTGGCTACAATTAGATACTACATGAACGCAGCGTTGGCATCGATCGCAATATTTTCTATTGGACTGGAACTATGCATATTCTGAAACAGTTCGTAATTTGCATGCCTTGATTATTATTATTTTTTGAAAAACAGTGCACTCTGTTTGACTCCCTACATGATATTTTCCACTCTATAATTTCTCATAAGCATTATCGTATATTGATTATCCTTTATAATGCCCAAGATATTTCAAGGTAAGGTTTAAATTTATTTGAGATACAATATAAATAAATAGTAAAAATTGATCTGGAAATCGATTGGATAAGCATTAAATTCAATCGGCCCCGAAGACTTCGGAGATGGCTAATACGTCATATACCTATTTCACTTTCTAGTTCAACTAACTAAATCAATATCGTTTTAATAATAACGCGTTTGAAAAAAGCATAGTATTCGTTTAATAAAGAAACAAGTTCAGCTGCTAGTGACTGCAGGTTCATAACGTTGGAACAACATCCCCTTAATCACTGCTTATTTACGTATGTACTCGTACTCATATATGAAGTACTAAAATTCTTCATATATGAAGTCTAGTGGAGGTAATGAGTTTCGTATAGCCTTTATTTCCATTTAAAGTGGGTGTATTACAGAGGTCCGGTAGTTTAAACACTTAGTGGATACGTATGTTTCAAACAAATCAGAAAATATTAGAAATTTTGTTGTTTTCGTATTATTTGCAAACATGTGTATTACAGAATCTTCAGAGATTCTACAAGATTTGTATCCAATTTCGAGTTTCTAATGACTCTCATTCTAATTCTCTCATTATTTTTAATCGGGGAACATAAAGTCATCTCTGGGATGTTTGTATTGCTTATTAAAGTCAAACATAGTGATCGAATTTACTGTCAGCTTTAGTGATCAGTCTTAATGAAGAGGTGCATTTGAAGAATCAGTAAGATTTCCAGAATATCTGCGGTGATTTATTTTGAGCGTATTTGTTGTGGAGATTTCTAAATATACATACATATTTGAGATTTTTGAAATGGTCATGTTAGCAACTTGCCGTAAAATTTTTAATGGTATGAGTACATGTGCAGATCTTCTTTGCGTGAATACAGCAAGTCAACATTTTTTTTGATTTACCAGAAGGTCTTTTTAATAAAATTACACTAAAAAATTGAAATGAAGTACTTTTCCTATTTTTTTATTAGTTGTGCATCGCTGCATCAATTATTGTATATTAAAGCAACTAATTTTAAAAAAACAAAACTAAAAACTTTTATTGTGCACAATGTAAAAAAAACGAACGAATATGTTGCGTCAAATAATACATTGTACTAACATATTATATTCATTCATTTACTTGGAATATACTCCAATTTTTATATTATAGAATCAGTTTTCTATTATATGGTATTGCTCTCCTTTAGTATTAGACTGTTAAAACTGAGTAAATGCTATTATATATCATATTTCAATACCAATATTATAAAGGGTCCGCCATCTAACGTTTTTTTTTTCAGCTAGTACTTATTTCGTGAATGGTAACACTTAGCTCATGTCTGACTTGACAGATAATTAGTTTTATCCTTCCGGTTAATAATGGAAAATAATTTCATTCAAATGGCTGCCTCGGCTGGCCATGCAGTAGCCTACACGATCGGTCCAATTTTTAAGCACATTATCGATTGTGTGCAGCTGAATTTCACCAATGGCTTCACGAATATTGTCCTTTAAAGCGTCAATTATCTCTGGCTTGTCGGCGTAACACTTATCTTTTCCGGCACCCCACAAATAATAGTCCAACGATGTCAAATCGCAGCTCCGAGGTGGCCAAACGACATCAGCTCTGCGGCTGATAATGCGATCTTCAAAAACAGGGCGCAAAACATCGAGTGTAGCTTCGGCTGTGTGGCACGTAGCGCCTTCCTTTTGAAACCAAATGTTGCCAATATCCTCCTCTTCAATTTTTGTGAACAAAAATTCGTTCAACGTGGCCCGATAATGATCGCCATTGACTGTAACGGCCACTCCGCACCAAACAGTGACTCGTTTTAGGTGTATCGGCTTTTCAATGTATGCGTGCGGGTTTTCTGTGCCCCAAATGCGACAATTTTGCTTGTTTACATACCCGCCAAGATCAAAATGAGCTTCATCTGAAAAGATGATTTTTTTGGCAAAATCGGCATCTTCTCTAAGTCGATCGCAGGCCCACTTAGCGAAGCGAAAACGCAATAGATGGTCAGTTGGCTTCAACTCCTGAACCAATTGGACTTTGTATGGCGTCATACCAAGGTCCTTATGCAAAATTCGTCTCAATGATGTCTCCGAAATGTTCAATTGTTGAGAACGACGGTGAATTGATGTTGATGGCGACTCACGCACACTTTCTGCCACAGCAGCAATATTCTCGGGTGTACGCACTGGTTTATCGATGAGGATGCCAGTTTCTTTCACTTTTTTGACAAGATAACGAACATACGGAGCTGACGGTGCTTCTCTTCTTCCAAAATCCGTACGCAATTTTCGCACACATTCTGCAACATTACCATGATTTTCAAAGTAATGTCGCAATATTTCCCAGCGTTGTTCAAGCGTATACACAACCATATTCGCGGAAGGATAAAACTAATTATCTGTCAAATCAGACATGAGCTAAGTGTTACCATTCACGAAATAAGCACCAGCTGAAAAAAAAACGTTAGATGGCGGACCCTTATAATAAATAAGTAAAGAAATAAATAGAACAGTTATATTACCTTTATTTTTAAGTATAAAGACTGTTTACGAGAGGATTGTCAGCAAAAGAACATGGAGTGAAGAATTTTTCGTTTAACTTGTAAATTCGTTCGCTTATCAGTTCAACATCCGCTCTTAAGTGCAGATCTCTAGTTGAAAAACTCCAATGTAAGTTAAGAATCATTTTCAAAGTTTTGTTTTGTGACACTTGCAGCCTTTTTAGATGACATTTAGCTACGCCAGCCAAGACAGGACAACCATAGGTCAATATCGCTTGGAAAATAACTTTGAAAATAATTATTTTATTAACGTTAGGTAGCTGTGATTTTTTGTTAATAAATGGGTATAATAAGGCAATCGCAATGTTTATTTTTCTCAAAGTCGGTGTGATGTGGTCACTAAATGTCAGTTTTGAGTCTAAGTGTAAAGATATTTCACTTAAAGATACCAACTTATTTCATTTCCATAAATAAGAATCGAATGTTGTGGAAGGAAGCAAGTTTTTCTTTTTCTTCTGAAAAACATGGCTTGGGTTTTCTCCCGATGTTAAGAGCGAACGTATGCGATGTGTAAATTGCAGTATCGTTAGCGAAGATTACAACTTGACAATCAGGCAGACTAGGAAAGTCAGATGTAAATATATTATATAAGGTAGGACCCAATACTGACCCTTGTGGGACGCCCATGTTGAAATTAGTGGACTTAGACAAACAGGTATTAATATGGACTAGAAAACTACGACTTGATTGAAAACTTTGGAGAATTTTGATTAGATACAATATATATGTAGTTAAAGTTAATCATTTTAAATATTAGGCCATTATGCCAGACAGTGTCGAACGCATTCTCAACATCAAGTAGGATGATACAAGTTGATTTCCCTTGTGACCGATTTGATTTAACATGGTTACATATTCTAAGAGCTTGATGCGATGTATTATGAAATTGCCTAAATCTAAACTGAATATTACGGAATACATAATTATCACTACCAAAACCTAGAATATGATTTTTTATTACCTTTTCCAAGATTTTGCTTAGACTGCTGAGTAAACTTAATGGTCTATAACTGGTGACAGACTCTGCAGGCTTTCCAGCTTTTAATATAGGTACAACTTTAGCCATTTTCCATTTTTGAGGAAAATATTGCAATTTAAAACACGCGTTGACTTGAAAAGTTAAATATCTTAAACCCAAAAAGGATAAATGCTTCAGGTAATTGTTTCTTATTCCATCTAACCCACCCGTTTTATATTGTTTGTAACAGTGGTTACAGAAACAAAAGCGCTTGTTGGGGTGCTACAAATATAGTTGTTAAAAGTCGTAATTTTTTGTTCAACCAAGGTGTTGGTTTCATTATCTCCTAAATTTTGAGATAAAGAATGACTTTTAGAGAAAAATTCAGAGAGAGAATCTGCTTTCTCTTTGTCAGTAAAATACATACATCATCATTTCTGAGTGTTGTTGTCTATTTTTATTCCTGATCACTTTGACTATATAACAAAAAGGCTTACAATTTTTGTCTAAAGATTCTAGTTTTTGATTCCATCTGTAGTTACGAAACTGTAGAATAAGTTTTTTGATCAAAATGTTTAAGTGATGGAGCTGTAATTTGAGATTAGGCTGACGGTATCTTTGCCAATTGCGTCTTAAGGTATTACGAATTTTTATGTGGTCAAGGATATAATTTGGAAGCTGAACTGGAGAATTACATCTTGGTATTTTTGGAACATTTTTTTCAATAGCATCATTGATAAGTTTTGTGAAGTTATCAACGATAGCATCCACATCATCTTTGCTTGAAACTGAATCCAAATTTCCTGTAATACTTCTAAGCCCCGAATTAATATTTGAACTAAATCTACGCCAGTTTGCATTTTTAGAATCATGGGACAAGGCTTGGTTATCACACGATTGGTAATGTTAACGTCAAGAACAGAAGGACTTTTACGCAGATCTGCTGGTACATAGGAAGGGTTTGGGGAAAAAAGAATGGAATACACAAAATAAGATAACATACTAGAAAGTATATTACCCCACGTATTTGCGCGTATACATCCCCAATCACGATGACGACAGTTAAAATAACCAGCAAGAATGACATCATCGCCTGTTAATAGAAGGCAACGCAAGTTTCTTTTAAAGGGCCTTTTATTTTCGGCCGATGAACTTGCGCCAAGAAAATATACGCATTAGATTTTAACTGTCCTATTATTATATTTGAGTTCTATATCCACATTTTCCAAAAGATGAGTTCGAATGACTGATAGCAGCGAATGTTGAACTGATCTACGAACAATAATAGCAATTCCTCCTCCCTTTCTATTAATTCTGTCAACACGATAACTTATGCAGACAGAGTTAGATAAATTATTATTATTTGATTTAAAGCCAGTTTCAGTAATAAAGCCGATATCAATATTATTATTAGATAAAAAGTTCAAAAATTCCAATTAATAATTCTTAGATTAGTATTAGTCATATTATTTAACATTAGTAAAAAGATACTTAGTAGATAAATGTGCAATAACCCTGAGTTGATCAGTTCTCGAAGTACATATGGATAGATCAGACAATAAGTTCACAAATAAATCGTTGATTTCCTCAAAAGAAAATATATTGCTGCTGGAATCATTGATGAAGTTGCTGCCTACGACCGACTCCACTGTGTGTTTCTTCAGAGGAACTGACATAGACAAAATTTGTTCATTTTCACTCATTGCTGCGTGCCGTGGTAAGGGGGGAAACTCCGTCATGAAACTTATTGAAACGTTTGGCCCGTTAGTTTGAGCCGTGCGTGGAATTATTGTAAAAGCTTTGAACTTTTGAGAACTTACCATAGATGAGATTTTCGAGAAGCTTTTACGTGTGAACAATGTAGAAGTTTCCCGCTTAAAGGAATTTTCTATAATTTCCATATATTTGGTTCTTGAAGAGCATCTTAGATCTGTAGATTTGTGATCTCCATTGCAGTTTGCACACTTAATGGTGAGTGAGTTTTGACATTCACTCGTTTTGTGAGAGCCGGCGCAATTAGCGCAGTAGGTCGTAACCTGACAATTTTTCTCACCGTGGCCAAACATTTGGCAATTATAGCATTGAGTGAGTTTACCTTTCAATTTTCTTTGGAAACTTCAACTTATCTGTATATAGAACAATGATCGGTAGTTTTTCTTAAGATCCGCTAATTTGACAGAACCATTTTCTAATGACACCAGATAGATAGTATCAACGTAGTGATCGTATTTTTTTATAATTTTCTTAACTTCAACGCATTTTAAGCCACGTGTACAAAGTTCATTTTTAGAGTGTCAACTTCAGTATTTTCTAGCCCAAAGAAGACCACTTTAAAGAGTTTTACACTCTTAAGGTCATGCAAAAAATATTGGCAAATCCGTTGCTTTAAAGGGTTTACAAACTTCTCTATATGACTCTAACGATTCACACGCAATTTTGATACCAATAGAAAGTTTTTTAATAGAGTAGTCACTAATGATAGATGGTTTCATCAAAATATGCACAAACTCGGGATTTTTGTGTAATAGCTTGATGGTGGGAACATAATTATTTTTTTATGATCATTATCCGGGTCGAGAACAATATAACGACATTCGTTCATATCACTGTCTGCATGACATTGAAGTGGACTCCAATAATTTGCTCGTGAATTCTTTTTAAATTTAGCACTCCGAGAAGCCGAGTCGGCACGGGGTTTCTTGATTGAGGACATATTGTTGTCCTCAGGGTCGAGAGATCTAATGCGTTTAATAATTATAAGTGTTCGCGCTCAAATACCTCCAGTCTTAGGAGGTGGGTTCCAAACACGATGACTACTTGGAATCTGGAAAGATTGCAGGGTGGCTTAGGTAGAATCTCTAAGCCAGTACAACTTTACTCAGATTCTTCGCAGTAGAATATCGTGGAACTTGGCCCAATTCTGGATTCCTTGAAGAACCAAGTATTTCTACTTGGGCGTTGATGATCCAGGAACGTCGTCTAGATCACTGATGACTTCCTCCAAATAGTCCGGAGTTCCGGGAGATAACTAGGTAACTCTTCTAGTTATTAAAGTTCCGACGAAAGGATGGTGAGACTAGGAAAATCATCTAAATCACGATGTTAAATGAAAACACTTACTTCGGTGTTCAAAACTTAACTGAGTTTATTCAAAAATCTGTGGTTCTTTTATACAAATTTGTATCCCTACTTAATTTACAAATACATGGAAATACTAATTCCACTGCGAAATATATACATGCTAATGAGTCAAAAAAGAATACAATGTATTTACAGTGATTGTTCTTATTAATATTCGAGAAACAAACAAAAGCATCCCAACGTGGTGATTCAAAAAAGGTAAACATGGTTATCTCCTTATAATGTTTAATCTCTTAAGGAGACCATAAAATGTGAGTTTGCATTGTTTACCCAGACTATATCTAACGACGATAACCGGATGTTTTGATTACAACAATGCTTTATCAGGCCTCTACCGATAGGGGAACATGTTTTGCGATATGTTCGGCCTAAACAATAAGTCAATTAAACTTTATAGGCGAAAAGATAATACTCGAGACCGTCGACTTTGAAAGCTCGCAGAGAACTGATCTAGAGAGTTAAGTTTCGTGTTCTACTCTTCATTACGTTTTTCTTGAATGGATTAGGCTATTAGTTTGCCCAGGTAATTTACCATTCTTCGTGAAAAGGATTGCCTTTACCTGTACCTATGAGTTCTAAGATGTGATGTGGAAGTTGCATACTAAAATACTTTTTTTTTACGTTTGGGATGCTACTATTGGCAGAACTGAGAACATGTTCAGAGAATTGTTTGACAATTTTATCAACATCTTCTTTAGTATGTACACTTTATAGGTCAGTAGGAAGCATTCTGAATATTTAGTTAATTTCAGAGCGAAAATTAGCCCAGTTTCTAGTTCCGAATATATTGCAGGCGTTTCTCATGTGACTACGGGAGTCGACAAATAATTATGATCTGAAGGCAGGTCATTTATAACAGCAGGCTGGAAAATAGGTCTAGAAAAATTAGGGATAAAAAAGTCAATAACAGACCACGAGAACTAGCTGGATAATAAGTAGGAATTGACGGAAACAGACCACGTACAGGTAACATAGCAAAAAGGTCGGATAGAACATTACCCCATGAATTTGTTCGACAGCAGCCCCAGTCCCTGTGTCTGGAATTTGGATCACATCCAATTAAAAACTGTCCACTAATATTAAATATTTTCCTTAAGTCGGATCTCAGCTGCTGAATCTTTTCAATATTTGAATTTCGGCCAGGAAAATATACACAGAAGATTTTTAGTAAATTCTCATTTCTTAAAGTGACTTCTACACCCAAATTTTCAACATGTTGCGGTTGAATACTTCTTAAAAGCTGATATTGAATGAAGTAGAGTTATTGTTGCACTTTACTTCTGTCGTCCGCTATGCAGCGGCTCGTTTTGGTAGAGCTGGAACTCGTTCTTTGAGTGTAGAGAATTGGTAGAGTTGTTGTAATTATTGTTAAGTCTCACTTGATTGTTTTCGTTGTTTGAGATAGATCGATTCGTCTTTGCTGCGATCTTCTGCTTCTGCTGTCTGAGGACTTGTTTTCCCTTACAGTTTGCACATTTAGAGACGTTCGCATTGCATTCCTCAGTTTTGTATGAGCCAGCGCAATTATCGCAGTATGTCCTGATGTTACAACTCCTCTCACCATGGCCGAACATTCGAAAGTTTCGGCACTACGTTAATTTATTTTTTTGCTTTCGATAAAAGCCCTAGATCACTTGTGTGAGAAATATGGCGCGAACATTTTTTTTCAATTAATTCATTTTCAGGAGAAATTATGTAGAACGTGTTGGAGTAGTGTTCGTATTTTTTATTTATGGTTTTCACTTCTTTACATTGTAAGTCAAGTCGTATAAGTTCATTCATCAAAGAGACCTTGTCGATTAGACCTAAGCCATACAGAACAGCTTTGAAAACTTATTAATTTTTTTATATCGTGCGTAAAGAATTGACAATTGCTTCCTTTTAGTTTTAAGAGAACTGAGAAGATTCAAAATATTTTCTATCCAATAGAGTTAAATCCATAATAAAATCTTACATCCCCACACTACTTGACTCCTTAAGTTCTCTACAGTCTTACCTCAATTTTTATCTTCAGAGTCCATCCAAAGACAGTGTTCCCACCAAATACAATAACAATCAGTTGTTTATAAACATCACGTGCCAAATGAGAGATTATCTAATCACGCGTATTGCTAAACGAATTTGCAGATCACATCTGGATAACTTCCAGTAAAAGCGACGATATACCGGTGTAATCCCAGCTCATACCATGTGCATCGTACAACATCTCGATTCTTACTGAGATACTTGAATCTGCAGTTATCGAATCGCCAATAACTCCTGGGACATCATCTCCTCCACTACAACCCTTTTAGGAAATTAATTCTACTACATAAACTCTTGAACCCACAATTCCACGATTCGGAATCTTATGGACACTTTCGTTAAAATACAGTACACACTAAACCTAGAAAACAAAATCGTATTACTCGTAAGTCTAACCCTATACCGATTCTTTAGTCAAATTCTAAGCCTAACTCTTAAAATAAAAACTAGGGTTTTAAAGTTGGGATATATACTTTTTTCACTCCTCATTCACTTTATTCTACCAGTCGCTAATACACAAAACATTCTTCCACCCCGTCCAACTTACAACATCTCCTAATTCCACTCAAACAAAAACAGCGTACCCTAATTTTATTCGATTCCATATTTTAAATCATTCTCCATCTTCTAAGACAGACTCTCACCCTAATACTACACCACCTTCTTTTTTAGACCACATACTTCCTCCAAATGCAAAATTAACCAAACACCTTTTCGATATGATAATGTTCGTTTATATCTCGCTTATCTACATGATAGGCCCGACTCTGTCTATATGGACGGAATAAGAAGGTCTCCCCACTAATCATAATGGTCTGCGGCAATGATCTCTCTTCTTTTGCGTCTTACGTAAGTTCCACCTTCAGAGAAGAGAGAACACCATAGCTTCTAATCCGCCGCTCAATTCTTTGCCAAAGCGTCTCAAATGTCTGTCCCTTTATTATCAAAACATAGGAGGATTACGAACTAGGATTTATGCTATATATCTTAATTCGCAGATTCTGCCCTACGACATTTTTGTCCTCACAGAAACCAATCTCATCCCTAATATTAAGAATAGTGAATTATTTTCCCAAGACTTCGATTTACACCGTGACGATGGTCTAGCTTAAGAGGAGAATTTATATGGCCGTCGTCTCGTCTCGTCTCGAGTCTGGACCTTTTAAAAAATCATCCACTGCATTGTTTGAATTTATTTGCGCTAGAATTATATGATTATTTTCTTATATGATTTTAATCTACATAAGCTATGGGCCAAGACGGGCTAATCCCTCTTTACTGCAACAAATCCAACCTCTGATAAAGAAAATCTTTTAATCAACTACCTTACAGACTCTGGTCTGTATCAATTGAGTGGTGTAATATTGTCAGACAACTCGACCTAGTCTCCACCAGAGGTACACTGGTCTTAATACCAAACCTCCCAACCTCCCAACCTCCCAACCTCCTCAGTAGGGCAAATTTTTACTTTCTCTACGATAATCCTAACTTTACGGTTAACAATGCTCTCCCACCCTTTTATACTGAAATTTTCAAATGTCTCTCTCAACCTGTACCTTTTTTACCCAAAAAGAATCCCTCATCTTCACCACGCTGGTACTATAAATAGCTGCAATCTCTGTCTAATAAGAGATGTAAGCTTTGGAATACTTAGTTTAAAATGGCGTTCCGACGCGTACCAAATAAATTTCTCTGTAGTTTGACAAACGCTCTATAACAACTATTTGGTCCACACTCATTTCCAGCCCCAAATAATTCTTTCAGTTCACCAAAACTAAAAGTAAATCGGATAACTATCCATCATTTCTGAATTTTCTTGGTAAGTCCTCGGGCGATCTCCAAATTATTGCATATCGCTCCGCAACCTGACCTGACCTTCTCCCTATATTTTTAAAGAAATGTGAAATGCTCCTAGCCAAACCGCTTACAGCTCTCTTTCAGTCACTTTCTATCACCTAGGAGTCTTTTATTATTTATATGTATATTTCCAACTATCGACCAATTGCTTAGCTGTCCTGCATACTTAAGCTTTTTGAGAGCATTATTTATGACATAATGCTTTTCCATTGTAAAACTATTGTTTCCCAAAACCAGCACGGATTCCTTAAATGTAGATCTATAACCACCAACCTAACAGAATTCGCATCAAACACTTTATGTACACTAGAATCCGGAAATGAAGTTGACGTGATTGCCATTTATTTCAGCAAAGCCTTTGATAGTATGTCTTATAATATAATCCTTCTAAAATTAAAGGCTCTTGGTTACCAAATAAGCTTTAAATGAACGACATTACTATGTTATATTTCGGTCCATGGTTTCTGACCCAATTAAAGCCTCCTCTGGTGTTCCTCAAGGTACCTTGGCCCCAATGATGTTGATTGTATCATTAAAAATCCGTTCACTCGTATATCTGTTTATGCAGATGATATGGAAATCTTTAGATATATATGTCTTCCTCAGACAATCTACCACTGCAGGAAGATCTAGACAGATTTTGTACTTGGTGTCGGAAGAATTTCCTTCAGCTTGACGTCAATACATGTCAGACTATAATTAATACCCATAAGTGACCTCCTACTTCACCTCGCTGCTATCTGATCTTTAATCTGTTCGTTCCCTTAGTGAATGAGTTGCGTGATTTAGGTGTTGTCAGTGATAAGGAATTTAATTTCCGTTCTCACATTGATAATATGATAAAAAACCAGCCAACTCTGCCCTTGGCAGAACGAATTACGCACACCTTTTCTTTATAACGACGACATCCATATTTCATTTACTTTGCATTAATTCATTATCATATTTAAATTTATCCAATAACACTTTATTCACCTTGAATTAATAAATGCACCTTCCGAAAGAATATGTTTCTATTATAAGCATAAAATAAACATCCAGTTACACTTTGTTCGCTTCGAATTAATAAATGCATTTTCCCACACAACTTATTCCCAATTATTGTAGAATAAGCATAAATTAAGTATAAAAACCAATGTAAAAACAATCATTTTTTGAAGTCTTGTAAATAAAGTGAAATACGGCGTTACGCTGTCCAAAAACACTAGCGTTTTTTTTTTGCCAACCTCTCGATCGAACCTTCAACTCGCGCACAAGAGATTTACGTATCCTTAAAATGCTTGCACATAGCTCCGGCGAAAGAAAGTTAGGGAGGGAAAAAACAGAGATCCCGATTTGCGTTGGTTTTAAATGTCTGCAAGTAATACTGGCTAGCACTAAGCGAGTTGTAAGGCTTAGGAAATAATCACGATATTTCAGAGTACATTCGAAGATGGGCTTGAGAGTGAACTGATGAGTATTCATAGTGAGGCGGGTGTCACGGTTAAAAACATGAAAGGCGGAATGCTACTGGCAATTTCAGGGGAGCATTGGTGGTGAAAATAGCGATACAACAAGGTGAGACAGGAGACATTACGCCGGTATTCGAGGGTGTCGAATGAGTGCTTAATATTGACATCACCTATGAGTTTTATCGCACGTTTATGGATCCTATCTAGCAAGTGCAAATAGGTCTGAGGGGCACCTGACCAGATGTTAGCGTTTCGGTCTCGACAATGCAAGTGCCATTCATAGATAATGGCCGGGTGTTTAAATTTCGCTTTAATGACAGCAAACAGCATTGTGTTTTGGAAGCATTAAATTGAACTCTGTTTATAGTTCCCCAATTGGTTATGCTGCTAATATGGGAATTAAATGAGCTTAACATACGCTGCTGTTCCCGTTCTACAGTCGAAGAGCATGGACGTGAGTTCGGAAACGAATATAAAAAGTAGAGAGTACTGTCGTCAGGAAATGAATATGGTGTATTGGATTAGAAGTAGCAGACAAGAGATCATTGATGAAAATGAAAAAGAGTATCGGAGATAGAACGGAGCCCTGGTAGCATTTATTTTGTGAACATCAGACTTGAAATTATCCAAGACAAATTGAATTGACCGTTCCCAAAGGTAGTTTCTTATCCATTGAAGAAGAGAGTCGTCGTTCCAAGTGCATGCATTTTCGACAAAAGAGTCTGGTGCCAAACTCTATCAAATTCTTTAGAAATATCAAGTGCAACTGTCTTGTTTTCGCCAGATTGATGTATGCTTTGATTCCACTTTTCGGTGAGACATGCCAGTGGACCTGTTGCTACGAAATTGAGAAGTTTTCGTGTTTCGATATATTTCATGAGCTGACGTACTAAAGAGTAGGATTGATGAAAAAGCTTACGCAGTGGTTTTGCCAGCGTGGAAGAACACCTCTTCAGAAGAAGGGTAGATATACCATCTGGACCAGCGGATTTATGTATGTTGAGACCTTTAATGATCTAGACCAATGTCTAGAATGCAGCGATATTCTGCCTCTCTTCAGCAAACTGTTCCTCAAGAACATTTCCATCCATGCATCACGTCATAACTTTCTTTAACCACTCCCACCCTTTAGTTTTAAACCAAATTGTTAGTTTTAAAAATATGTTTGCAATAAGCTTTAATAAATCTGTCCGGGGTTGACCCGGTCCTCAAAACCATTTCATGTGCTAGTGCCATAGCTTCTCCAATGAACGAGTTTTGATTAGGTGTAGTGCTGGATAACGTTTATGGTCCAGCCTGTGGATTTTGTAACCTTTCACTCTATCGTTGTAGGATGCGTCAGCGTACTCGTACAAGACACAATCAAAATTGCTGCTGGATATTATATCAGCAAACTTTTACCTGTAGATTTCTGCTTGTCATCGCTGGAAACATCCAGGTCAGTTTGTTGTTTTCATATTTGGCAGACTTCGTGTTTGCGAGCAATTTCAAACAACTAAAAGTGGGACTTTTTGAACTTTTTGAACTTTCAACTATGGTCCTTCTAAAGTTACATACTCGTATTTCATGTAATGGGTGCTTGCTATCCATCAGGCATTTTACAGCAAATCCGGCCTGAGCAGTAGTACTGTCTTCTCATTTGGCTTCCCCAATGCTAACAGAAAAAGTTGTAGAGTTGTTTTAATGTGTTCGCTGTCCAACTCAATTTCCATGAGTAGAGAATCCACTTATGCAGTATAAAGTGGTGCAGGTATTGTTGAGCCCTGTGGAACACCATTACCTAAAGAGGTGGATCTAATGAGGAATAAGAAGTGTTGATTTACCCTATTTACTCATTTACCCAGAAAAACTCAATTCTACATAAACGTATTGATTACTGTTAGGAGATTTGTAATGATTTCCCATTGATGTAGTTGTTTTATAACTTCAAAGACACTAACTCACTCAAATGCTTTCTCCAAGAAGAAGATATGTTACATATCTTAGTGCCTCTTCCTTGTTTAAAACCATGTTGGCCATGACAAAGTTGTTTCTCTAGCGTCCGTTTCATTTAATTTTTTCCAGTAATTTGGGCAGGATCTAAAGGAGCGGTAGCTATCAAGAGAACCTTCAGCGTTATTGTACTTGGGTATAGGAACTTCCACAACACTATTGTATAGGCGGATCAGTTTAAGCATCGTTTCCAGTGGTAACTGTTAATTTTGTATATTATTCTGTTCTAACCAGGTGTAGAACCTGTGTACCTGTGAAGGTTTCTATGACATCTGAAACAGTAATTGGTGACATGATATTGGGAGAGGTATGCGGGAATAGATTAAGCGGGTCCCTTCTACATTCTTGTATCCAACCGTAAATTGAATGTATACATATTCGTATGTTTAGCAACAAATTATTCAGCGAGTTTACATCAGAAGCATTTCTGGCTGCTCCTCGGCGATTTATTTCCAAACCAAGTATATGTTCATACATTTATAGAAAGCTTTTGTGGGGGCCAACAAGAAAGTAACGTCGCTAATGAAGCGTAGTTTTAACCAGTCGGAAAAGGAAATTCCATAGAATGGCATTTTATTCCACCCTTTTACCACATCTCGGATGGTTGCTGAGAGCATACGTTAAGTCTACAAAATATCATTTAGAGAGGATAATCGGTTACATCTGCTTCCGCAGATAGAAGCGTGTTTAAATTCTAGCCCACTCATCTTATTAAAAGAAGATATAATTGATAATCCAATACTCGCGCCAGCTCAATTCCTCATTAGATCTTCAATTAATGCCATATCTGTACTATTAATAGATCAAAACCGAATTGTCCGTTCTTGATGATTATTGGTTCAAAAACTGACCCAAAACTTTTCCAAAATCTGGTCAACAGAGTACCTATTCCATCTTTAGCAACATTTTAAATGAGGTAATGTACTGATTAAAGATGATCCTCTCAATATCCAGCTTCGTTGGTAAATTTTGGGGTCTATCATCGAACAGGGAGGCCTTGGTATTTTGGATCAGTTTCATAAAATTTTTGGCTGGCATGCGTCCTACAACAGTTTGCTCCTTTTTTGTGGGCGACTGAGCAAATATTTCCAAGTGTCTCCTTTTGTTTTTTGTTTTTGTTTTTTTAAGTATTTTTAACCTGTGATCGTTGCATTCTGCCGTAGCTTACCGAAATTTTGATTTTATGTATTTCAAGGCGTTATGATCCACATAAAAAGAAAATAATTCTAGTGACACAGTATTCTAGTGTGGATCTTGTATGGGAGTTGTGCTGCCGTTGCTAAGTCAGTTTTGAACTTGTTCATTACGATTTTATACGATCGTACACTTTTCCATATTCTAGATTTTCTCCCGGTTCTTGGCTTTAATTTTACTCTTTCCGATTATCTTCCGTAACTATTTTTATTTTTGCTTAGGAATTTAGCAATTCTTTCAATATGTATCTATTCTTTCAATATCTATTACTTTGTCATGCACGGTGTAGGCTCTTTTGCATTCTTAGTCTTAGCAATCGTTTCTGTATACTGTATTCTGATACCGATGTGGATAGATGCACCGTATTCTTAGGTGAGGTACATTTTAAGTGTACTTTCATGGTGCTTATCGCAGTAAAAAATCTATGCTACTGCTTTGGCATCCTATCTTTTGTATTTTCCGTTTTTGTTTTTTTGTCATGACTTGGAATGTCTTGGCTCTATAATCTCGAGAATAATGACAAAGTTATAAATATTTGTAAATAAATCGAAGGCTTATCACTATGATTTCCTCGCTGTGGACTTCCTGGCGAAGGTTGACGGTTGCAGCGTTCTCTGTTGTCAAAAATCTTGTTTTTTTTCTTTAGTATATAATACGAGATCAAAGCTAGCAAATGTTTATAGATATGCTCCTCTGTGGTTGAAACTTGTACTACCCCAACTTTCTACTGAAGAAACGAATGCACTTAATATTAGCTTAAGTGAAATTTTGTCTCTACTAATATCCCTCTTTAATCAGTCTTGATTTCGGCTAGCTGTTTCCAAGTCTATTGAGGTTCCTCTAAACATATATGTACGCGACAGTGATGAATTCGAAAACTTTCTGAGCTGGAGCGCTGGCGTCGATCCGCCCTATATGTACTAGCTACCTAAGCCGATGATTTCTGAAATCACTTTTTTATAGAGCGCTACGAGCATGTTGGTTGTCCGAATCTTACTCTATTGTCATCTTACAAAGCCGGAAAAATTTAGCAGGAATTCCAAAAGAGGAAGTAGCTTGGTACAATTTTGCCCGGTACATGTATCTACGCTGTCGTATACAGCCTTAAAATTGAAAAATACAATACAAAAGTTTCATACATAGGTAGTGGGTGTCGTTTTGGAAATCTTAGTTTTTTTTTTGAGGATCCAATCTGATCAATGGAGATCTTTCCAGGCCTAAAACTGCACTGACAAGGTCCAATCAATTAATTGACATTCTAGATCTTAAAGATCTTATAGTCGATGCTCAGGGGACATATGCCTCCATAATTTGCGCAAACCGGAGAGTGTCCTTTCTTCAGGATCGGCCATACAATGCTGAAGCTCCATTTGTCTCCGATTAATTTTTTTAGCGATTTCACTTCGTAAAATCGTCTCTCGCTACCTTAAACAGCTCGGCAATTAAGCCATTAGTCAGCAGCTACTTTGAATCTTAGTTTTGATAAATATATTCCCTTTGTAGAGGTTGGGTAGAAGGAATTGTTGCTCTTCTTCTTTCAGTTTGAGTGATTCGTTTTACTTGACAACGGAATGTTTATCGCCATCCCGGTCTAACAATCTGCCGAAATAATTCTTCCATATTTCAGATATTTCTGATTGAGAATCCACCACTAGATCCCGTTGTTTGTCCATGCAGGCCTACTATAATATCTGTCAATAATATGTCTCATCCATTAGCCAGCCTTCATCGTCAAAAAACAGAAAAACCTATCAAACCAGAGGCGATATCTTTGAAGCCTTGTTGGCGGCTTGACTTAGTGCTGCAAGATATGGAACGTGGTTAAGCGAAACTTGATCGGCAAAGCCTATGGCAGCCTTATGAGGTCGAACTTACGCAAAGTATTTCCCTTTCTTACTGGCGTTATGGTATGGTAATGGTAGTCAATGGTAACGTCAATTTTGACCCCTCGGAGTGTTTGGACATCCACAATACAGGAGGCGGGAACTTCGTCGATCGCAATGTGATTAATCTGTTGGTGGTATGTTAAACACGAGAATTCCAAGTCACCTCATGAATGTCAAGGTGCGGGGGGAGCGTGCTTCCTACGATGACCGTTCAGTTGGCCGATGACCGATAGGTGGTGCTGTGCAGGCTTTATTTATCGATTGCGCTATCAAAGATGTTCTCCTTTTCTATGCATTAAAATCGCATAATCGATTTTTTTTAACTATATCTAGGCCGTACAAACGTACTCGTATGTCTTGTCGAGGAGATCATAAAAGCAGTTCTTGCAGCTGAATTTAGCTTTGATGTGGATTGTCGCGAGGCGCTCGTCACACGTCTGAATCTCAAAACACTTTGCCTGAGTCTGCCTCTTATGACAAATCCACACGCTAAGAACCGCTTCTTGTCTTCTTGGTAGAAGAATTATATTTTACGTTAACGCGGTCAAGTACCCAAAAGAACTCTCAATGACCGATTAATACCCGAGAGTATATTCCCTCAAAGTGATCACTGTAAACTGAATGTAATTTCGATTCCAGACCACTAAAAATCCAAAGATTCTTATAAAGTTCAAAGTCGACCGAAATTATAAAGCAGTTATCAGTAATTCTACTTGAATAGTTACTTTGCTGGAATCTTCAGAGTCATACGTTTTCAGACTATCAATACTCTAAGGGCCCACAGAAACTTTATAATTTATTACGTGCTACTCAAATACTATCAAATTCGTTTTAAACTTCACTTAACAAACTGCGGTAAATTTAATTCCAGAGGCAGCAATAAAAATCTTCCCACTCTGCCATTAAGGACAACCAGTCGAAATGTGATATTCCCACCCGCTAGCGCACGCAACCATTGCCAAAAAGAATTTCATGCTGATTTTACAACAAAGTACGGATACTAGTAGTACTAGTACTTTTCATGCACATTAAGCCATCGCCATACTTGGGCATTCATTTACTTATACGTCTGCCCATCCGCCCATCAGCCAACACCACTCATTTGGGTATCGCAAAGAGCTGCCAGGACGACGCAAGAGGAAACAATTAACACATTTGTGCAAAGTCAACAAGTGGAAGAAAATGTTTGCTCAGTTATACGAATAATGTGCTCCTGGGAAGGGTAGTGAGGTTGTGGCGGCGGCAGTCGTATTGTGGCAGTAGGGGATATTTCGTTCTGAATACGAAGCAAATACGGTAAACTCGTACACAAGTACGACGTACCAGTCTCTCGAAAAAGTTTAAAAGTCCTGCGGTGTGGGAACAAGTATGATTATGTGTGCAGTGGTTAAAATGGTATCGTTTAAAAAACACCACAAATTCACCATTAAAAGTCATCCTTGTGGTCGGTTATGAATAAAAATTACTCAAAACAAAGTTGTATGCCCTAACATCCACCCAGGTCCCTGTTGCTTGCTGCTGCCGTTGCTGTTGGTTTCCCATCCAACCACTTCCACTCTAAACGAAGATTTTGTTAAGCTTGCCTAAGGGATGTACGGGTATTACGCCCGTGTACACCCCAGAGAATTTGGTATCCGTACGCGTTGGACGGTTAAAATTTAAGCGTCACACTCAGGCATACCTACATATATCTATACTTATACATGGAAACAAGGAGGAATTTTAGCCCACCAGCTCTCCATCCATTTATGGAGGCGGTGAAGAGTGATGATGAAAATTGTAGCTGGATACTGACATGATGGTAGCTTCCTTAGAGATTATGATGGGAGTTTATCACTTAAACTGTTGACTGAAAGCAGGTACGAATAGCTTGTCAGAGTTTTAGAGTTTCAGAAATTCACACCCCGCAGATATTCCGGCCACTAAATATTTACTACCCTTGGAGCGTTCAATTAAAATATGAAATATTAATTCGGCAATAAACGCTGTGCTGTGGTCCTAAAACGATTTGTTCTTGTATATATCGCAAAGTGCTTAGCTTGCAGATGAGAACTACGTCAGCGAATAATTTTGCTATTTCTTTTTTCTTTTTTTTCTCGTTTTGCTCAATCATGTGAATTGTGGAAGTAATGCGAGGTAATAGATAAAAGGATTCCATTGTGCATAACAGAGCGTGAAAGGACAAAGTCCTTAATTATGCAGAAGAGTAACGCTTTCCTTTGCGGAAGAAAATTCAATGACAAGTTGGCAATTTATTCAATTTAAAATATACTTAATGTGAGCTTGCTAATAACTTAATTGGATATGAAATATTATTGCTTACGTTGTGGAATAAATTGAGGGGCATACGTGTACAAAGCAAGGTAGGATTTCCCCGATTTACTAATTATTAAATAACTAGAATTAGAACTGATCATCAAAATATTGACTGGTCCCCCAGGTCAATGGTAACTGAGGTTATCCAAATTTCCTGGCATTGAAATGTTCCTTAACAATCTGAATGCCATTATTTTTCTTTCAAACTATTAAACTATTATATATCCGTTGAGTTTACATCTTTTTTTTCAGTATGCTCTCCGTTTAGACCAGATCTAAGATTCCTAGACAATCTGACAAATTAATAAAACGGAATCTAGAGGTCAAGCGCTTTATGAAGACAGAAGCGTCGACACCTAAGTCTCTACCCATCAACTCCACCACGTGGTGCAGCCTGGGAGTTTAGTACCTCTGTCTGAAAGTAGGGACCTATCTTCTGGGTTTGAGCTACTTGGTACGAGTACATATCATCATTTAGAGCTACTTCGACGTATTTGGAGATCTAAAGGGAGATCCACGCTTGTGTTCGGACCCTGAACTTGAGACGACGACGCAAGAAATCTGAATATAGATATAATATAAGATAAAAACTTAATATCTAATTTAAAATAAACCTTAGTCTACCTAACCTACATACACACACATAGACATTATACACAATAATATACATTGTTTGTCCAGCGGTATGGACTTCTACGTCGAGGGTTGCGCCTGCCGGTAAATTTTTCACCGTGCAAAGTTCAGAGACAACCAACAGCCTTGGATATGTACGAATATAATGTTCTAGCTGTAATACTTGAACCGTTACAGACTATTTAAAACTCGCGAATATTACTGTAGTCCAAGAAGTACGAAGGGATAGGTCGAGAAAAACTACGACACAAACTTAGGCAGACGATGCTTATTTGGATGTGGATTTGCTGCTTGCGAAGCAGACTAAGGCAAAAAGTCGTAAGCTTCCGGGATATGAGCGAATGCTCCATCAAAAGACCTATCAAGGCCAAATTCGGAAATATATATAAGTCTGATTTGGATTCATGCCCCTAGAGAAGATATGAGTGATGGCCATGTGGTTATTCAAAATTTATATTCGCCGAAATGGATGCGACTGATGGATCACGCCAAGAATTTCGTGATAAAGAGAATTTGTAGTATACCATATGGGTTTTCAGGTTAAGTCTGAAGGGTTTTGAAGAAGGTAGGAAAAAAAAGGTATGGCAGGTGGATTTATTTACCCTTTCCTCCGAATAAGAAAGAGTTGATAACATAACATACTTGAAGTGGATTGGAAAAACGTTAAAGTACTTAAAGGACTTTTTCCAACAGCCTCAATTAATAATCTAAGCTGAATGTACATATCTCATTTAATACGTATTCGATATACGCACTTCAGCTTGTTTTGGAACAATAGCCCTTGGTTTGTGACCAGTAACTTTGTTTCGGTCTTAGTTTGATTAAAGAAAGGATATAGTAAGATTCGTACTTAGCTTTGTCAACCGTATTTTTAGGTTTTTGAATAAAAGAACCCTTAGCCTGATTTTCCAGTGATGAATCTCCTTTTATGAAGCATGCAGTTCTTGTTCTTTTAAAGAAAAAATCATTCAATTTTGTTAAAAAATTAAGGCCAGGTCTGGGGTACTTTGTTTTAACGAAATTATAGGCTGTACCGCATTCGCGATTCTAAATTATTACTATTCCATGTATAACGGAGATGATTCTGGATTTTTTTTTTAAATTTTCGATAAATGTATGTTATGTTAATCGACGTCGATTACTTCAAAAATTACGAAAGAATTTTTAAGAAAAAAATCATTCAAATCGAAAGTATTTTGAACAAAGAAGACTACGGAGCCATTCAATCTATCTACAATACATTGTATCTACTTAGTGTATGTACTCCGATAAATACAATAATGCGCAAAAATAAAAATGCTTAACGCCTTTTGTTATAGAACTCCGTATATGTCATGAAAGTAGAACTCAAGCAGAACTTTCGAAATTTGCATTAAGGTGTTTTGTCCATAATACGAGTAAGCTAGCTTTCGAATAAATAAATAAATATTATAATGTAATAAATAATAATGTATAAGTTATATCTCGTTGAGAGAAAAAAATCGAAAAACTCCAGAGTTACAAAGATCCTGGGGTCAGTCGGACGATACGAGGACGAAAACTTGCTCTGGCGCACAGTGGCTTATTTTGACAGTTTTGCTTGCAAAAAATCACAACTCTTAAATAAATAAAGGTATCGTGACAGTTGTTCTTTCTGCTTAAAGGTAATTTCTAGGACGACGAATTTAGTGAATTTTGAAAAAAATATGTACAGGGTGTCTCAGAATCTTCTGCTGAAATAGGACTTTCTCACCTCAGGGGATAAACATAATATTTTACTTTGAAAATATTCAATCAAGTCCATTATGGGCGGCCGTAGCTCAAGTGGTAGTGGACTGGCTCCCAAATCGGAAGGTTCGGTGTTCGAATCTCAACCTCGCCCGAAAGACATATTAATTTTTTCAGTTAACGAAAATCAAGTATGATGAGTAGTTGACTAAAAATCAACAACAAGCCAACTTCCACCAAGAACTTAGTCTCCCCAATAAATGTTGGATGCCCCCCATGGAGCGAAATAACCACTGAACCCAAATATCTTTCTTTCTCTCTCTATCCCACTTTCCAAAACAACTTAACACGTGTTCAGGCACTTTAAGTATATTTATACCCACTTCAGTGTTAAGTTCTTACAAAAAAAAAAAAATTATTGAACTGCAGTAATAACAGGGTGTCCAAAAGCTAATCTGAATAAAACATGGTGAATTAAAGCAAACGAACAATTTTCTAAATGGTCATTTCAGGTTTATCAAAAGAGCATTTTTTTTTAATTTTGCAGCACATCAGAGTACATAATAAAACATTTCAGCGATTCATTTCAAGTCCAATAATGAAGAAAATAGTAAACAAACCAAAAATTTCGTCAACATCCGGGATAATGTTTCACAAATTTATTATTTCTGGAGAGTATTGTACTTTGAGATCTTTTTCGGTTCTGATATGCCTTAATGAAGAAATGAGTGGGTCCGATGAGACTGCAAGCATGTTGCAAAAGCCTTCATTCTGCCGCATCCTTGAAACCTTGTACGTATTTCGATATCCATATTCTTGTAGTATTAGTTTTTGGATCCCTGCGCTTCTTCTGACACTTCTCCAAGTGGTAATGATTAATACCCGATTATATTTTGACTATTAGCCGATAATTTATGAAGACTAGGTGTGAGTAATTTTTCGGGATATTTATGCTTTAATAACTCTGCTTTCTTCTTCGCATACTCCCCAAACTTGACAGTGTTAACCTTTTGTCTGCAATCCAAAGCATTAAGAATTACTTCAAGCCCCGTTATTACCTCTCCAATGACCCCGATTATACGAGCTGTTGCCCCTGATTCTTGAAAATATCTCCTCGAAGTATTTCCACCATTGGTATTTATAAAATCCTTGTTTTGGGCTATCCACATGGAGTCCAATCTCATCTCGAAAATGCTTTTAGATCTCTTGTTTTCTTCAATATCCTCCCCCTCTTGTCTTTTCAAGACATGCAAGTTTCAAAATAAATGCCATGCACCTGATTCCTGCATGTAATGGAGTGATTCCATATTCGTAGCTATGTTCGTCTTCATTTGATGCATCTTGATTGTTAAAGTTTGTTGTGTTATTTTACATATGGGACATGATTACTTTGACTTTGTATCTGTTATTTCATGCATAACTTTTCCGTCAACCTTAGTTAAAAAGAACTCGTTGTTGACAACTTTGCCTATTCAGTAGGTTGGATATAAGCAATTTGTCTTTTTATATCGTTGACTGTACTTTTTATGAGCTCTCCAATATTCCTTGCACATTGGAATTAAATATATTATTAAAGCTCACTGGAACAACTGAGACAATAAACATGTTTACATCTGTTTCTTGGCACCTTGCCAAGATGATCCACATCACAGCCCCACTTTCTTTGTATTCGAATGTAAGAATTCTTGAAAGTGGAATTAATTCCCCTCACTTTTGGTTTCAAAAAGCCGCCTTGCAGTATGAGGCATCATGTCTTGAAGTTTCACTCTGAGATTTCAGTGGTTTCGTAACTTCCTGGAACTGCCTCTTTTTTACCAACTATTATAATTCTATATAATGGAAGAACATTTACGTTGTGTTTTCTTAGGGAACTTCCCAAAATCTTATATTTTCCTGTCGACAGACCCCAATCCATAAAGGAAGCCAGTGCATTACCATTATTACAATTGATTAGAAAGATCTTCAGTGGTTATGTTTTCGGTAACATTTATTTTAGTTTTTGATTGATTTCCTTGACCTTCCTCTTGATGACTTTGATGTACTTGGTAAATCACACGTGGTTTATATGCTTTCAGTGTCGATATGGAGATAATTTTCCAACCATTCCTTATTCTTTTTGAAATTCTTTGTCGATCTATAGGCTGCACCCCATTTCGATTCAATTGAACATGAACTCTATTTTATTCTATATATTTTTTATTTCTAATAAATTTTGTATGAAACCTCCATTTTTACTTTTTAGCTAATATTTTCATATTTTCCAATACAACCGTTTGCTTTAATGGTGTAATTCCTTTTTTATCGCAAATGGTAATCGCAAGCGTAATCCTTGAATTGGTATCGCATGGTAATATTTTGTAAGAAAACTTTTGGTCTTGAGTTTATAATTTTGCACAACGCTACTTGTAAAAAATTAGTTTAGGCTGACCTCTACACAAGAGGGATGAAAGTTGACGCACCTGAATTGTTAAGTACGCAAATAAGTTCTATCCAAAACGTCATGAAATAAGCTTAGACAAAACAAACAGTTTTGACACATTAGTGATCTTGTTTTGGAGTAATATACTTTTGGTTGTGTGAAAATGTCTGATTTTGTGCCAATTAATCGTCATTTGATGGAAATGTTGATTTTCTTCCTTCGTTGGAAGAAAACGTCGGCTGAAGCGCATCGTGAACTCCAAAATGTTCACGGAGATGCTGCACTAAGTGAAAAAACGTGCCGTGATTGGTTTTGTTGCTTGAAAGACTGTGATTTCGATGTTGATGACCGTCCGCATGAAGGAAGGCCAAAATCCTTCGAAGACGCTGAATTGGAGGTATTGCTCGATGAGGATCCGTGCCAAATACAAGAAGAGCTCGCTTTAAAGGGACGTTGAGCGTCGTTTTTTCACCTGTGAACAACTGCTCCAGCGGCAAAAAAGGCAGGGGTTTCTTCATCGCATCGCGACCGTGATGAAAAATGGATTCGTTACAGCAACTCACAGAGAAGAAAGTCATGAGGACTGCCCGGTCATGCTTCTACATCGGCATCGGCTCGGTTCAATATTCACGCTACGAAGGTAATGCTGTGTATTTGGTGTGAGCAGTTCGGTGATATTTATTATGAAGTGTTGAAACCCAACGAAACCATCACTTTAAATGATGCAATTGAGGCGAGCACTGCGTATATATTTAAATATAGTGGATATATATTTAAAAATATAGTGGAATTAATTTTTTGTTAAGTGTAGGTCGGACCCTTTCAGACCTTTTTTTTATACTTAACCTAAAATCTAAAAAGTGCGCCGGAAAAAGTCTTTTAAAAAACATTAAATTAAATAGTCCTAAATGAATTTATAAATGCACGCACTTCCGTCCTCCATCATCCGACACCTCCGTCATACAAAATAATATCATTAAAGGATTTGTTTCAAAAATTATAAGGAACGCTATACTCTGCGATACCACAATAAATAAATATTAATATATCATACATACCAAAAATAAACTATAAATTATGAAAATATAAGACTTAATATTTCGGTGTAAATTACTATTAAATATATGAGATATATTTATATACATGAAACCTCTATGAATTACCTTAATAAATCAAATAAATTTAAGTAAATAACGATCACTAATAAATAGCTGAGAAATACCCAGTGATTATCTCACCGATTGTCCTCTATGTTCTCTCACTTCTTTTTTTTTCAACTAATAGCTTTATGAACTTTCCTGTCTGGAGTCTCACTACTAAATGAAATCTTCATTAGAATAGAAGACGCGTAATTCGCTGGCATACTCCAAGGACAATGCCAAAAAATCTACCATTCAATCCCAATGCAAATAACCAAAGAAAAAGAATTAAAACTTATCAAATGCGTAGTGATAACAGGAAACAAAGAGTGCAGTGTGTACAGCAAAAATGCAAAAAGATGAAGACAATGGGTCGCCGTAAAGGGTCAGTGGTGATATCATAAGATAATACACCGAAAAGAAAAACAAACAACAACCGAATCCTATGTATGTTTACATAGGACCAACAAAAAGATAAAAGGATGTATGAACCATAAAATCATAAAAAGGATACTTGTCGGCCTGCCAATCAAGTACCACAGTGAAGGGGTTACAGTGAAGAACAACAACAATATTTTGTATTTTCCTTTTAATTTTATTTTTATCTTATACATGGGACCAACATATTCATTGGTAAAATATACGGATGTTTACGTACCCTTCTTTGACAAAGACTTTATACCTCAGCATAAAAGGCTTACCTTAGCTAAAAGTTTAATTTTACTAATCGCAACCTATGGATGTCCAATTTTTTATTGTCACAACTCAGATACCGAAGGAATCTTACAGTGGCCTTTAACAATACTACGCGTTATGTTTATAACCTTAATCAGTTTGATTATGTATCTGGATACACTTACAGGATTCTGGGTTGTAGTCTACACACCTATGTATTTCAAATTTTCGCCCTAAAAACATTAAACAACATCTTGATTTGCCAAGAGCCTCAGTATCTGTACGAAAAGGTTCAGTTTCCAACTTCATCTCGTTCTTTTGTTTTTATTCAACCAAGGTTTACATGCAGAAACTCCGAGAACCAATATTTTGTTTATGTTGTCAGAGAATGGAACGCTCTACATTTGGACACTAGAAAACTTCGCGGAACCAAGACATTTGGTAGGTCCTATTTAAATATTTGACCGAGTGCACTTAAATGTACTTTTGTGATAAGAAAGTTTATCTTTATCTTTTCTTTTTCTATTATCTTATTTCTCTTTTTTCTTATACTCCTTTTTATATATATGTTATATTTTTTTTTTCGCGAATACAAAGTTCTCCATAGTTAACTTTAATTTAGAATAAGTAAAGCCAATTTATGAATTGTTAAAACTTAAAACTTAAAATTAACCTTTACTTTTATAGACTTTAATTAAGTCTAATGTAAAAGCTCCAATGACAAATAAATAAATGAAATGAAATGAAAAATGTGATTTCCTGTACATTAAAATTTAGCTCTATGCTAACTGTAAAGCCGACTATCAAATTCGTTATTGGTACAAATTTTTCGGAAAGTATGGAGATTATAGTAAAGCTGTATACTTAATTTGGCCCTTCTGTATTATATCTTGGATATGTTTCCACGCATTTCTTGGAAAAATATTTGAAATACCAATTCTGCAATGCACTTAGAACATTTTATAGTAGTCAAACATATGATTCAAAATTGTAGGCCTTACACAGATATGTCCCCTTAATTAGTACATATTTCGTTATACAAAATTATTAATTGATGAAAATAATATTGTATTAGAGTTTTAAAAACAATTCTTATTGAATCAAGTTTGCATTTTAGAAGGAAAAAGGGAGCCAACAAATAGTATTAGCTTGAGTATACTGGCATCACCGTTTTATATACACAAACGAAGAAAACAATCTCCGCTGATTTTGTTTATTTCGATTTTCGAGTGCCAAGTGTAGAAAAACCAGAATAGATGAGTGGATATCCGGCGATAGAAATAAAACGACCACCTTGAGATAGGAGTAAGAAGTATATTGAAAGAAAAAAGTATGACTCACAGGAAGTGAGAAAAATAAGTAGAAGTGATGTTAGACATAGTAGAATATATTTATATAAGGGGAAGTAGAGTGTTATACTATTCCTTATGAAGTAAGGAACAACTTTTGTTCCTAAATAATTTCGCATCAAGGACATAGCGATAGAGTTGAGTAGGACGCATGAAAGGTGTAAATTGAACTAATAACTATAACGAGTGCATTATTTTTAATAACGTGAGAAGAGACTATTGCATTATTGAGATATTTAAAATTTTAAAATATTTCGAGGAAACGCCAAACAACAGCTAAAAGGTGAAAACCATGCAACTCTTCATTTAACTATCGTTTATACCGTTCAAACCCGGAGATTTAGAGGTAATTCACGATTTGAAAATAATATTAAACTCTTATTTAGATTCCATTATACTTCAAAATTTAACAACTGATCATAAATTTGCACTGCTTTTATTTCCTCCTTTCCAAACAAATTAATTAATTTAATGCAGACGAAAAAAATGCAATTAAGGGGTCCCGATGGTCTAGTGCCATTTATGGGCATTTTTACGAGTTTTTTTGAAGGTGAAATTAATGAGCAACAATAATTCAACTTTGTAAGTTTATTATAATAGGAAAACATATTTATAATAAAAAAAATAAAATTATTAAAAAAATTACGCTGAAGATGGCACCCTCAAAAAAATTTACCGGGGACGGTTATGGTTTTGGGTCTTTCACTTATCTGAAAAAAAAATATTATTAATCTACAATATATAAGTTATAAGAAAACACAAAACAATTTTTTGACAAAATGGAGCGCTCTTGAAATTTAAATACCAAAAAGAGACTCTTTTTAGTTTTTTTGGTGGTTCCGAACATAGCCACCGGTATACTGAATAACATCTTAAAATTTGAGTTTATTCGGATGATGAGTTTTTTTTTCGCTTCTCGCCCTGCAGAAAACAGTAGTTTTGAGATAAACGAGTTTAAAGTTTTAAGTATGTATATTTTCGAAAAAAAATTGATATAAATATGTACTTACAATTAATCTGCGATGCCAGCACCATACATTATCCCTTCAGTTCGCTCATATTCCTTTACTTTGAGCTGTTCTGGCCTGTTTAGACATACTCGTGCTCTGACGGTCAGCTTTATATACATTATATACATAATGCGAGTTGTTCTGTATGTGGACCGATAGTAATTTCCATTACTTAAATTATTTTCATTTTTAATATTTCTTCATTGAATGTATACAAGCAGCACAAAATGATGCTTTGGAGCAAGTTGCCACAAGAATTAAAACTTTTATTATTATTTTGAGTATTACTGCTGAGACATCTTTCTAATAAATTGTCTCCAGTCAATTCCTCGTAAATGGGATTAAATACTGGATGCTCAAAGGTATTCAAAGTACCTTCTGCTTCACTTTTCCGCCAAGACTCGGGGCCTATCCGACAGTATAAATGTTGTAGATTTTCATCCGTTAACACTTTATGGTAGAATCATATTTATTTCATATTTTATATCTTCAACTGAATCCGGATGTCGACAAACTGCTAAATCGTAATACGTAGACAGCTCTTGCAATAATTTATGTGTCAATTTTTTTGTTTTGTCATCTTTTTGAACAATTTTCGTTTTTTTATTAGTTTTTGCCTTTTCTTGTTTTGCTTCTTTCTCCAATAATTGTTTTTTGGACTTTTGTACAATAGTTGTGAGATACATCATTCCGCAAAAGTTGTATATGGACGAGCCTATCTGCCTCTAATGCTCTTTCGGTGCTAAATCGGTGGAGTGCTAGATTAAAAAGGGCTCGTCGTCTCTCCACCCATCGAACTTGACTGTCAAAGTTGATGTCTCGTCGGGAGTGTTTGACTGTTTTGCCCCTCCGCTCGCACACCACTGTTACTCTGTTACTCACTCGTTGGGGTGTATCTGCAAAAGAGATCGTCGTCTCTTCATCCATCGATCGATTCCAAAAAATATAGTTTTGAACTGGAAGAAATTTCTCAATGTTACTTAGTTTACACGAATACGAGTAGTTATACTGACCAACTCATTTCTGAAACACATGAACCTTTACCTAACTCCAAAACTACTACTACTACTCTTAAAATTCCGGAACGCGAGTTAAGTTTTTTGGAAAATTGGATAGAGAGAGAGAAAGATGCTTGGGCTCAGTCGTTATTTCGCTCCACGGGCGGCATCCCACATTTGGGGAGACTAAACATTATCAGTGTAATTATGTATTTTAGGCAACTATTCATCTTAAAAGATTTTAGTTGCCTGAAAAAAAGAATGTCTTTCGGGCACGGCTGGTATTGAACCCCGAACAGTCCGATTTGGGAGCCAATACACTACCACTTGAGCCACGTCCAATTTATGTAAATGAGATTTCTGGTCAGCAAGGGCAAGGCTCAGTACGGCTGTTAAATAAAGAGGAGAAATTTTTCGATAAAAAAAAAAAGTTTTATCAAATGATACAAACTTGTTCAAAGACTTTGTTCAACCGATAGAAGTTGGCAATCCCACTAATAGAGCTAACAATTAACTACGGACACTCGAAAACACAAATGTGATTTTTTATGAAGATTTTAATATTTTGCAATGGAATTCCCACTTTTAAATAAATTAAGTTGTACAATTTTAAGTACACCAGCATTTCAAGCTTTGCTTCAAAACGAATTTTTTCGTTTTGAATTTCTGAAAAGAGAAGTTTAATTTGTACCGACCCAGTTTTCGTTAATCAACTAATGTTGTTACAATACATTCAAATATAAACAAAATCGACCCTTATAAGGATTTAGAAGCAAATGTTAATATATATTAAGGAAAAATAAATAAATAAATAAACATTTATAATAAAGTTTTGATGTTTAAAATGTTGCCACTTGTTTCTTTAATTTTATTGCTACTACACTTTTCCATACCAATTAAAGCTCCCTCCTATGCGAATTATCAACCAACCATTCCTCCCCCACCTATAGTCTCTCTACCATACCATTTACACTCTCCTTTAATGCTTTGTCAAGAAAAGCTATTCTAATCTATTTTCTATTTTCTATTCTAATTCTAAAAAATATTCTAAAGGCATCAAATCGCACGATCTAGCCGGCCAATTCAGCGGTTCAAAACGAGAGATAAATTGCTCACCGAACTCATTTCTTAATTGGTCCATCGATTTCTGTGCTGTGTGGCATGTAGCCAGGTTCAGCTCGTGCATTTTGGGCAAAACAAAAGTTCGAAATCATTGAACGATAGCGGGCGCCATTGACGGTAGCGTTGTTCTCACGGTCATCTTTGAAATAATACGCGCAATGATTCCGCTGGACCATAAACCGCACCAATCAGCGTATTTTTGCGGGTGCATTGGCAGCTCTTTTATTGCCTAAGGTTGCTCATCGGACCAAATACGACAGTTTTGTTAATTAAGATACCCATTCAACCAGAAATGGACTTCGTCTCTGAAGACAATTTTTCAATAAAAAAGCGGATTTTCCTCCAGCGTTTATAAAGTTCACTCACCGAAAATTCGACGCTGTTGTCGTTCGGCTTCAGTTCTTGCACGAGATGTATTTTTTAAGGTTTTAGACCAAGATCTTTGCGTAAAATTTTCCACGTAGTGAGTAATACAATCCCAATTGCTGCGAACGGCGACGAATGGACAAATCACGGTCTTCATTAACACTAGCGGATTTTCCTCTGTACGCACTCTACGAATACGAGTAGGTGATTTGATGTCTAATAGTGTGAAATTGATGCGAAATTTGGTCACTATGGCTCGAATTGCTTGCTCAGTAGGTCAATTATGACGACCGTAAAATGGTCGAAGTAGGCGAAAAACATTTTTTACGGAGCATGATTTTTGATAATAAAATTCAATAATTTGTAAGCCTTGTTCGGGTGAAAGTCTTTCCATGATGAAATGGCAACGCTAACTAAGCATATTTGACTTTGATACAATATCACGATTCACGCGTGATCTGTCAAAAATAGAACACAGAAAAACCAAACAGCAAAGATATCAGCCTTTAGAATGTTGAACATCGCGGCTGCGCCAGGGAAAGCGCGACAGTGCTCCCAATAGATGTCGCCACCCTTCATTTTTTAGAAATAAATTCTAAGAGTTTTGTGAGAAAACGCTAAACAAAGTAGAGATCACTACTACAGTGTCTGGGCACTTAGATGCCTAATTCGGCCTTTTGCTCCGTGGGAGAGTGGGGCAGCTTATATGTACGCTCTAATTGAAAATAACACCTCAGTTCTTCTTGCAATGTGTGTCTCAATAAGTAGTTCAATTGGCGAGTGTTTTCGTAGCTGTATTTTTCATTTAAATCACGTGAAAGCTAATTTTTAATATGGAATCGATAGCATCAAGTATGTAGTAACTTTCTAAGTTTAATTTTTTTATGTGAAAACTAACATACAAAAACAATTTTTAATTTTTAATATTTTTTTTTATTGTATATGTATTAAATTGGAAGTACTTTTTTAAGTTGTTAAAGTAAAAGTAGATTTCCACGCCCTTTCGCACGGAAATTTTTTTTCGTCGATATAGCTTCTTGTGTATTCAATAGAACAAAAGATGGAGCTTATACTCGTATGTTCTCCTTTTATTTTTATTCAGTTTTCCCCAATCGACAACTTCAGCAAATGTTGTTAATTAATTCACACATATTCTTAAAAACTTGTTATTTCCGTGTAGATTCGCATTCTAACGATTTGTTTTATATAATATAAGGATGGATTTGTTTATCTTCATAAACGAATCTAGGCTGGGAGAGATATTTACATTTTTGGAGGCACACCTTGAAGCCCACCCAAATGCAACTTTCTTAATTTGCAATAAGATTTAGAGGAATATGATTAAAATTCACTGGGAAAGAAATCCATTTTCAAAAACAAAATGCGACTTGGTAGCAGACATCAATTGTCTTCCAAAACAACCAAAGAAATCGTTTAAAGAAAGCAGCGATCGAACGAAAACAGTAAGAAAAGAGGTGCCAACTTCGTGTTTAGGATTTCCGACAAAGATAAATTTAAGAGCAGCGGATCATCCAGTTACAGCAAAAAGTGCGAAACGTAAAGAACAACAACGAACTCGTCAAATGTCAAGGGAGGAAGAACTGTCAACTATAGTCGAGGCAAAGCTAACTAGACACCAATATAATGCCATTAGAGTCAAAGATCATGAAAGGTTTTCTTCCTACAAAGTTGTTCCAACTGCAGAAAAAACGGGATATCCGCAAAGAGAACACATGCATGTAACAGATACTTGAATTGAAGTGTTGGCTTTGATTAACCATACTGTCGAACGTTTGATTGAAGTTCAAAAAGAAGTAATATTTACTTTGAAAGATGAGCAATTACGCAATTTATGTTGATGCTGTTGATTCAAGTGTGTTCATAAGTTTTGTGGTACCCCCTCCAATTGGTTTGTGAGAGCTCAGAAGAAGAAGTCAGAATATGGCAAAATTCCAGATCTTATTCAACCAGATACTGCCGCCAAAGTTTTTGAGTAACTTTTTCATGTGGGATATATACTTACAGTACAAAAATAGTAAAGTGTATAAAGATGTTGTAGCATCAAATAAAGCTCGAATACAAAAGAAGTTCCATACACAATTGGGTCTAATTGTTGATCATCTGAATCCTGGTTTTGGGAACTCAATTGATGGCAACACTTCTAGGCGATTTTGTAGCAATACAGATGTGGTATCTGAAATCTTGGGTGTCGATAAGATATTGATTGAAAAATTACATGTTACACTTTTCAAGTGACTATGATTCATATTTGATACTGCCAAATACTTTCTCCATATTCATATTCCAACTGTACATAAGGTATTAATCTATAGCACAAATGTGATTTCTGCTGCACTTCTTCCAATTCAGATAGTTGGCCGTCTGAAGTAGCGAAGAAAGCTTTTCAAGGAAATATTCCTGCAAAAAATGTAATTAACATGTTTTTAATTTAATGCTGGTTACATCAGATCTAATTATATTATAAGTACTAGCCTCACTGTTTGCAGCATTGGGAAAGAAACCCCTTTTTTATAACAAGAAACCGACAGGAAGTTCTAGATATCACTCTTGTCTCCGATAGAATAACTCAAATGCTAACGAACTTGATGGTATCGTCTAAACACTCTTTTTCAGACCACAGATACATCCAATTCAGCCTGAGTGATGCTCCTCCCAGTCAACCAGCATTCTAGATTTATCGGAAAACTGATTGGCCAAAATACAGAGGAATATTGTAAGAAACAATATCCTCTTAACTCTCAAGTCAACCGCGTGACACCAACGAGCTTGACATGAAAGTCAAGGAATTCACTCTGGCTCTCAATCAGGCTATGGCCGCTTCCTGCCCTCTAATTGAACCTAGAGGCAAGAAAAAGCCGTACTGGTGGACATCAGCACTGAGGCGTCAGCTTCTGAGGCATTGCGGCTAAGAAAAATCATTTCTACATTTCCTATGATGCCTAGCTGTTTGAAAAAAAAACAATGTGTCTTGGACAACGTCAAGTGATGAATCACTCAACCTGGTATTGGACACCCACTTTCCAGGTAGCTCCCAATTAGCGGTCAATAACCCAAAGGCCGACTGCAACCGGGACCAAAATTCATGGTCTGATTACAAGAGACAAACTTCTCTGCGCGCTGCATAGCTTCAAACAATACAAGTCTGCTGGTCCGGACGGTATAATGCCTGCCGAACTACAGAGGTCCTCAGATATTATTCAGCCTACGCTAGAGAATATTATGAGGAGCTGTGTAGAACTGGTTCACATTCCACTGTCATGGAGAGAAATCGATGTAGTGTTCATTCTCAAAGCCGGAAAATGTTCTCATGTTGTCCCAAAGGACCTCAGACCTATAAGTCTATCATCTTTCTTTCTGAAAACTCTGGAACGACTGACTGATATCAATATACGAGCTAAAATTGATCCAAGACTTCTGTCAACGGCTCAACATGCCTGCTGTAAAGGATAGTCGGTGGAAACGGCTCTGCATTCACTGACTAGAATTTTTAAATTTTTATTTTGATCCTCCTTTCTAAGTTTAAAAAGTCATAAGTTCAACAAAAAGAAACTTTAAAAAGTCAAATATGGTTTTTCTATGCACTAATAAGTTACTCTTACATAAAAAACTGTTTTCAGTACGAGTATATCTAGCCCATCACATGAATTGATTTTAGTTTTTGGGGTATCTTTTCCCATTGTGCGCCGGTTGTCACGACTTGAAGAAGCTAAATTTTGTTTTTGTATCGTCCGACTGACCCCAGGATCTCGCTTTTTCGATTTTTTTTTCTTAACCATATATGAAGGATATACTCGTACATATGCGTGTTTATGGTTTTACGCAATTAAAAATATATTATTTAATAATTTGCTTGAAAACAAGTTTATAATGGACAAAACACACTAATGTTAATTTCTAATGTTCTGCGTGAATTCATAAGTTTAGGACCCCTACGGAGTTCCACAATAAAAGGCGTGTGTACACTATGTAGATACGACGTAAGTAAATTGAATGGTTTTGTTGAAAATATGATATAATCGAATTTTCTCTAGTTTATTAGCTAGTTTATTTTTTTGCAAAGTCTATCACTCAAAAACTGACTGTCTATATTTACAAAATCGTAGCTAGTATTGGATTGACGGCCCTAAAATGTTTGCTATTCCTTGAGTAACTCAGATGATGCTGGCCCGATTTTTTCTAAATTTTCGTTAATTATGCGCAATATCAATAGATTGCGATTAATATTACAAAATTTGTTTTTATGACAAAAACAATTGTACTTTCTGTGTTTTTTTTTTAATAACTTCAAAAGCCATCAGTGGATATGAGTGCCGCGATTCGTCATAAAAACGCATCATCTGACAAAGATTCGAATTGATAGCTCTACTCGTTCGCGAGTTCTCGTGGGCCAAAAAAATTTCACATACGACATACATACATAGTACTCTCACACAAACATACGAGTATACAAACATTTTATAGACACTTTAAAATGTAAAGATATCACCAAGTTTTCATTTTCGATTTTCGGGGTGAATGCAGGAAGTACCCTATCAGCAAGTTAAAAATCGTGCTCCAATGCCTACTCTTTGGACGCCTTGTCTGGTACACGTAGGCTTCTGAGACTTTGACTATCGATGCCTACTGAGAGTTGTAGATCTCCCATCAGTAAAACTAAGGTAGCTACTCGCAGATTGATATACCACCTTGATCAAAAGTTGTAATAACCACCGTGTAATAACCGCGCTCCCATTGTTCCGGTTTGAGTTCTGTTTTTTTTTTGTTAACTTGGTAAATCGGTTGTTGACATTCAATCTAAATCTTAGCGTCATAGCTTGACATTTGCAGAAGTTACGTAGCCATCTATACATCTATATCTGTGTGTGTTGGCGATTTTTTACAAATTTATTAAATTGTAATTTATTGTATTAAATTTTGCGTAAAAAACGGATTTAATGGTGCGCGAACGTTGGAAATATTGGAAAAGTGTTTCGGCAACGATTCTCTAAAGAAAACGGTCGTTTACCAGTGGCACGACCGGTTCAAAAGTGGTCGTGAGTCAATCGAAGATAATGAACGCAGTGGCAGACCATCGACATCGAAAACCGACGAAAACATTGATGGAGTAAAAGAAATGTTGTTCAATAAGAGCAAATTAACCATCAGAGAGATAGCGGAGGACTTGAACATTGCCTATGGATCCGTCCAAGACATTTTGGTTAATGATTTGGATTTCCGTCGTGTAGCAGCAAAGTTGGTGCCAAAAGACCTCAATTTCATGCAAAAAAGAAACCGTATTGACGTCGCAAAAGAGATGATTTGCGAGGCTGAATCCGATCCCACATTCATCAAAAGAATCATTACTGGAGACGAGACGTGAGTTTATGTGTACGACACGCAATCCAGACATCAGGCAAGTGAATGGCGTTCACCAAATGAGCCAAGACCAACAGCCACCGAATTCCCCTGATTTGGCTCCCGGTGACTTCTTTCTGTTCAATCGAGTTAAAAAAACCACTATGGGGAACGGGTTTCAGCAGCCGAGAGGAAGTAATGGAAAAATCGCAGGAAGCACTGATGGACACACAGAAAACCGAATATAAAAAATGTTTCGAGGATTGGATCAAGCTGTCATAAGTGTGTTGCAGTCGATGGGGATTACTTTGAAGGGGACAATATACATAGTTTTAGATGAATAAACTTGTATTTTTAATTTTCTGAATAAAATCCTTTTTGATCAAGGTAGTATGTCCACTGGATGAAATATTTTAGGTACGTCATCTAAATAGTAGTAGATGAAAGAGCTGCGTAAATGAAGGAAAGGATGTGAACAGCATTACTACAAATCAAAGAAAAGGATTGATGCATGCACTCATCCCGAAACACAATTTAAAACAAAGGTAACTATACAATCCAACACCCTTAAATATTTTTCTGTAAAAGAAATAGGAACCCCACAATGGCATATTGCAAACTAGCATGCAATTATTCTGCGAGCTATTTAATAACGATTATTTATAGCCACTTTCGCTGCAATGCAACGGAAAAGGAAAAAAGAATGAACCCGGTACTCCATTAAAATATTTGATTGTACTATACGTTGGGTTTTTGTGTGCTTTCTTTTCTGTTCAGTTCCACATCGATTCAGTGCTTCTGCACAGACATTAAATCTTATTAATACGCTTCCATTTCTCACTGTTACATTCTAAAGTGCCTTTGAGCATTAGAGCCCACATCTATCATCTACTCCAAGTGACGTACTCTCCTCCGGACTTTATCTTGCACAATGGCTCCTCAAGCCACAATATCTACCACTTTAGCAATGCCAACCCCCGCCCCGCAACACACACAAGACATTGTTGCATTTCCGAGATAGAAAATAAGCTCACATAATGCGGTTGAATACTGTTAGACACGCATACATACGCCCCAATGCGGACATAAGGCATATACATATGTACACATACATATGTATGAACGTACGTACAAATGTATTTATCCGCAGCTGTAGCTTGGGAAAACACAAATCCCTAACAAACTGGGATACAATATCCTCTTATGCACTCTCTATAAGGAACCATCTCGACACCCTATCTCTTGCCATCAAAGAACTACTGAGTACTCCTGGGCACACAGAACAAGAACAAGACTGAGGGAAGAATAAAAAGTGAAACACTTTTTATTGTTGGCCGCCATCTTTAGATTTCTTGCAATAGACTTTCCTGTTGCGAATAATATGTCCTTGCAGAACCATTCACTTTTTCTCCCCCTTTTTTTGCTCACTCATCCTGCTTGTCCCGCTCGAACGTTCATCCAACAGTGAGTCCCACTTTAAGTGATTACAAAACTGGCGAAGCAGGGTAGCTTCTTTCGACTCGTATCTACTTGTACTTTGTACTCGTACTCGTATCTATCTATTTATCTGAGAGGTACCTTAGTACGAAATGTAGGGGATGATAAGTTTGTCTCCATTGCCTGAGGCCTTGATGTGGCAAGGGCGGTTGGATGCGGATGGATGCGAGATGCGCGGCAATGGACTACATGAAATGCTCTTAACAAATAATGAGGTGTTTCCGTGTTTAAGACGACTTAAAGTTGATTACGATGGTATCTTCGGGTTCAAGATACTTTTCTGTGGTACGAATATCTGCTCCTTGAAGCCTAGCAGAACGCAGAGAATGAATTCTGCAAAATGTTGCCGCGCCATGGTGATGTGAATGTAATTTTTGTGTATTGTCATAAATGCGTTTGCAGACATTAATTTCCGGCGCTTAATTATAACGAGTGGTAGAGATTCAGAATGTTTTCGAAGGGGGGCCCCGGTAAGGGGTGTCCTAGGTAGTGATGCAAAGTATCATTACGATGGAGCCCACTGAATGAAGTTCGTTTTAATTTGAAAATGTGTACAAGTGGCATTCAAGAGTGTAATGAAGACTTTAAGAAATTACAACTCGCGGTTTTGAGAAGAGTAGGCAAGTATAATATATAAGGGGTATGCATGATGGATTCGTTAGATATGTATGCGGCTTTCTTGTGCTTATCTTCAATTTTACTGATGAAGTGGGTGCATAAAGTAAAGGCACTTGTCTTTGTTTCAATTTTATTTCCTCCTATGGAGTGAAGATGGCTTTTAGATTTTTAAGGAAAAGAGATAATTAAACCAAGTACACATGTATCTGCGTTCAGCAGGAACCAGCAATCATATAGTCTTACCAAAATGTCAAAGAAAAAATAATGAGCAATCATAGCAGATTTAAGGATATTAGAATAAGTTTGGTATACGATTAGGATAGTCGCCATCTGAAGTCAACCTGGTCAATATGACTACATATGAACTCCACGTGGTAGTCACTGGATACAGATCTCATCCAACTGCACTTGTAAGCATTATCTTTGGGCAAGATAAAAGCGACAACTCCATAATACCCTGTGCGGAGTGACTGAGCTCTCTTCTCAACAACAAAGGTTTATAGTTTCCGTATGTAACCAAACTCAGACCAGAAGTCTTGAATTCTTGACTAAATTTCCCAACATGATATGCTTGCCCCTGCATGCTTCCACAAAGGAGAAGGACGACTCTTGAGCAACCGTACGAGCAGGGTAGTGGGTACGAAGTTGTCCTGATGATTTTAACGCAATACTAGAGAGGATGTATATTTTTAGCATGAAAGTTAACACCACACTCCCGTAAAATATCATAAGTTACAAACATGCTGCAAATCACCTCATCAATGGACACCTTGCATCTGGACACACGCTAATGTAGCTTTCCATTCGCACGATAGTGCAAAACAATTATTCCCACAAAACTCAAAACTCAACAGGTAATACTGAGAATGCGTGCAAGTAATCAGAAATTTGTCGTAATAGGTTATTAGTTAACTTTTGTAATATCTAGATTTTAGTCTAAATTGTGTCTTCAATAAATAAAAATATTTTTTTTAAACAAATCTTTCTAGATTTCATTTGCACAATACCGCATTTGTCAACAGATTCAGGCTGATAAACTTATTGGACTAGGAAATTAGACGTCGGACGAATCCCAATATGTTGTAGCACTGTCTAACTCTACTCAAGAAAGTCTTAGGGCAGTATCCATCGACATGAAATACGCTTAGTCTGTCTAGAATAGCTCACAGGTCTTACTGTCTTGGCAACATCACGCTATAAGAATGTAACAGCCAGACGCTCGGGTAGAGTAACAAATGTCACCTGTATTCTCGCCCCAAAAATTCTGCCAACTGAAGATGTACGAGTAAAGGATAACTCACAGAACCAGAGGTTCAACACTAAATGGATGAACATGCCCAGGTAGGCACCGACAACCAAGGACTTAGACATGCTATGGGCATACAAAGCCTAATTGAGCGAATACTTTATTGCGAACGATGTATGGATTTGTGCAATGCTAATCGTTTTCTCATACTTGTCAGACACCTAGTTTAAACGTGAAATCCACCACAAGGACTTTTTGGTGTCACCAGACGGGTGGACAGAAAACCAAATCGATTAGCTCGTGATAAATAAGTTGTCATTTTAGAAACTATCACCTAGACGTGCGGAAGTATAAGCTTAGGACGCATCACCTTACGATATCCACTCTTAACCAGTGAACTGTTACATTATGTTAAAATGATTTCCAGTTACAACTCTGACCAAATAAAGAGCACTTCCGCGCTCCAGCAAGTGTCTATTAGATTCTTCGCTAGGAGTGGGTACAATCCGTAGCAGAGCGATAAGAAAACATTTCTCATCAGTTCTTAACCGAGTATTCTACAATAATGTGGAATCAAGTCAGGATAAGATATCCGAAATAACAATTTCCTGTTTTAGCAGGAACGCAGATGCGAATACAGGCAATAGATTCTTTGAATATGATCTCCGTATGAACTTCGAATCATCTCCACTACCGAAATAAAAGGACTGAATGAGAATAAGTCGTAATTGTACTCAAATGAAGCTTCCAAAGGCATTGTCAGAGCTTCTGCATACACTGGTAGGGAGAGCGTGCACCACATAGCCTGCAATAGGAGAATTATCGTCGAGCTTCTGAGAAAAAGGAAGTGTTATGAATTGAGGAAACCTAGAGGGATTTATGAGCTATCACATGAAGAATAAAAATCGCTTGAATAAGAACAAAGCAAAACACATCTCTGGAAACGGTAAAGGTTGAAAGTAATGGAAGCGTATCGAGAATATAGAGCAATGCTGCACGCGAAATCCAATAGAAAGAACGTTGGGATAATGAATACAACTGCACTAATGAGTACAGAGAAACAATAAATGTCAAGGCATTCTGCCTTATATTTTTTTTTATAATAAAAGTGGAGCATTTTAATTAACTGGCGCCCAAAGTTGGGGTAGCATTCTGTGCACTGTTAAGACAAAGCTTGAATGAAAAAGCAAGTCACCAAACAATGAAGTGAATAAAAAAGTGGACAACCAAGCCACCAAACAGTGAAGTGAATAAAAAGAGTAAACAGCCAAGCCACGAACCAAACAGTGTAGTTAGTGATAGGGAAAAACAAAGGCCTCCGAGTAGTTCTCTAACCAAAGATTGTGAAAATAGTGAATAGTACATTTATGTTCTAAGTTATAAATTTAAATAAATCTATTTTACCTATAATTACTTGAACGAGCAATATTGTTGATTCTCTCACTGAATAAAACAAATATCTTAAAAAAAAAATGTGCCAAACCCAAATAACTTAATACGACCGAGCTGGAATTGCCTACAGAGAACGTTGCAACTCATCTACCTCCTGCACCCGTTCTTCCTAAAGCTCCTTATGCTATTAGTGACGATATGTTTCGAATAATCTCTCAACTAGTGACTGAAACTCTTCAAGTACAGGGACGCCAAATTTTCAATTCCACCATGAATCCCGCGTCCGACAACGACATTGACCAAACAATAAACCTGACTAATGATAGGAATATCCGATGTGGTAAAAAGCCTTGGAGAGTTCTCTGGGCAACCACACGAATTTAACTCATGGAAAAACTGTGTCGACAGGATACTTAAAATCTATGAACACTTAAAATATAGCCCCAAGTATTATGGGATCTTATCGGTTATCAGAAATGAGATAACGGGCTACGCAGACGTATAATACCCCGCTAAACTGGGAAAAAATTGCATGTCTTACTCTGCATTAACCCATTAACGCCCAAAATGAAACTAATAATAACTTTATAAATTTTACTTCAATTCTTTATTAAAACACACTTAATTAGCAAGATAAGATAGAAAAAAAATAATAATAATAAAAATTCACGGAGTTATAGGGGTGTACCCAGGCGAGTACAATGGGCAGATCAGGAATGAAATTATCCAAAACAAGATTTCTCAACACATAATGTTGACAAACATTTTTGACAACGCCAACGTACTCTATTGTGACAAATAACACATCTTAATGGATTTGTGATTCTTTCAGGAGTATGTCCATAATTGTTACGATTCAGGTCCACTACTACACTCGATGAGGGACGGTGCCGTGAAGGTTTTAATTGACGCAAATAAGAACGGGCGATGTTTCTTCTAAATGCTAACTGGTCCATACATTCTGAATTTTCATTTTTCTTCAAAATTAAATGTAAACGCCAAGCATTTGATACTGCCATGTCCAGAACATAAGTAAAAATTACCCACCACCATTTTTTTCCCCTCATTGCAACGCGGTATAGACCGATCGACTGATCCATTTGATCCACGCTGCCCATTCCTCTGTTGTAGTTTTGAAATAATTTTGGCATATCGAAATCCACCTTCTCTTTTTCCTCTGAACACCAACGCTTGGCTTTAGCTAACGGTTCCACGTTATCGAAGTTAGTGCCAATAGTACAGACGTTGTTATCTTTCCATCGTACAAAGAGTATCTCATTCTTTTTGTCGAAGCGATAATCATAAGTTGCCCGAGGTTTTTTCTTCAATTCTTTTACTGTATAAAGTGGGCATTTTTTCGTTCTATTTTCGCGTATAGTCCCTGATGCCCTAAAGCCATCCATTCTCAAGTCATTCAATAAATTATAACTTGTAAAAAAGTTATCGAAATAGACAATGTGTTCCTTTGGCTTTGCGGGTATTTTCCTCAAAAGAGACTTCACAACTCTAGATCCCAAAGTGTCTGTAGAGGGCTCATTTGACTTTCCGCAATAAACGTCGAATGCGTAACAATAGCCATCAGAGCTAGTCACAGCCCAGTTTCGGTATCCAAAGCGCACCGGTTTTCCCATAATAAATTGTTTGGCTGGATGATGACCAAAATATTTAATCATAGACTCGTCAATAGATAAACTTTCGTGAAATACTCCCCACTGACAAAAGTTCGCCTCTAAGATATTACACAAAGACCTTACCTTGAACATCCTGTCGTTAGATGAAGCCGCTAAATTATTATCTACAAAATGCATGTTTTGTTTTATTTCTAAGTAGCGGTTTCTCGACATACAGTTTGCAACTAGGGGCACGCCTAAATCTTCGTCCAGAGACCAATAAGAACGTTCAGTTGGTAATTGGTGATAGCCTGATATCAAAAGTATGCCTAAAAACCCTTTTAGGCTTTCTTTGTCGAATTGAAAATTGTGCCTATTTTTCTGATTCGAATACAAAAGACTGTGTTCGACTATCAACTCGCACATTTTATCGTCAAAAAGCCTCTCGAATAGCATGACTGGAGTGCATTCTTTTATACTACAATAAACATCGTTCAATCTTGCTTCGATGACGTTAGACACCTCATATGTAGCAGAGTAGATTGGTAAAGTTTTATGCCAAGTAGGGTTAACACTAGTGGATTCAGGTGTACGACGACGTTTTGACGTTGACACGTAAGTTGAAAGTGGTTCATCATCACTACTATTCTCGTCTGGGGATGATCTTCCACGCTGTACTACTTCAACAGTCCCCGGAATATCTTTTGACATTGCTTGTGTCATAAGATCATTTTCAGGACCCTCCTCTTCGTCAGTTACTGCACCAGGTTCAGGTGGAATGATCAGGAAGTCATATTTGTCATCATTTTCTTCAGAAATGATAGAATTAACAGCTTCTTCGAATTGTAAATAATGGTTTTGCAACAAATAACTACGTCTTTGGGCCATTTTTAATCGATTGGATTATCTGCTAATAAAAATTATTTATATGAATAAAGTATGATAAATCTGCCCAATGTACCTTCCCAGGTACAGTAGGAGAAAAACGTATTTTGAAACAAACCTTATTATTTTATTTTTGTTTTTGACACTTCAACATATGTGTGTTATTGATTTAGAACCAATTTTCTATTAATTGTCAATGACAACATAAAAATAACAAAAAAAAATAATTTGCACCGCGCACTTCGACCAAACCACTGAAAATAAGCACTCACACACAAAAACCAAGAGCATCAACTCAATCTTTTTTTGTCTAGACTAACAACTTATGTCCGTATTGACACTTCATAAAACAAAAAATAACAATTAGTAGCAAACTCCAGGAAATAGCGGTACTTCTATAGGTGTACCTGCTTGTGTACAGCGGGCGGCAATGGGTTAAGCAGATAAAAGGGATTTAGGAACCCTCAAGTATCAAATGAAGACTTTGGTACACGGAAGTATTGCGATCCCTGAATTCTATCAGGCCGTCTACCACCATTTGTCGCTTATCTTAAACATGTTAGGATCAATGAATATGAATCAAAATAACATGAACAACATGACCCAATGTTACCCGGAAAAGGCACTTGAAACTTTCACCAGATGGCTGAAAGGCGACTTGCCTAAATTACTCAGTATCCATAAGCCTACTGACCGACCGCCTTGCACCTATGCTTGAAATTGCAAAATGTCGATTTTCGAACTCAACATACATACAATTCACAATATAGTTCCCGGAAAACATTCCAACAAACACGGCCACCAGTTCCCCCCAGGAGACACAACTTTTCACATCCAGCACCAACACCAATTCCCGCACCCAGACATGAATTTCATCCCAAATTACTCCATAACCCTCGGAGTGCTCAACCACAGCAATTTTATAGGGAACCACAATATGAGCCGAAATACCATTTTCCACGGCAACAACCACACCTAATCAAAGCCCGCCTCCTCAGAAGACAATGGAAGTTGATCATCCCATTAAATCCCAAAGGGTCAACTACCAAAATCGACCTCGCAACCAATAGTTTGTTCCACAGAAACGCCAACATTCACAGCAGATCCATCAGCCACACAAACTGCAGAGAATTTACCACACTGAAGGGCCCGATCCAGATGAGAAGACACCGGAGGAATATGAAGGCGAAATAAACCAAGAAGACCATAACCATGATCAGACATTAGCAGACTACATTGACTCAAGAGATGATCCTGACCTTGACATTAAGATTTTTAATAGACACAGGATCCAAGATTATATTCAACCCCGTCAGGAACTCTCTCCCGCACGAAAGACACTTTTACGTTAAATCAGTCGGAGGGAGCGTTAAAATTACACACCACTCCTTTGTTCAATTACGAGGGGCGTTCAATATATTCTCGGTATCGATATGAAGGAAAATGCGTATTCAATTTAAATTGTTTTTATTTTTCAATATAATCTCCCCTAACATCAATGCATTTGTTACATCTTGAGATAAGCTTTTTTAAACCCTCAAAAAAATAAATTTCCTCTTTCTCTGCAAAATACCCATTTATTGCCGACTTGAGTTCTTCATCATCCGAAAATCTTTTTCCACGAAGACATTTTTTCAAATCCGGAAACAGGAAATAATCACTAGGGGCAAGGTCTGGACTATAGGGTGGATGTTGGATTTCTTCGAAACCACAATCTCGCGCAGCAGCCTTGGAAACTCGCAAAGTGTGAACAGGAGCGTTGTCATGATGAAGCAACACACCCGCTGCGAGTTTACCCCGTCTTTTCTTTTTAATTTCCTCCCGCAAATTATGCAAAGTGGAAGCGTAGGATGTGGCGTTGATGCTTTCACCTTTTTTTTGTACTCAATGTGCAAGATTCCCTTTGAGTCCCCAAAAACTGTGGCCATGAGCTTCCCGGCAGACGGAGTGACTTTGAACTTCTTCGGGGGGTCTGTTCCTTTTTTATGACACTGCATGGACTCTTGTTTGCTTTCAGGGTCATAGTGGTGGACCCATGTTTCGTCCCCAATAACAATTCGATCCATAACACCGTCCGCGTTCTCAATACACATCTCCAAAAGCTCTCTACAGCATGCGATTCTCACTTTTTTCTGAGGCGCTGTGAGCATTCGTGGCACCCACCTTGCACTGACCTTTGAAAGGTTAAGATGGTCATGAAGAATGGTGTGAATGGTACCAATTGAAAGCTTGGTAATCTCTGACATCATTTTCACCTTTATTCGGGCATCCTTAAGAACAAGTTTTTCGACTTCTTTGATGCTTTCTCCCGTACAAGCAGTAGCCGGGGCGCCGGAGCGGGGGTCGTCTTCAATGCTCTCTCTGCCTCTCTTGAACTCACTTGACCACTTTTGCACAGTTGATAATGAAGGTGCGGAACCCTGGTAAACAGCCACCATCTCTTCATGAATAGTTTTTTGACCTTTTCCTTGCTTAGTGAGAAATTTAATTACAGCGCGATGCTCAATTTTCACCTTCATCGTCTCAGTTGCCATTATGATTCTGTTTAACTAGAGATAAAACGCGAATTAATAATCACATTTATATGAAATTTTACATGAATGCATTAAAATAATAGTATTACTTGATAAATAAGTCAATTTATATATACAACCACAGCTTCACCCCGATACCGAGAATATGTTGAACGCCCCTCGTATTTGGCCATAATACAGATAAAATAAAGTTTTTCATTCTCCCCAGCTTTATCTCATTTGACTGAATAATAGGCAATGGCACGTTAAGGAAATTAAACGCTGTCATTCATACTAGGGAAAGTCATATGACTATTTACCGAAACATATCAATACCGCTCAAACAGCATATCTCACAATCAATTAATAACGTTACGCTAAGAACCTCTCACATGATCAAAGAACAGTCTGACAAACTTACTAGCATAAACAATCCGCTAGATGACACCCGATCACACAGTGTCATTCGTTCGGTCATCCGAGTGACATTTTGTCTCAAAATGAATGACACGCTTGCTTTGTCATCCGGTTGACATGCCTGGATGACAGGCGATCACACGACATGACACTAATGGCACGGATGGCACCAATGACACTGATTGTCATTATTGTCATTAGTTGTTTGCGAAAAACGAAAACGTCCGTAAAATAAAAATAAAACAACCCTAAAGTGTCAGCGAAAAACGCGGAGGGAAAACTACAGTTTGTATGATTATATGGCGCTCATTGTTCGATGAATTTAATCTGCGATCCCTGTAATAATAGAAAAATAATCAACGACTTCAAAAGGAATGAATAGAAGAAAAAGAAAAACAAATAATCACCCTTATCTGGATTTCAATATGTGGTAGAGGATGTAATCCCAATAGGCGGGATATTGGTCGATGGACGGCCTGCTGCTGATTCGGTGTAGAGTCAATCTGTGGTGGCGAAATTGAAGTAGTCGGCATGGCATTCGGGTCGGTGACATTTGTGACTGAGAGTAAATCAATTGCGTGATTCGACCCTCAAAATTGAAGGCGACGTCTTCTGGATGTCTTCGCAAATGTGATGCGATCAGTTCACCGAACACACAATGCCGATCATTTTGCCTACGTACTATATTTCCCAACACTTCAGCCAACAAATTCCGAAAGCTATCAGAATTGGATTTCGAGGACAACGATGGTGATGGCGTTTCCACTGACAACGGCGTTTTCGCTGTTTCTTTTTTTTGCCTTTTTTTCGGCACTGGTGTTGGTTGGGGAGCTTTGAGCAATGGTTCAGCGTTAGATGAGGCCACGATGCTTTAGCAATTTCGCCTGTCCCTAGGCTTGATTTTCTGGCTCGAAATTTGCCCAAATTGGCTTTAAAATTGCTACGAAGTGATTGCCATTTAAGACGAGCCTCGACATCGTCACCACCCTCAATATTTACATTGACCGCCACCTGTTTCCAGGAATCAATTTTGGAGTTCGGCGTTTTGTAATCCTTCCGCCCACTATCCCAAAGGACAGGATTTACCTCAACAGCTGCAATTAAAGCACACTCTGTTTGACGGTCCCAGGAAAATAATATTTTGCTGCTCCTTTTTTTTTCCTGAAACTGTGGGTGTTTTATTTTTAGCTTCAATATCAGCTTCACCGTCGTTGTCACTCATTTTATAACACAGAAGCAAAACGAAAATTAACTTTTTCAACGATTCAAACGTGTCATTCGATGTTAAATGACAATGTGGAAAATCAAGTAATGTCATCGATGAGATCTTGTCATTCGGATGACACGCTTTGGTCATCCAGTCCCAATAGCGATGACAAGCGATCACACGCTCAACTAAATCAGTTATCTGGATGATATAGAAATCGTGTCATCTGGTGTGTCATCCGGTTGACAAGTTCAATGACATGCCGGATGACAGGCGATCACACGGGATGACCACTTTAGGACAAATTCTACGCCATAGTGACTTCAGGATGTCATCCGGATGACGAGTTTGGATGACCGTCTGATCGCACCTTTACACTACCACCATAAAAAGGGAAATTCAAACGACAACCAACGAACCTATTTATTCAAGATCGTACCCATACCCGATGACACTGAAACAAGAAGTCGAAAAACAAATAAATGACCTACTAAAAGATGGAATCATTAGACCATCTAAATCACCTTATAATATTCCAGTTTGGGTCGTTCCCAAAAAAATGGACGCATCCGGAGAAAGAAATTATCCCATGGTCATCAACTACCGTAAGCTAAATGCTGTTACCGTAGCAGACAGATATCCGATTCCAGAGATTAATGAGGTTTTTGCCAACTTTGGCAAAAATAAATTATAATCTCAAAGTGGCTTTCATCAGATCCCCCTTAAAGAATCTGATATTGACAGTTTGCCTTTTGCGTGAGAAACGGAAAATTCGAATTCAGTCGTCTCCCCTTCGGGCTAAACAATGCCCCTTCTATTTATTTGTCAAAGAGCTGCAGATGATAATCTGAAGGAATACATTTCCGATGACCAGTTCACCTGTAAAAGTTTTAAGTTGTACCCCAGCGTAAAATTTGAAACTTTTTTGCTTCGGATGTATCGGAACTAAATGGCGTATTGCAAAGAAACTGAAAAAATTCATCACTGCAACGCAAATTGAGATTGCGCTTACGATTACGGTATTCACGTTTTCTTTCTATCGTAGATTTCGGAGCCATTTAAAATCTCAAATCTTCACTGTTTGATAGTATTTTATCTACTATGTAGCAGTAAGTTAAATGATGTCCAAGCGACAAACACACTTAACCCTTTGACTTTCCTATGCTATGAACTGACAACAAAACTACCACAATTCTTACAATTATTTTTTTTTATCCACCCCTGTTTCCGCAAACCATTGTACAAGTTAACACCAAAAATCTCCAAATAAAAATACTATAACAACACGCGCAACCAAAATTCTCACAGTGTCATTAGACACCAACATGCGCAGCAGTATTATCATGTGCAGTCTGCACTCACAGGTGTAATCAAACACCTTGTTTTGCACACTGCAACGTTCATGCACCGAACATGCTCCATCGTCATGTTGCTGACTCGACATCTCACGACTGTGAGAAAATAATTTCAAACATAGGTTTCATAATATTGTTAAGGTATTTTCTAAGTTAGTTCTAAGTTGAATTCAGTGAAATAAAGAGGCAAAGCTCCTCATAAAAAATATTTTTTTATTAATTTTAAACATCTAATGTTTTAATTGGCGCCCGAGCAGGGACCCACAGGAGTAAAGCAAAAATAACGGTACGGTAAAGACCTAAAGTAGTTCTGAGTTTCGCGAAAAAATTTTTCGTCATAAGTCCTCAAGTAGCACGGACGAATCGTTCACGCGTGTGATTCTCGCCGCCTAACAAACTGTTAAAATACCGAAAAAAAAAAACTCCTGTGGTGTCCGTCGCTAGTGTGGTGAAAGGTGAACAAAGAATCATCAAGGGCCCCTTAGTAGCCGGTAGCAGCTAATCACTCGTCTGCCGGAGGAAAAGGAAGCGTTGCACGCTAGCCGCACCACCATCAAGAAATTATGATTAAGTTCATACTAATGTAAGACTAGTGTTAAGATTTATTACAATTAAGAGAAAGATATTAATTTTTTTTTTATCTAAGTTAACAATTAAATTTTTGTTAGTATACCATATATTATAAAAAATAATACTAAAACTATCATTACAATTTTGTTTACCTTTTTCCCATAAATCAAAGTAGTCTTAGTTTATTTATTAAGTGTGAAATCAAGCAGTGTTCGAATAAGATAAAATGCCTAACGAAAATTTACTACGACCCTCTATCCTAGATCCCAATCCCCAAACCCAACCAAGACAAAATGTTTCCCAACCAGAAGCAAATGTGCAAGGTACCCCAGAGCTTAAGGACCTGATCGCATCAATTGTGTCCCAAGTGTTAAGTGTTCAAGGGCCAGCAATTGTTCAGAATATACTGAACCCATACGCGGACCTCTCTTGCGGGGTCGATCAAACAATCGATACCCAATACCGCGGCAACCTTTCCGAACTAGATAAAATTCCGGACGTAGTCCGCTGTCTCCGAGAGTTTTCCGGACAGCCCGGGGAATTTAGCTCTTGGAAGAAGAGTGTGGACAGAATTTTGCGTCTATACGAAAATTCCAAAGGTACTCTGAAATACTTCGGAATTTTAAGTGTCATACGGAATAAGATCGTGGGCAATGCCGACGTTGCCCTCGAACCCTACAATACACCACTTAGTTGGGAAAGCATCTCACGTTGCTTAGAGCTGCATTACGCAGACAAACGTGACATGGGAACGTTAGAGTATCAATTGACTTCCCTCACACAAGGTAATAACTCTATCCATGAATTTTACCAACAAGTTTATTCTCACCTATCCTTAATCCTTAACAAAATTTCGTCCATGAACGTCGGCCCCGAAGCTCTTTCTCTTTTGACGCGTACATACAGGGAAAAAGCCCTAGATACGTTTATACGTGGATTGAAAGGAGATTTTCCAAGATTGCTTGGCATACGCGAACCTGCTGACCTACCGCAGGCACTCTACTTGTGCTTACGGTTAGAAAATCAGAATTTCAGGACTAACCATGCCAATAACCATCAGTCAAAAGAGATCAATCTGAATAACGCTCCTCCTCTTCCACCACACAAAGATCAGCGATATCCATTTCCCCCTAGGCCTCACATACCTTTTTATCCCCAATTAGCATATATCCCTACACCCGCTAGGAATTCAGGCTTCCCTATGCAGTTGCCTATGAATTATACCCAACAACCACCTCAATTTATTCCATACCAGAACTTAGTTCCAAACCAACCAAGGTACCAGAATAATCAGAATCGCGGTAACTATCCCCCGCAACCACCACCGAAGCAAATGCCGAGGCCAGAGCCTATGGAAACTTACCATGGGAGTAAGTTATATGAACAGACCTCAAGGAAATTGGCCTCCAGCACCAAAACGACCACACATACCATCGCAACAAAATGTGCCACAGAAAGTTCAAAGGAATTTTCATTTAGAAACATCATCCCAAAATCAACCTACTCAATATAACACAGAGAACATGAATATTCAAGAACAAAACAACTACCGACCTGAAATGCAGCAAACCAATCATGTAGACACGTCTTCTACTCAGTATAACACCGAGATTGTAAATGATCAGAGCCTTATTGATTACATAAATGCACAGCAAGGAAGTGGTGAAGGCTACAGTCAAGCCCCAAATGAACTATTACCCCCACTAACTGACATCCATTTTTTAGGCTAGCTGACTCGTCGCTTCCCTATTTTGAAGTAAAAACAAATAGCGACGAAATTTTAAAAATTCTTATTGACACGGGTTCCAATAAGAACTATATACAGCCTGCACTTGTTAAAAACCCTAAATTGAATCAGGAACCATTTTTTGCAAACTCCATAGGTGGAAACGTAAAAGTTTCACATCATACATTCGTTAATTTATTTGGTCTAAATCACACAAAAATTATATTCTTTCTTTTGCCTTGCCTAACTTCTTTTCATGGAATCCTTGGCAATGATAGCTTAAAGGAGTTATCTGCAATTATCCATGCAAAAGAAAATTATATGCTTATTCAAAATCGCGTTAAAGTCCAAATCAAACAACAAATCTCCCAAAGCGTTAATTTAATTTCTCTAAGAACTAATCATCTGAACGAGCAACAAAAATTCTCTTTAAACTCTATAATAAACAAATTTCCTAATCTTTTTGCTGATCCAGACACAAAACTGACATACGCAACAAATGTCAGGGGTGAGATACGAACTACAACCGATGGTCCGGTTTACTCTAAATACTATCCCTACCCAATGGCATTAAAAGACGAGGTTGACAAACAGATAAGACAAATGCTCAACGATGGCATTATCAGACCATCCAGATCCCCCTATAACTCTCCGATCTGGATAGTGCCAAAAAAAATCAGATGCATCCGGCGAAAAAAAGTTCCGAGTTGTCATCGATTATAGAAAACTCAACCAGGTTACCATTGCTGATCGTTATCCCATACCGGAGATAAACGAAGTCCTTTCCCAACTCGGGAAGAGTAAATGGTTTACGGTGTTAGATTTAAAAAGCGGATTTCATCAGATTCTGTTAAAAGAATCTGACACAGAAAAGACTGCCTTCTCCGTTAATAACGGAAAATATGAGTTCACGCGACTCCCCTTCGGGTTGAAAAACGCGCCTTCAATATTTCAATGAGCACTAGATGATATACTAAGAGAACATATCGGTAAGATATGTTATGTATACATCGATGATATAGTGATTTTTAGCGAAGACGAGCAAACCCACCTTCAAAACATCCAAAGAGTTTTTCATACTCTCGAAAAGGCAAACATTGAAGGTACAGATAGATAAGTGCGAGTTTCTACGAAATGAAGTTGAATTCCTTGGATTCATCATATCATCGGAAGGCATAAAAACGAATCCAACAAAAGTTCAAACCATTGCTAATTTTCCACCCCCAAAGACTCTCAAAGATTTAAGATCATTCCTTGGCTTATCCGGTTATTACCGACGATTTATAAAGGAATATGCAAAGATAGCCAAACCACTGACATCTCTCTTGAGAGGAGACGATGGACGAGTTTCGAAAAATCGCTCGAGTACAAAAACTATCATCCTTAATGATGAAGCAATGGAAGCATTTTCAAAAATAAAGAATTCCTTATTGTCGAATGACATAATTCTCACGTATCCTAATTTTAACAAAGAGTTCCATCTGACCACAGACGCTTCCAATTATGCAATTGGCGCTGTTCTAGAACAGGATGGTAAACCCCTTACTTTTATCTCTAGAACGTTGAATAAGACCGAAGAAAGTTACGCAGCTAACGAAAAAGAAATGCTTGCGATCATTTGGTCACTCACGTCTTTGAGGAACTACCTTTACGGTTCTGCAAGAGTAACCATCTTTACGGATCACCAACCGCTTACTTTCGCACTAAGCCATAAAAACCATAACAGCAAGATGAAACGATGGAAATCAATTCTTGAGGAGTACAACTACGAACTCAAGTACAAACCCGGCAAGACAAACGTAGTTGCCGATGCACTCTCGAGAATTCCACAAGTTAATTCTATTTCAATGTCCCAACATAGCGACGACAGCTCATCTCACGGACTCATTCAATCTGTTGAAACACCAATAAATGTCTTTAAAAGTCAGTTGATTCTTCTGATTGGAGAAGAAATCCCTCATAAAATCGAGTTCCCTTTTCCCAATGTTCGCAGGATTACTTTCAGTCAACCTTTCTACAGCAAAGAGAATTTAATTTCCATTTTCAGACGTTTTCTTAACCCTTCAGTTATAAACGGACTATTAACAAATGAAGAAACTTTAGCTAAAATTCAAGAAATATATAAACTCCATTTTTCAAATTACAAGGTTCGACATACCCAGACTAAAGTAGATGACCTTTCTAACGTATCAGAACAAGAAGAAGTAATTCTAAATACCCATTCAAGAGCACACCGAAACCCAAAGGAAAATAAATCCCAAATATTACAAAAATTTTATTTCCCCCAAATGTCCGCAAAAATCAATAAGCTTCTTAAACAATGTCGTGTGTGTAAAGAGCACAAGTACGAACGACACCCAAATAAACCAATGCTTAACGCAACACCCATTCCCCAGTTTTCTGGACATATAATTCACCTAGATATATATTCCACTGAAAAGCATCTTGTTCTTACAGCTTTAGATAAGTTCTCAAAATACGCGCAGGCAAAAATTTTGAAATCCAAAGCTGTTGAAGACGTCAAAGAGCCACTAAGACAAATTCTTTTTTCTTTCGGTATTCCAAAAGTAGTAGTCTTCGATAATGAAAAGTCCTTTAATTCATCATCCATTTGTTTCATGCTTCAAGACCAGTTAGATATAGAAATATTTAAAACACCCCCATATTCAAGCAGCGTAAACGGACAGGTAGAAAGATTTCACTCTACCCTGTCAGAAATAATGCGTTGTCTTAAAACAAAGAACATTCACAATTCCTTCTTGGAACTTTTAGATCGATCTGTCTACGAGTACAATTACTCGATACACTCTACCACGGGGAAAAAGACCCATTGAGGTATTTTTCGGCAGGAACGTAAGTACCAGCCCCGAACAGTTCGAAAAGTCACGACAAGATAACATTAAAAGGCTACAGGAAAAACAGAAACATGACTTATAATATCATAATCAGAAAAGACATCCCATCAAAAACTACTCTCCTGGCGAAACTGTCTATATAAAGATAAATAGAAGATTAGGCTCCAAACTATCACCCCGTTTTAAACAGGAAATAGTAAAAGAAGACAGAAACAAAACTATACTTACTGAATCTGGAAAAACAGTGCACAAAAGTCTAATCAGGAATTAAAATCACTCTTTCTTTCAATAGATCTATACTGCAACTGTGCATCGCAAACATCCAAATATTAGATTACTCAAAGTCGCAACTCATTAAAATTAATATTGGCCAAGCCAAACTACAAGATGGATCGTTTAAAATAGTCCACACAGTTGATCTTGAATCATATGAGAAAATCCTTGGAAAGTTAGAAGAAGCAATCAACGGTATCCCATCCAACAATCCTTTACAACCCATCCTGTCCTTCGAAATCCTTCGCATAAGAAACTATTTAGTTAAACTTAAAATTATTGAAAGACCAAAACGTTCTCTTGATTTCATTGGTAGTGCGTGGAAATGGATCGCGGGAAATCCCGACCACCACGACTACGAAATAATGGCAAGTAAAATAAATAATATGTTAGTAAATAATAATAACCAATTGATTATAAATAAGTTAAGTTTAGAAAAGATAAGTGAAATAAATAATGTTACAAATAAAATTTTAAAAACAGTCAAAGAAAACTCAAACTTAGAATACGAATTGATTATGAAAATTAAATATAAGTTGGAAATCCTAAAGGAAGAAATTGTCAATTTATCGAATGCTATACAATGGGCCAAGGCCAATATTATTAACTCATTTGTACTCTCAAATAGTGAAATCAATGTAACAGAAGAAATATTAAAAAATGAAAATATACCTTATGTTAACTTAGATGAAGCATTAGAATTTGCAAATATTAAAATTGCCAGTGATGCAAAAAGCTTAATTTACATTATAGATTTACCTACAACTAAGAATGAAATATGTAACGTTTATTTGTTAAGACCTGTCAAAATAGATGATAAGATAAATAAAATTCATTTTGAATTAATTTTAATTTGTAACGAAAAAATCTTTGGAATAATTAAGCCATGTGAAACCTATAATAAATTCTCTATATGTAGACGTAAGAATATCAAAGATATCAGCAACACCACCTGCATCCCAAATCTACTGAAAATTCGTGAACCAACGTGTACGCTCGCAAACAATCAACACATCGAGTCAATAGAAGAAATCGCAACAGACATTTTGCTTCTAAATCAATTCGATGGACCTGTCAAAATCGAAAACGAAACGATAATTCTTAAGGGCACTTACATCATCCGACATTCAAATATAACAATTGAAGTTGGCGACAAAAAGATTACAACCCAGCAGATAACAGATCACCAGTTGATGCCTGCAATCTTACAACCATCATCCTTAATAAGCAGAACAGAGGAAGTACTCTCTCTAAAGATGCTCAAACAGCTAAACGTCAATAGTACTACAAAAATAGAACTTCTGGAAGCAAGAAACAAAATCAACACCAGCCTTAATCTATGCCTATCTCTTTTTATAGTAGGTGTTGTAATAGTCCCCATAATCAAGATGATAACACAAAAACGCCAAAATTTAAGAACCAAAGAAGATATTGACAAAACCACCTCACCATCTCCGGCCCCCAGGATTCCAGATCCAAAAATTATTGGCATTAATGATATTCCTATACTGCTCTCCAAATAAACTGCAAACGAGGACGTCTGCATTTAAGGAGGGAGGAGTTAACACCAAAAATCTCCAAATAAAAATACTATAACAACACGCGCAACCAAAATTCTCACAGTGTCATTAGACACCCAACATGCGCAGCAGTATTATCATGTGCAGTCTGCACTCACAGGTGTAATCAAACACCTTGTTTTGCACACTGCAACGTTCATGCACCGAACATGCTCCATCGTCATGTTGCTGACTCGACATCTCACGACTGTGAGAAAATAATTTCAAACATAGGTTTCATAATATTGTTAAGGTATTTTCTAAGTTAGTTCTAAGTTGAATTCAGTGAAATAAAGAGGCAAAGCTCCTCATAAAAAATATTTTTTTATTAATTTTAAACATCTAATGTTTTAATTTACACACAACACCAAGTAGGAATGTACGATCAATCGAATAAAAGAAGATAAGCCAAACAACTATAGTATGCATTGACTTTTATGAGTCAACTAGCAACAACCCTTAAACCACCTGCATTACACATAAACAGCGCATCATACTACATCTTTTCCCACAATTGGATGCTTCCGGCTATGTCATAGATAAACTAACCTAGATGTCAAACTTTCCAGATATTGGAATATCAAACCGGTTTTCTACTGATCGCCCCTATCCATGTGACCCTGTCTGTGAATACGTGTGCATTGTGATCAATGGCAATTTCCCTCCCATTTTAACCAAAAAAACGTCACCAACTTAACACACACTCGTGCAAATCGCTCTCATTCTAGCAATGTTACTTGTAAATTGCTCTCATTTTAGCAAATTTTGACAAAGTTACATTGTGTAGGTGCGAAAGTTAAGAGTTTGCAAATGCGTTAGTAGAGTTCGAAATCTAGGTTAGTTTGTCTATGATCTATGTCCGCACACAGAGTACGATCACTGAACGGTAGAACGAAAGCAAGATACGAGGGGCGTTCAACATATTCTCGGTATCGGGGTGAAGCTGTGGTTGTATTGTATATATAAATTGACTTATTTATCAAGTAATACTATTATTTTAATGCATTCATGTAAAATTTCATATAAATGTGATTATTAATTCGCGTTTTATCTCTAGTTAAACAGAATCATAATGGCAACTGAGACGATGAAGGTGAAAATTGAGCATCGCGCTGTAATTAAATTTCTCACTAAGCAAGGAAAAGGTCAAAAAACTATTCATGAAGAGATGGTGGCTGTTTACCAGGGTTCCGCACCTTCATTATCAACTGTGCAAAAGTGGTCAAGTGAGTTCAAGAGAGGCAGAGAGAGCATTGAAGACGACCCCCGCTCCGGCGCCCCGGCTACTGCTTGTACGGGAGAAAGCATCAAAGAAGTCGAAAAACTTGTTCTTAAGGATGCCCGAATAAAGGTGAAAATGATGTCAGAGATTACCAAGCTTTCAATTGGTACCATTCACACCATTCTTCATGACCATCTTAACCTTTCAAAGGTCAGTGCAAGGTGGGTGCCACGAATGCTCACAGCGCCTCAGAAAAAAGTGAGAATCGCATGCTGTAGAGAGCTTTTGGAGATGTGTATTGAGAACGCGGACGGTGTTATGGATCGAATTGTTACTGGGGACGAAACATGGGTCCACCACTATGACCCTGAAAGCAAACAAGAGTCCATGCAGTGGCATAAAAAAGGAACAGACCCCCCGAAGAAGTTCAAAGTCACTCCGTCTGCCGGGAAGCTCATGGCCACAGTTTTTTGGGACTCAAAGGGAATCTTGCTCATTGAGTACAAAAAAAAAGTTGAAACCATCAACGCCACATCCTACGCTTCCACTTTGCATAATTTGCGGGAGGAAATTAAAAAGAAAAGACGGGGTAAACTCGCAGCGGGTGTGTTGCTTTTTCATGACAACGCTCCTGTTCACACGGCGCGAGTTTCCAAGGCTGCTGCGTGAGATTGTGGTTTCGAAGTAATCCAACACCCACCCTATAGTCCAGACCTTGCCCCTAGTGATTATTTCCTGTTTCCGGATTTGAAAAAATGTCTTCGTGGAAAAAGATTTTCGGATGATGAAGAACTCAAGTCGGCAATAAATGGGTATTTTGCAGAGAAAGAGGAAATTTATTTTTTTGAGGGTTTAAAAAAGCTTATCTCAAGATGTAACAAATGCATTGATGTTAGGGGAGATTATATTGAAAAATAAGAACAATTTAAATGGAATTCGCATTTTCCTTCATATCGATACAGAGAATATATTGAACGCCCCTCGTATGTATCTGGGAAAATTCTAATAAAATCCAGAACCATCACTTCTCACCAACCAATGCAATGAGATAAGAAGCGCCAAAGTTGCGGCTGCGGTGCCGGTGTCGGTAGCAGTACCAGCATTGGGCAAAAGGCTAAAGGATGAAAAAGAAAACAAATATGCACAAAGGATGAAACGTATATTTGCAACACACAGAAAACGTCGAGAAGCAGAGCGACGGCGATTCATGTGTCCATGTACAGACTGTTCTCCATCATCCCATTCTTTTGCACAGTTGATTCGTTGTGAAGCCACAAACCCAACAACAACACCAAATACGCCCACAGAGTACGATCACTGAACGGTAGAAGGAAAGCAAAAATGGGACACATTTTGTGACGTACACATTTTTCAGAAAGACAAGCAGTTAGACATATCCATGTCAAAATAAATCCATTAACTTAGGCAAAGATGCCTTGGAAGCATTCAATAAAGTAAAAAATTCACTTATTTCGGCAGAAGTTGTTCTGTCATATCAAAACTTCAAAAATGAATTTGAACTAACCACGGATGCCTCAGACTATGCTATCGGGGCAGTAATCTCTCAAAACAGCAAACCGATCACATTCCTCTCAAGAACGCTAAACAAAACACCGAAGAACACTATGCCACGAAAGAGAAGGAAATGTTTGCCATTATATGGTCATTGAATTCATTAAGGAACTTCTTCTGCGGATCTAGAAAAGTAAAAATCTTTACCGATCGCAGCCTCTGACTTATGTTTTGAGCAATAAGAACACTAACAGTAAGATGAAAAGATGGAAGGCCATTTTAGAAGAATAGAACTATAAACTCAAGCATAAATCAGGTAAAGCAAACGTAGTCGCCGATTCTCTTTCAAGGCATCCTCAAATAAGCGAAATTCACTCAATGACCCCAACTGAACATAATGCTGATAGCTCTTCCGAAAATTTAATTCCTATAGTCGAAACACCCATAAACGTATTCCGTAACCAACTAATACTGTCAGTAGGCGAAGTTAATTTTGGTGGGGGGGAAAGCCCACATTTATTCGGCTTAATACAAGCTATAACTTAAAAATTAAACTTAAACTAAAATTTAAAACTAAGGTTGGATGGAGTGGTGAAGGAGAACGAATTTGAGGTAGGAATGGGTGCGGTGGAAGTGAAAGACAGAAGGGTTTGAGTTGATTTTTCGCAGCATACGGGAGATTGATTCGTTCGCGCCATAGGAGGTGTGGTGGGTTGGGAGAGAGAAGTGTCGAGGGGTACGTAGATTACGAGGGTTAGTGTTGAGGAAAATGGAGTGGTGGACGCGCATTCAACGTGACCTGAAAGGAGTCGATGAATGAAGAGAAATTAAGCTGCATCTCTGCGATCTTCAAGGGTGTTTAAGTTGATAAGGTTAAGACGGTTTTGATAGGGGGCAGATTAAAAGGATCATACCAGGGCACACCTCGAAGAGCAAATCGAAGAAAACGGCGCTGGATGCTTTCAATTCTCGAGATGAACACGATGATATGGGGACCATACTTGACTGGCGTACAGGAACTGGTCACGTATGGGTTGGTGAATTCTTTGGACCACCGTTTTACAAAACCTAGTGCAGAGTTGGCTTTGAGGATTATCTCATCCATATGTAAACGGAAGTTGAACTCCCTATCACACAAAATGCCGGGGTCGCGAAGAGATTGTACGGAGGAGATAGGTTGGTTGTGGAGAAGATAGAGTCGGGGAGGAGATTGGTTCCGCTTATGTGAGAAGGTGGTGGATTGGCATGTGGCGATACTAAGTTCCAAAGGATTTTTGACGCACCAGATCGAAAAACTATCAAGATCTTGTTGAAGGAGGAAAGAGTCATGGGGAGAGGAAATGGTTTTGAAAAATTGGAAAAGTTCAGTAGGTAACTAAAATAGGATGGATCTGGTACAAAGGAGTTGTTGGTGAAGGATTGTTTAAAAAAGGTGGCAAATAGGTTGGCAATGGTGAGTGGATCGGTTGATGACTTGTTGTTGAAAGAAAGGGAAGGAGGACTTTCGGACCATCGGACTTTCTTTTGTAGTTAACAAATTGGAAAAAGGACTTAGCGTCATTTATAAGGTTGGCTTGAGCGTTGTTAAGGCAGCGCTGATAAATGGAATCGTAAAGTTCGGTGAAATGAAGATAAGGACCAAGATAGTTGGAATAGTCGAAAAAGGATCTGGTACGCAGGAAAACAGGTCATTACTTGTTTCTCTTATTTCGTAAGGAACGAACCAGGGAGGACTAGTAGATGATGTTTTAAGGCGGAAAAATAGAGCATAAAGGGAAAAAGAGTTAAATATTTCCTTGTAAAAAATGGCTAAGGCATCATTTATACTTAGGTTGTGAAAGTTAAAGAGGGAACTGCTGAGATAGTCACTGATTTTGTGAAAATTTGCTTTATGAAAGTCGTGAGATGAGAGAGTTGTGGGGGAGCGGACTGGAATGAAGAGTTATGAAAAAATGAATGTAGAAGGGTGGTGGTGGGGGGGTGGGGAGGGGTGTTAGTTATCGATTGTTGAGAGAGATAGGGGACAAAGTGAAACTGAGGAGTTAATTGGATCTGTTGTGAAAATAAGGTCTAATTGCCTGCCCATATAATTGGATATACCACTGACTTGGCATAGACTTGAGTCTGTTAAGCGATCTAAGAAAATACATTCCTTAGCTGAGTGGGCATTTGAAGCAATGAAAAACAATTGATCATCTGATGGAGTCCACTGTAGCTGAAGAAGATTAAAGTCGCCGAAAATAAGGATATCATCAAAAGGGTCTGACAGGTCAATTAAATGGTCGACCGTATCAATAACAAATTGGTAAGATTCGATAGGTTGAGCTGGTAGGATATAGCAGCATATAACGTAAAGGGCCTTGAGAGGGAGTGATATTTTTATTGCGACAAAGTCGACTTTAGAGGATGGAAAAATTGTAACGGGAGAACGCCTCGACAGGGGGAATCATCATTTGTGCGGGTAGCATCGTCGTCGCGAAAAACATTAAAAGTAAGGGGGAAGAATTCCTGGTTCTTTATGTCGGGAATCAAATTGGTTTCGTTCAAGGCGTAAATATCAAAGGGAAGAGCATGCGATTGACGTAAGACAGCGTTCGTTTTAGAGCGAAGTCCTCTTACATTCTGGTAGTAAAATGTATATTGTGGGGTGGAGGTCGTGGTCGGCTCGGCTTGGCTGTAGGTGTGAGACTCGTTTGGAGTGAACGTAGTGGCCGAATGCAGCCACGTCGTCTGCTACTTTCTGAGGGGACATGCTATAAATCTCGTGGTACCTGACATAAATGTTCCTGAGACTGATAGGGTCGGTAGGGAGGTCTTCCTGCTGGATGGAAACCATGACGCTGGTTTTGGTTTTCCCTTCGTAGCAGACCGAGTCCGATTTATCATGTAGATGGGCAAGAAAGAGACGAATGTTTTCATATATCTTTCTTTCTCTAGACAGTGCATAGCGACTTTTTGTAGTGCCATTAGTATGCTGTGTTAGTTTAACAGTGGGGGGAAAAAGGGGATCAAGAATAAGAGCAGTGGAGGAGGGAGATGTAGATAAATGGTTGTATATAGAGTTGGACGAGGGATGAGATGTGGGGTTTAGGGTATGGGAGTTAATAAAATTAGAGTACTTCGCTCCAGTTTTAAGGTCGAAGTTAGGAAATGAGTTGATAGCTGGGTTTGGTAGCGTAGAAGGTTGAGAAGGGATAATATGGGTGGTTGGGGTTAAGCTGAAAGAGACGCGTTGGCGCAATGCTTCGCTAGAACGGGGGGAATTAGGGGATTAGAAGATTAGTGTGTAACGGCTTTGTGTCAGATAAGTGAGGAGGGAGGACTAAAATTGGGGAATAAGTTTGTTTTGAAGCTCCAGTTAGGATCGCAATTAAAGCTTCGTTTTTTGGCAGCATCTTTTTTATTGGGAAGGGAGTTGGATAGGGGTCTTTTTTTAAGTTTATCGTTAAAACTATGTTTATTTTTGAAACTTCCATTACTCTCGAAATGTGCGTTCTCTCGTTCCTCAGAGCATTAGGTGATACTTATCTTCCCAGGTTTAGTTGCTTTACCAGGGGGAGTAGGGAACAACCACGAATATTTGGTTGGGATGTTGACTTTGAAGCTGCAGGAACTATTGGAGTCAGCAGCTGAAATCATCTGGCACTCGCCAATGGTGATAGCATAACTTTGGTGAAAGAAATTCCGCACCCAAGAAACATCAGCGTAATGAGGAGCCCCTTCAACGAAGAATGCCCTTTTTCAGCTTTTCGAGTCTGTTTCTCCATTCGGAGGGGGTCCATGAAGTTCCAAATTGTTTGAGCAGTTTGAGTGGAGCGGAGGCGGGCGGTTTCCGTTGTTGGGGTGGTGGGAGGAGTATTTGAAAATGATGGCAAGTGAGACTCCGTGTCTACTAATTCATTATGAATTGAGACATTGTACGTGGACCTAGCCTGAAACTGAATTTGATCGGGTATTCCATAGATTTTGTGGGAAGCCAATCTCACTTCTTTACCGATTTCGGCAACGGTCAACCGAGTTGCTATGAGTTCCTCGCTGACGTCAATCATTTTTAGGACGTAGAATCTGGTGGATGCGGAGTGGGATGTATTGTTTTGGAGGAGGATTGAAAAAGCAAGTCGAGATCAGTACGGAGAAGATTGATAGAGTCGTTTATGTGTGTGAGTTCGTTGGATTTAAGGAGGTTGGCAAAATTTGTTTTGAGGAAAGCTTTTACTCCATCGAAGTGATATATGACCACTTCGCTCGTTGTCGTGGTTAGATTTGTTTTTCGACAGATTTTGGATCGCTGCCAGTTGCTTTTCGATCATTCTTCTTGTGGACTTGTAAGCTTAAACATTACTCTCAATGCAGTTTATTTAGTCTTCAATTTTTCTGTCAAGAATACTTCTGCTAATATGACCATTTTCAGTTAGTATCGCATTAATAGACTCGTTGTTGCATTTAGTTGCCAGCATAACGTGAGCCAAAGTGATCTATATGCACTCGTCGCAGTAAAAATTGAAGAAACTGCAATACTCCTTGAGGTAGGTAATGGCTCTCCGGGTAAGTCCGATGCATATGGCATTTAACGATTTTCCACAGAGACCATTGTATGCTACCCATTCGGCGTTGGGGTCAACAATTGAGCACAAAACACTAGCACAGCACTTTTCCATTATTTGTTTATTGAGATTAAATTAGGTCGACGAACAATTTTTGTTTGGATTTTTTATTTGTTTTGTTTTTGTTTTTGTTTTGTTTTGTTTTTGTTTTATTTTTGTTTTTTTCTTATTTTTATTTTGTTTTTGTTTTGTGTTGGGGGTCAATACTGGCACGGTTGAATTTGAGGAATCGGCAGACAAAACTAGGTCGACGAACAACGACGGGAAATATACTGAGTCGGCAGTTTACGGGGCTTTGAAAAAAAGTGGAAAAAAAACTGAACTCGGTATAAGGGATAAAAAGAAAAACACGTCCGCACATGTTGATAATTGCAATTGCACTGCAAATTGCAAATTAGTAAACCATTCGAAAATTACACTGGTCTACAAAAAATTGCCTTTTATATGAAACTGTACTAGCTTTATAATATTTTACTCACGGAATCTAAATGTACAATTTAAAAGTTATAGTTAGCTCTTATTCTTCATTAATGCCATATTTAAGATTACAGCGTGTAGCTCGATATATTTATTACAGTTACGATAACATTTCTCAATATTTAGCGGTAACCTGTGTAAATTTTGTTATTACTTATTAATTTGTTGTGCTTAAAGCTGTCCGTGTTATTTTGATTATTACAACGTGATTTCTTTTCGATTTTTTTAACATTTTTGTCAAATTTTTAGTAAAAAATCTACAGTTTTCACTATATCACGTAATTGTGTTAACAGTGTGGACAATTTTTGCTACATGGTAAAGTGTGGTAAAGTGACCCTTAGTAGCCAAAGATGACCAATAACTCAGAGATTAGAAACAGCTTGCTTCCATTATTTTGGATTTAAAATTAGAATCCAAGATAAATGGTGGGTACCCTATTTTAGTTGTAGTACTTGTTCCACTAATTTGATTAAGTGGCTAAACAAACAAAAACGTTCATTGGCTTTTGGCATGATGTGGAGGGAATCTACTAATCATGCGAAAGATTGTTACTTTAGCTTGACACCACACATCCAGCATGGTATCTCGAGAAAAAAGAAACGGAGCGTGATATACCCTGTCTTTGTATCTGTAAGGCAATCAGTACCACACGAAACCGATTTACCTGTTCCTCAATCTCCTGAAGCCTGCCAGCAGGATACTGAAGAAGAGATTGATTTAATAGAAGTTAACTACAATGAGCCTTCAACCTCACAAGCGTCACAGTTTTAGGGTGAAAATATTGTTTGTAACGAACCTCATAGAGTTTCACAAGATTAACTTCATGACCTTATACGAGATTTATATTTGCCAAAAGATACTCGTAAAGCAGAATTACTCGGATCTAGACCTAAACAATGGCATTTGCTACAACCGGATGTTAAAATCAGTATTTACAGAAATCCTTTTTTTTTCAGTTTTAAAGCATTTTATTTGCTTAATCATTAACTCTTACATACTAACAAAAAATGCTTAAATGCTAGCTTAAAATTACTTAACAATCTTATACTAACTTACTGACCCCACACAGGCACTCTAAGCTACTCTAAATTCTTATAACTATGTCTTTCGACTTTATGAACATTTTCTTTACTAATATTTATTTACTATACTTACAGCTAAGAAAAAAATTGCTAACAAAAACTTAGCCTATGGGCATAATTTCTTATTTTTTATAAAAACTTAAAATAAACCTTAGCCTACCTAACCTACATGCACAATACACACATACACACATATAGACATTATACACAATAATATACATATATTAGTATATACGTTTGTATATACTAATCCATGTATATATTTCTTAGATGCTAACCTAAACCTATGTAAGCTATTTACCGAGAAAACAGATTGGTCAGCTCTGCCTCATTAGTGAGGCTGGTCCGTAATTAACGGAAACGACGACGAAACATCTTCTCCATCATTCAACCACCAGAAATGCTGGTGCTGCCAAACGACATCCCTCTTATCGCGATCCCCCACCGCCCTACTGAACCCAAGGCGATCCACACTGCCGTGTGCGACGTCTCTGTTGTAGTTGAGTCGCCTGTCCCCATCTGTCCGAGCGACATGGAAGATTAACGGCACCGCTCATCTATCCTGGATCAACCCTATCTGATCTAGGTAGAGGAATGCTTCCGGTGGAACGAAGCCGTCAGAGCGCACACTCTCGTGGTAAAGGTAATTGGGGTAGTAAGTGCAAGATATCAGGTTATTCGTCGAGGTCATTGCTCTTGCAATGTGAATTCGAGTCAGCTTAATTACGAAGTTGTCCACTCGTATTAGGTTCGCCCTGTTATAAAGGACCTCATTAGGACAAAATTTCTTGTTTAGACGCGGCATGTGAGATATCATGTCCCGCCTTAAAACCGAATTGATTATCCGGAACTATATGTTTGTCCTCAACCCACCTAGTCAGAGCTCTATTGATTACCTTTTCAAAAACCTTACTGATATTCGGAAGGAGACTTATCGACCGAAGATTCGCCTGATTGGATATATCCTTTCCCTTTTTGGGGATAGGTTGAACCACCGCCGTTTTCCAATGCGCTGGATAATATGCATTATTCATTGCATTATTAAACAGGGTGGTGTAAATGTCCACCGCTTCTAGAGGAAGATGTCGAAGCCCGATGTTCGGAATACCATCGGTCCCCACTGATTTCTTAACTCTGATTGTGTCGAAGATCTCATGGAGTCCTTCCTTCGAAATGAACGGGAGTAGGTCACCCTCTCTGGCAATGACATTATTTGCCATATTTTCGTCGCTAAGCCGGGTGAAACCAGAGCTCTCGGATCGCCAGTTCCCTATTTCATTTCGAATGCAGAAGTCGTGTACCAAGACGCGATTGTCCAGGTCGTAATTAGGGCCAATGTTATCAATGGCCTTGTATACTTCCTGGAAAGTCGCCCCTATGGCCCCAACCTTCTCCTGTGGATCCTGGATCACAAAAAAGTCGTCATCATCAGCGGCCTCATTTGGATCAATGCCTGCTATTGTCAGTAACCGTTCGTTGTCTGTTGTCCGGGCTATTTTAAGACACTGAAGGTCGTTTTGATTTTTTCTCCGAAATAGTTTATTTATTTGCGGAAACATATTCGGATTGCTGGTGTTTACAGCCCGAACCTTGTTGTTCCAATACAAACTTACAGAAATTCTGTAATTTTCTTTTATTAGCGTTTGGATATTTTTAATCGACGACTTCAGTGTCCTAATCTCCGGGTCTTGTCGGTCAGTTAACTGTCTGTACAAGTTTTTAAGTCTTTTCAGAAGTCTACTTTTCTGTCAGTGCAGTGCGTCAATAGTAGGATTTCGGAACAGGTCTTCGTTAGTCGTACATCGATACCGCGCTATTGTAGTGTCCATAGTTTGTTTGACTGTCTCGTCCATTCTTTGTAGATACTTGTCGATCTCCTCGTTTGACAAATTCCTATTGGACGGTCGGTGGAGCATGTTCGAAGAGAGCGCTCTTGTCAAGGTTGCGGATAAGCGTGTCCATCGAGTCTTACTATAGTTGTAAGAATATCTTTGGACAATCTCCTCCAATTCCGCAATATCGTTAGGAACTGTAATTTCGGTGCTAAAACCGCAATGGTCACTGTCATACACGAATGTGAGCAGACATTTTAGCGTTTGTAAATTCGTACCTGTCAGTCGTATGCGTTCGTCGTACAGCAGTAGATCCAAATAAGACCCGCCTCTGGAAACGACGGGTTATCCGTCGCTTTAAGACCGAGTCTGTACATGACATCGTGCTGACCCCACCAATCGAGTAGTAGGTTCCCTCTAGTATTTGGCAAATTATTTCTCCAATCCCTGTGTCGAGCGTTGAAATCCCCGCCGATTATAAAATAATTCTCCCCCGATTCCAGCCTCAGAAGTCGAAAAAGCGTGTCGAGCTCTGTAATGAATAGGGTGGATTATGAAGCCTCAGGTGCATAAACAGAGGCCAAGTACAGCCGCTTTCCACTGCCGAGCGGTATGTAAACGACGACTGCCTCCAACACCCGGAACCCGTGCAACACGCCCTTGTACACTCTGTGAAATTTTATACCTTCTTTAATGAAGATCGCGACACCGCCTCCACGTTTGTATCTGGGCCGATTTCTTCTTCTAATAATATAATTATTGTACTCCAGTTTGTGCTTATCGGTGAGCTTGGTTTCGCTAGGGAAAAGCACATCAGGAGTTTGGTCTTGTAGCAATTTAAACATCGCGGCTCTTCGTTCAATCCTAATCAGTGAATCAACATTCACCGCAAGGACTTTCAAAGTTTGCTCCACCATGTGCGTACCCATTACGACATGTGTTGCGTTAGGCCCGGCAGCAGCGAGTAGATCTGGTCCACCCGCTTGGCCTGTTCTTGAACCTGCTTTTGCAGCTGAGCCATCTGCCCTTGGATTGCGAGCAAGATGGCCAGCATGTTAGGTGCAGCTTCCGTTGTTCTCGGCGTTGGCGCCGGAGAAGCAACAGTCGCTTGCTGTACCGTAGCCCCCTTATCAGACGCCATTTGGGCGTAAGAAATTTGGGACGTGACGGCTGGTGTTTGAAACCTGACAGGTGAACTTTTACAGAAATCCTCAGAAGGACTTGATGCCCTACTTTAAATCAAAAAACCAATTTGTATTTTGTCATGACATAAATGGCTTGATGAACGCTTTGAAGATTGAATACAATCCACAGAAATGGAGACTGTTTATAGAATCCTCAAAATTGAGTTGGAAAGCTGTTCTTCTCCTCAAAGGTAACACACAACCTTCGAATTCATTATGTCACGCAGTGCATACAAAAGAAACATATGAAAATATGAAATTAGTTTTAGACTCTATATCATACTCAGAGCACGCACGAATGGGAGATTTGTGGTGATCTGAAAGTCATAGCCATGTTATTGGGTTTGCAAACGGGATATACGAAGTACTGTTGTTTTTTGTGAGAGTGGGACAGCCGGGCTAGATCTTTACATTACATAAAAAAAGACTGGAAGCCAAGGCTAAGCTGCGTTATGGAGAAAAGAACGTCAAGCACCGTCCTCTAGTGAATTCTTAAAAAATTCTTTACATATTAAATTAGGACTTATGAAGAAATTTGTCAAGGCTCTCAGTAAGGATGGACCAGCATTCAAACACCTTCGAAGTAATTTCCCAGTCTCAGCGACGCCAAAATAAATGAAGGAATCTTCATTGGGCCTCGAATAAGACAGATTCTAAAGGACTAAAATTTTGATTCAGCATTACAAGGCTTTGAAAAAGAAGCATGGGAGCCTTTTAGGTCAGTTGTTCATGGGTTTTTGGGCAATAGGAGAAGAGAGAATTATATTCAATTTGTAAACAACCTCCTACAAAACTATCGACATCTAGATTGCAATATGCCCCTTAAAATCCATTTTCTTCACTCCATCTGTGGAGATGTAAGTGACGAACATGGTGAACGATTCCACCAAGATATATTGACGAAGGAAAACAAATATCAGGACCTATGGAATGTTGGCAATGTTAGCGGACTACTGCTGGAACTTGAGAAGAGATAACCATGTGATATACAAGACATATTTTTACCGAACTAAAGTACACAGCAACAGATTTAATAAACGCAATCAAGGCATATCGAAATCCTAACACTATAAACGGACTTTTGACAAACGAAGAACCTATGGGAAAGGTACAAGAAATAGATCCGCTCCACTTCAAGGATTACCGTATTAAATTTACCCAAAAATTTGTTGAAGACGTACCCAGCGAAACCGACCAAGAAGGAACAATTCTAAAGATGCACTGTCGCGCTCACCGCAACGCCGAATAGAACCGTATTCAGTTGTTAGAGAATTTCTGCTTCCCTGAAATGTCTTCAAAAATTAAAGTCATAGTAAACCTTTGTGCAACTTGTAAGGAAAACAAATACGACAGACATCCCAACAAAGCACACCTGAATCCTACCCCCATCCTCAATTATCCAGGACACACCCTTCATATTGACATCTTTTCCACCGAAAACCAACTTGTTTTAACAGCTGTTGATAAATTCGATAAAGTTGGAAGACGACCCTCAAATCAAAATTATCACAACCCCACCATATAAAAGTGAAGCGAACGGTCAAGTTGAGCGTTTTCACTCCACATTGTCTGAAATCATGAGATGTCTAAAATCAGACAGACCTCCACGGTCCTTTGAAGAGCTCTTGGAACGAGCCGTCAACGAATACAACGTCACTATCCACTCGATAACAGATAGAAAACCAATAGAACTGTTTTACTGACGAATACCAAGACCAAACCCAGAACAATTTGAAAAGACATGGATGACTAACATTGAAAGGATCAAAATTAAACAGGAGAAAGATACGACATACCACAACAAGAAAAGGAAACCGAATAAAGACTATCAAATAGCACAAGTTATTTATGTAAAGAATAATAAACGAATAGGCTCTAAACTTACAGATAGATAAAGGTAGATAGTTAAGGAAAATAAGGATTGCACAATAATAACCGAATCCGGCAAAGTAGTGCACAAAAGTAATGTTAGAAATTAACCTTTATCTTTCCAGATATGATTTTTGCACTAGTCAAGCAAATATTGGTTCAAATATTGGACTTTTCATATTCACAAGTAGTAATTTTTAACGTTGGACAGACAAAAATACAGGACGGAAACCTTAAACTAATACACGTCATTGATTTAGTCCAATACGAACAAATCATATCGAAAATAACTCCAGTACTTAACCTTGAATCAATCCAAAACCAAACCATATTTCTTTATTTGCATATTTGCAACAAATTATAAATCTCTTACATAACTTGAAACCGCGAATAACAAAACTTTTCTTAAATTTCATTGGCAGCGCATGGAACTGGATTGCTGGCAATCCAGACCATGACGACTATGTCACCAGTAAAGCAAAAATCACAGATGTTCTAAAAACTAATGACAAGCAGGTTGTAATAAGTCAATTACATGATGAGAGGATGAACAATATCACAAAAGTTCAAAACGAAATACAGAAACTATTAAAAGAAGACAATAGATTAAATTTCGATGTAATGAAAAATGTTCAATACAAAATTAAACTTGTAAAAGAAGAATTAGAAAATATCAAAAATGGCATTCATTGGGCTAAATTAGGCACGATCAATTCATTTATTTTGTCAAAAAACGAAATAGAACTTGCTGAAAATACGAGTATTATAAATCAACAACGGTTGCCCTACAACACAACAGAAGAAGCTTTAGATTTTTCAGAAACAAAAGTTATAAGCAATAGTTCAACTATGCTCTATATTGTAAACATTTCTTTGACAACAAATGAAATTTATGAAAGTCTTGTGATTAAGCCAATAAAACGAAATAACGTTGTAACAGAAATTTTATTTAACGTAATTCTTAGAAGTAATGAAATGTATGAAAAAAAAAATTTTAAAGTTATAACTCTTTATTTATTTGTAATTCCAAAGACATTGTTAATATAGGGTTTTCAAATAGGGACTTGGCAACTTTGAATTTAGTTTGTGAACGCACTCTTTCACTAATCATCAAACTGTCACTGTCAATTTATTCAGTAAACTCAACATTTTCATCATGGTAAAGTACACGAACGAGCAACGTCTGCAAATTATAAAAATTAGGAAATTCGGAGTCGGTAACTGCAACTTTAAGAGCTTTAACTCCAATTTTCGGTCGTAATTCTCGGCCTAGTAGACAGGCAATAACAAGTTTAGTGCAAACATTTGAGTCTACATATTCGTTGTGTGATGAATCAATCAATTCTACGGCGTTCTCAAGAATTGGGCATCGCTCAGACCATATTATGGTGTATTTTGCTTAAGGATTTTGGTTTACACCCATACAAGATCAAGCTAACTCAAGAATTGAAGCCGATGGACCATTTTAAGCGACCTACGTTCTCCGATTGGGTTTTGGAGAAGATGCGCCAAGATGATGAATTTCATCGCAAAATCATCTTCAGTGACGAAGCTCATTCTTGGCTCAATGGGTTCGTCAATAAGCAAAATATGAGTTATTGATCGGGTCAAAATCCACATGTGCTTCATGAATCACCACTTCATCCACAAAAAATAACTGTTTGGTGCGATTTGCATGCCGGCGGTGTTATTGGGCCATATTTTTTCGTCGACGATAACGATCGTCACGTTACTGTGAATGGTCAGCGTTATCGCGCCATGATCACCGATTATTTTTGGCCCGAATTAGAAGATATGGACTTGGACGACATGTGGTTTCAACAGGATGATGCCACAAGCCACATAGCACACGCTACAATCGATTTATTGAAGAGTAAGTATGGTGAGCGTGTTATCTCAAGAAATGGGTCAGTCGATTGGCCGCCTCGATCGTGCGATTTAACGCCGCTTGACTGTTTTCTGTGGGACTACGTTAAGTCATTGGTTTATGCCAACACGCCGACGACGTTGGAAGAGCTCAGAGACAACATTGAACGCGAAATAGCGGCCGTTTCGGCCGAAATGTGTGGCCGAGTCATTGAAAATTGGGTCCAACGAATCAACCGCTGCAAACGTGGCGGCGGTGGCCATATGAACGAAGACGAGTTCCATTCATAAATGTTTTGATTGTTTGCCGATAATAAAGTTTTTGAAATATCTCATTTGCATTTTATTTAAAAAAAAAAGTTGTCAACGCCTTATTGGAAAACCCTATATTAGAAACGATACATGTATTCCTAGCTGGTTTTACAGTCTATCAGCTATCTGCAACACCATTAACAGTCGGCATATCCCAACAAATTTCAACAAATTTCGCGTTCAAACCAGTTTAATGGAACCCTACAATTCGAAAATACTACCCACAACCTCAATGAAATTCCGCAACACCACTGTAACCATCAATGCAAGATCATTCATTTCCAGAGAAAAGTCAATAGTTAGAGCATTGCCGGCAATACTTCAACCCAGACCAAAGGAAAAAACGTACAGAGAATTTTTATCCTTAGAGATGATGAAAGATCTTCACATTAATAACACCAACGAAATCCGACTATTACAACAGAGAAGAACACGCATCAAGTAACCACCTACTCGCTCATCTAATGCCTCGGATTACTTGTCAGAATTATATACTAATATATGTATATTATTATACATAATGTCTTTGTGTCTGTATGTGTGTATTGTGTATATAGGTTAAGTAGACTAAGGTTTATTTTAACTTAGATATTAAGTTTTTATAAAAAATAAAAAATTACATCCATAGGCTAAGTTTTTTGTTAACAATTTTTTCTTAGCCCTAAGTATATAAAATAAATATTTCCAAATAAAATAAAATAAAATAAAGTCGAAAGACATAGATATAAGAATTTAGAGTAGCTTAGAGTGCATGAGTGGGGCCAGTATAGTATAAGATTGTTAAGTAATTGTAAGCTAGCATTTAAGCATTTTTTGTTAGTATGTAAGAGTTAGTGATTAAGAAAATAAAATGCATTGAAAACTGAAACTGAATTACTTGTCACAATAGCCACCACCTATAAGCTTCTACGTAAACGAAACAATAACAAGGTCACCGACCAAATCGCAGAACAAATGATTTGCAAGATTTATGAAGAGCATCCCGAGGCACGAACAATTGAGTCACCCAACGCACCACAATATCTTGAGATGTCGCAGCAAAGATTTAATAACGTCCCATATTTTAAGCGATTGAGGACAATTGCATTTAAGAGGGGAAGACTTAACACCAGCAGATGAGGTAAACAGAACCAGCACGCGCGAAACCCAATTACAAGAAATGTTGACCACACTTGCAAGCGCGAATCCCAATAGCTGGTGCAATCAATGCAAATCGAATAATTTCCAAAACCTCAAACAAAAGCAGAAACTGAGTTAGGGAAATTAAATTATAAATATAAGATATTCAATAGTTTTTAAGTTAGTTCTTAAGTACAGAGAAACAATAAAGGGATTCTGCCTTGATTTTTTTTTTTATAATAAAAGTGGAGCATTTTAATTAACTTATATTAGGGTACAGATTCAGAGGGGGAAATCGACTGGGGTCAAAATTGATCGGCCTTAATCTCATAAGTGATCATCTGACTATAATTCGAAGTGGACCTCCGAACAATTACACGGGCTACGTCTTGTTAATAGCTTATAATAAACAGGAGTAGGACGTAGTAGAAAAAGTCAAATTTAGTTACTCAAACAAGTCAGATGTGTTCTTCTTGTTCTCCCTATTCACCTGTTCATTTTTCATAATAAAATGAATAAATAAAAATAAAAACAATTATTGCGACCTACATATATCTATACCCTACTGCCCTACACAACTAATTTGTCTACTCGACCGAGAGAGATCCAGGAATGAAGAAACTCCCTTACGTCACCTGGATAAAGTGTGAAGTGACATCAAAGCTATCTGCTCTACGCAGGTTATATCCTTCCAAAAACCGTGCGACTTGATAAGCTCCCTGCGTGATGACATTGGCATTCATTTCCAGTCCTCGTCACACAAACAACACTTTCCTAAACAATTTGATTCTATGCTCGATATAGTGAACTATGTCGGTTATGAATATACTGCAACTCGATCCCTCGTATGCGATATTGAACATCACATCGCAACAATAATTAGTAAAATCGTTGACACCAAACTTCGCGTAGCATTACCAAAATGTTCACTACAATACGAGTACATCGCTCTTGGTTGAATTAGTGAACGTGAAGTGAATGTGCACGCACCCTTACCGATGCTGTCGAAGACATTCTCAATTAAATATTTTACGAGTATGGCCTTCTGAAGTATTATGCCAAAAATATCGTCGATGACTATAACATAACCACAGACTTCACGAAACGAGAATGAAAATACAACAGGCAACAGCTCAAGCAGTTAGTAATATGACGATAAACGGCACCAGATTTTCCGAAACTACAGTTCCACCGAATAGCTTGCCTATAGCGAGATGGTCGACCCACTAACCAAATCGATTACGCGTTAATAGGTGTCAGGCAGGAATTTATAAATCTCACTTTCAGAGCAAAAAATGTTGACTCTGAAGTCTCAGCCAAATTCAGAGCCCTATGTGAATATCCCAAACACAAAAGCTTGACGTTAGATGCTTTAGGAAGATTTCAGTAGCCAGACATTACTGGGTGAGAGACTTGTCGCTCTCATCCATAAGTTGCCATCAACCCTAGAAAGGATGCCCGTGGTATGATGATAATTGCAAATACCGGAAAACTGTGAGAGAAGATGCACATCTTAAGATGTTGCAACATAAAACGATCCAGGAGAAGGAAAGAGAGGAAAATTCTGCACAAGAAGAAAAGTCATACATGGTCTTAAACCGCAATTAAGTTGAAGGTAATAATGAGAACAATATGGCTTTTTGTGACGGAAATCTGCTCACCGATACACAGGGAATTGTAGAATTGAGATGTAAATAAATATTTAATCGAGCTAATATACAAAAATTATCCACCTGAAAGGATCCACAAATCCCAACCTCCAGGCTTGCGATAATAAAAAAGACGGAACCTTCGGGCTCAAGGGCATATCAATCGTGGATGACAAAATAGAGACTCTACAAACCCCATAATGTCAGGGACTATTTCGGCTCGAATGTGTTTTTTGAGCCCATCTAGAGTCTTCAGCTTGTTGGAATATGCCAAATCTGGAGATCCTGTCCATGTCATCGTTTTTCAACACCACATGTCCCGGAGATTTTAGCTTCAAAAAGTTTATTGTTTGGCACGCAGTTTGCGGACACACAAAGTTTTCCAACATTTACCGATACCGATTGCCATCATCCGTCACTCCAACTTTAAAGAAAAATGACGCAATGGCCCAAGAATTTTGGAATAAATACCATCCCAAACAGACACTTGCTCATCGTGCAATGGTGTTTCGAGAATTATGTGAAGATTATCGGTTCTCCAAAAGTAACCATTTCGTTTGTCTACTCTGCCAGAGAGGTTGAAATGAGCCTCGTCTGTCATCAGAATTCGCTCCCAAAAATCCAGCCGATAGCTGAGATCGGCTTTGTTACAAAACAGCTTCATTGGAAGGACTTGGACTCTGTCTAACGTTTTCTTAGCCATTAGCTACAAACCTAATAAAATTTGAATAAAATTGAATCGATAAAATTTGACGTCAAACTATGAATTCAGTTGTCAAAGGGCATAGACCGACCATGATATTTTTTATAATATACGCGGTGAGTTAACACCACTGACCTATTATTTTAATGTAAAGCGTCACTATTTCGGGGGATTCTTTCGGTGTAATGTTGTTAAGAAAGTGTCAAAGATATTAAACCTTTCCATACCAAAGCTAAAGATGGCGCACCCTGCACTCAGTAATTATTATCTTGTAATACAATGCCAATACAATACTAGCAAAGCAAATAGGAATATAGGAAACCTTTCTAGCTATGTCTGGTCTAGATACTTCTACTATAAGTAGCACTAAAATTTTTGCTTGGAAAATCTTACCTTCGGATTTCCAATGAGCGTTATTCTAGGGATTTATTTCTCTGAGAGCTAACGCCGTATAAGCCCTTTTGAAAATATTTCAGTCGTAGTAGATATATGTATGTACGATTACCACTAGAGATGGGTGTATCTTTCATCTTCTTACCCACAAGTGTACTCATACTATCTGTGATTTGAAATTTGGTTAAAAATTGATAGGACAATTTGGTCTTATTTTCCTAAGGACTAATGACAAAGTCTTGGGCTGGAAAATTACGTGTTGTTTTATAAGGCAGAAAGTAAGATCAGGATCATTATCAAAAACCGAATAGAAGCATTTCTCTTGAATAATTACAGCTCAGGAGACCTGACGGCGGCAACCTGCGAAAGGGATTATGACACCAAACTAGTGATCTCGAAGAAACTAAAGGACAGAAAGATTGGATGCCCACCCTTGCTACAAATACAGAAGGGTTAGAAATAAGGGAATGGTGAGTAGTCGACGAAATGTCAATGTCGTATCACCGATGAATACGTTTCAGGGTGAACTTTCAGAATATTTTCAAAGAAATCCAAGGAAGACTGATTATTTACCAGAAATAGTAAATATACACCTGGATACCCAATCAATCACCTGCGATAATATTGTTAACTTAGATAGAAAATATTAAAAAGAATGGCGTTTGAGAAAGCTTGCCTGGTTAAGAGAACACCTAAAAGGGCTCAACCAAAGTGGTGGAATAGGAGCTTTAAAAAGGAGAGGATTAGGAAATTCTATAATAGGGCTAAGCTTTTCAGAAGTGACAGTAAATGGAATGATTACTACGAATTTAAGAATCAATTCAAGTACCTAGTTAGAAAGTAAAAAAGGGCGAATCTATCGCGGTAACCGACGAGCATTCTTAGCTTCCTCAGGTAAAATACGATATCTGTGTTAAAAGTAGCCAAGAGGTTCTGGCAGCGCTGGTGAAACCATTTTCCGGGATCCACATTATCAGATGACCCTGGCATACTACGGCACACTGAACATTGATATCTCTCTCTCTCCGAAGAATAAATAGGTGTTCTTATTAATAAGAAAAAATTACGATGGGCAATTCAGTCCTTTAAGCTGTACGAATCTCCCGGTGCGGATTATGTTACAGAGAGCACCGGAGGTAGCAATCGAAAAAATTATGGAAATTCATAGACAAAAATAGGTTACATACCAATAGCTTGGAGGGCAGTTAAGGTAGTTTTTATACCTAAAGCTGACAAACAGGGACATATAACAGCGAGAGTTTCAAACCAATAAGTCTGTCATCAGTTATGCTTAGTACCCTAGAACGATTATTGGAGATTTGCATTCGGAATAGATGCAGTAATAGGAGTTTGAATGAGTCACATTATGCATATATAAAAGGAAAATCTGTAGAAACCGCCCTGCACGCTGTGGTGGGGAAAATAGAGAAGAGTCTACACTTCGGTGAGTTTGCTATGGCGCCTTCCCCGATATTGAAGGAGCTTTCAAGAGCGTGGAGTGCAACGCAGTTAAGAATGCTCTAGTAGAACAACATAGAACAGGGCATTAAAAGCTGGGTTTGCAACATGCTTGCAAGTAGGGAAATAAACAGTTCCATTGGGCAAAGCTCGGTAAGAATATCTGTAATCAGCCACTCTTGTAGGTGCTGGTTATCAATGACGTCCTCAAAAACCTAGTACAATGGATATAAGTGCCACGCATACGCAGATGACGTGGTCATAATAGTGTGGGGGAAGTTCTTAAACATTTTAAGTGACATTATGAAGGCTCCTCTGAAGACGATCAGCATTTGGGCAAAAAGCTGTGGTCTCAATGTCTGGTCTCAGTGCTCACGGCACTGTGCAGTCAGAACCGAGTGAGACTGTGCTGGGTGCCAGGAACTGCGGTATTAAAGGAAGTGAACGAGCGGATGAGCTTGGAAGAAATGGAGGGCTACTCGACCATAGTGAGGTTACCAACATCAAACCAGCACTATGCAAAGGGGCACTATCGAGGAAAAAATCACAAAAACTGCCAACCTAAGGTGGTCAAGTTTTGAAAGACACAGTGCATACAAGGCTCTCTGGCCACTTTTTGACGGCAAGAGATTTAGGATGTTAATAAGATTAATCAGGGATAAGTTTATAACAGTAATAGGCGTCCTGACAGGGAACTGTCTCCTGCGGAAACACGCAAAGAAACTCAAGTTGTCAGATACAGATATAAGCTGTTGAGGACATAAAACACATATTTTGTGATTGAGAGGCAAAATCGTAAATCGTAAATTTTTAGAGAAATACTTTTTCGAAAAGCTAGAGGAAATAGACGGCACAAAATTCAAAGACCTTCATGGCTTTTTGAAGGAAATTGGGTGAATCGTCTAGCCTTTTAGACGATGCTTAATGCTATTAATAACAATGAATAAAGGAAACTCCGGTTTTCTAACTTAAAACAAATGTCTTTTTATTTAAATAAGTGTGTTGTCTCTATAATAAATGAAAGTGGACTGTGTCACTTTCCATTACTTCCTGCCCTTTTAACTTGCTTGTTTGCTTGTTGTGGGTCCATAATACCGCTTTTCGGGAGCGACACCAACTCAAGCAAGTGCAAAAGCAAATTCTACTTTTCGGTCGCAACCACCGCTACTCTTCGGCGACCGTGGATGATGATGTATTGTTTGGCGAAGTGCAAGTGCCGGCTATTGAAGTTCGTCGGTCGCAACTACCGCAACTCTTCGGCGACCGTGGCTGATGATGCATTGTTTGGCGAAGTGCAAGTGCTGGCTATTTAAGTTCGTCGGTCGCAACTCCAGCTGTTTGGGACCGAGCACTCACTGCAAGGTGAATTAAAATTGGTGCGTTGTCACTTGTCTACATAACTGATGTGAAATGATGCCATGGTAGTTGATGATAGTTCGATGTGCTGTGCAAAATTGGAAGTAGGATTGCCAATATGATGGTTTTCCTGTGCGCTGAAGAATCGAATGATGTTGTGAAAAAGTGGTGCGAATTGTTTATTTGTTGTTGGCCGCAACATTGGGGTTTTCACCAGGAAGGTTTTTGGTTTTATATTTAAATATATAAATTTAACTGGTTTCACAGGGAAAGCGATGGGCCCGTTTTGGTGTCCGGTGTCTGTGAAGGCGCATCCTTCATACCCCTGTTTAACCTAACCTAACCCAATGATAAAGTCTATATTTTAATTAAAGAAACTCGGACATGCTACTACTGTTGATAGAGAACCCTGAGAACCCTTCAAGAACAACCTTTTGCAATTTGGTGGAGCTACTTTTCCTTTCTACATTAGATTCAATGAAATTGAATAATGCTTAACTTAACTAAGCCGAGCATGTGGCATTTGCAATAAGCCCTGTTCCTGTCATTAATAGGCTACGACTAAAGATTTACCTATGTTAGATGATGCATGATCCCTTAAATTGAATTCCCTTCCATCAATGTGCTTTCTTTATGATATTCCATCAATATTTTATCAACCATTGAAGTATGTTCTCTACGCCTTTACTTGAGAACCGAGAACCATTCTACAGGCCGCTCTATTTTAGATTACTTCATTAGTGAGGCCATGATTTTGTTATGTTTTTTCATTCACCGCAATTTTCTTTGTGGCTAACGACAAAATCTAAGTGTATTTGCACTTTGGCATGATGAGTCTTTTTAAATAAATGTCAGGAGATGGGTGTGCTCGTTCGGAAGAACGGCAATGCAGATATTTGGTCTTAATACGACTGATCCGACCCGCTATCCACCCGCGCCTTTCTCCAATTATTAATATTTAAAAAAAAATCAATCAATAAAAAATCTTGCAACGAACTTTATACACTGCAATGGTGTACTCTAACCTTAACAGCGAATTATCCGGTTATTCGCACTGTGCACTCAACTTTCGTTGTAGCATTTTTTACGATCGCGTATCGCTTTTATATACATCTCGAGTGAATTGGTCAGACCTAAGAGCCGCAATACCTGTAAAATCGCTTTGAACTATACGCATTAAGAACCCTTTTTCCAAATGAAGACGATATGCATATCTTTCAAAGCATATATCGCATCATATGTCCCACAAAGTCCTATTGACTGCCATGGGGCTTAATAATAATGCGTTCTCGTCTGTCTAGATCTCCTTATATTAATAGTGTGCGACATTAGTTTCACTGATCAGTAGTTGTTAAAAATCCCTTCTTACCTTTGCATTTATAGAGTAAAACGAAATACCTACCCATTCACAGAAAATGCATCTGTTAGCCTCTCATCGTTTTATTTACAATAGTTCAATCGCAAGCCCTTCAAACCGAAGATTTCCGATTGTTGCTCTTACCCTGGAGGATATGTGATCTGGGCCGACTGCACACACTCGATTCATTCTTTTTGCTTCGTATTCCACTGAATCTGCCTCTTCCTATTATTACGCGACAATACTGAGCGGAGGCTCTTCGTTAAGTAGATTAGGTTAGGTTAGGCAAGAGCTGCTCTTTTGCAAGAAACCAACCCACTTAAGCCTATTAGACCATTGTGATACCACTTGAAACTAAGACCCTCCTACTCCTAGAACCAACTCCAGTTTATAGTGTAGGAAATTGTTAAAGTCTATATTACTTAGATCGCTTAAGTCATTGTAAAAGCAAACTCCTGAGTTTCCTCCTTTGTAGGATTATCTCCCCCTCCTCCTCGTCCTGCAGCTTCCGCAGCAAAAAAAACGTTAAGGCTTCTGGAATGTTTGCCTAAAAGGCAGTGTCCAGTGATGACACCTATGATAGCGCTAAGATGTTTCCTTTTTTGAAATACCAAACTCTTACAGCTATTCAGATCCAGTTTTGACCAGATATGTTTAGTCGCTAGACATGGTTATCCAACAGTCCACTTAAAGTTTGTTCTTTTATTTGCACCTAGAGATTGGCATACCGATGCTATTTTCGCGAGTTGGTCGGCCATTCAATCCCCTGGAATATCTCTGTGCCTCAGAACTTAACATAGGTAAATGCCAAACTGCTCTGCCATCTCCCTAAGAGGTGATCGGCAATCAAGGGTATATTTTGAATTTTGGAAGACTAAATCCAGGGACCTCACGGCCTCACTGTCCGAAAAGATGCGGATATCCCTTGCAAATGTAACGTTTTTTTTAGACAGGAAATGACTTTTTTAATCACCAAAACTTCCGCCTGGAACACACTACAGTGATTTGGAAGGCGGAACTAGAGGCTTAGATTAAACTTATCTGAGAAAACACTGCAACCAACCCCGTTATGGATTGACTTTTAATCTAGGATATCATCTTCCTCCCAGAAGGATCTAGAGGGGATGCTTACGAGTACATGAAATCTTTGTCAAACCAATGTAGAGTCATAGTATAATCAATGCTCTATAGAAGGATACCTAGTGTGTTAAGAATATTAGCGTGGCCAATTAATTTATTTGTCCACTGTGTAGTCGCTGTTTGGGTCATAGTGACGTCACCACGAAGTCGACCAGTCAAGAGGTCATATCTTGATCAGCAACGCCCCCGCAACGTATTGCATTAAATGTCAAATCAACTTCAAATATATGAAAAAAAAAATTACATAAGGGAAGGGTTTTACTTTCAATAAATGATTTCTATTATAACGTTGAATAAAGCGGGTTTTTCTTACAAAACGTTTTAAATTACAGTGAACGTTTTTTCACACTTCAACTGGCTAAGCCCCTTTTTTTTCCAAGGCAAGCGTCCAATATTATAAAAGCATTACAAACAATAATTAGTGTGAAGTGTGTGCAATTTAAAAACATTAATAAAGTGAGCAGAGGATTACAGAGGAATATTCCCAACATCCATTTAACCCAGACGTCAATTTCAGAGTTGCAGATTTCGCCACGGACTCGGACTTGGACTGGAAGCAAACGAGTGAGTAGATAATTTATCCCTTGCTTAATCTGTAAATATACCCAATTGTAATAAATAAAGTTCAAAATATTCCGAAAAAATAAATAAGGGTATATTGTCGAATACATTAAAACAACTGGAAAAGGACATAGTCAATTTTAGTAAGGCAGGCCAAAGTAAGCGCACCTCAAATTACTTGACAGGCCGTCTGTCACTTCTAGAAAAGACTATGGAATCAGCCACTATACAATTTCAGGGTCTACTTAGTGACGATAATTCCAAAAACCTTGAAGTAGAGGACATATTCGAAAAAATAGGAGAATTATTTCGACTACCGTACAAGCTTATTAGATGCCGTTGATAAAATCCAGTTTGTGTCAAAAAAGGAGGACGGCAAACCCCCAGAAACCACGTCGACGACATCCAGAAGGGTAGAGTTTTCTCGGGAACATATGAATCGTGGAGAGGCTTTCACAATCTGCTCGTCTCGTTGATCCAACACAACCCTGAGCTATCTGAAATTGAAAAATTACACTATCTGAAGTCAACGATATCTGGCGAAGAAGAACGGCTTCTGGCACACCTGGGGATCGACAAGGGAAATTACGCCGAGGCTTGGAGCAACCTAACTGACAGGTACGAGCGGAGTCCATTAAAGAGCTACTGGATACGTCAACAGAGGTTGTCCATAGCCTGACAAACTTGAAGGTGCCTGTTGAGCACTGGGATGTGGTGCTTATCTTCGTAGTGCTGCAAAAACTGCCATCAAAAACTTAGCAACTTTGGGAAGAGAAGCTGGGATCTAAGGAAAACAGCAAAGAACTGCCAACGTTTGCAGAATTCAAACAATTTATGGACACTAGGTTCAGCACTTTAGAAGATGTCACACGTCAGTAACCCAGACCACCTGCAGACTGTTCAAGAAACACATCACAACAACATGCATTCCACTCGACAACTAACTACAACTCAGTGTGTATGTAGGTTAGGCCTCTGCAGAAATTGTTTAGCCTCCAGCCATTCGTCAGAACATTGTCCAAGCACTCATAGATGTCACTACTGCCAACAGCAACATCATTCAATTTCTCATAGCACACCAAATTATGAACTCGTTCCATTTTCTAACCCTCAATCACGGTGTCTCAATTCAAACCGGGGGTCAAATAACCTTTTAAAATCGTCAATGAACGCCAGTGCTTCAAATTTTCAACCACTTCAAGAGCAACCGTTAACCAGTTCAACCGTCAATAAGTTCCACTCAATATCCACGACCAGCACGCAGGTTTTATTGGCAACAGCAGAGTGAACGTAAGGAAGTCGTGTGGAGAGATTTTTCCGCTTCGAGCTCTACTGGACTCAGGCTCTGAAGCGACGTTCATCACTGAGTCAGCCGTACAGCTGCTAAGCCTGAAGCCGACATCCACAAACGTTGAAGTATCCGGGTTAGGGATGGTCAACAGCGACACATGCAAGAGAGTTGTCAATATTGCAATATCGTCGCAGCATTCAACCTTTCCAACAACGACGCAGGCCTTCATCTTCAAGTCGCTGTCAGGGCATCTCCCGGTCCGTACTCCGTCTTTTGAAAGGTGGAAGCAGCTTGATGGCTTAGTGCTGGCAGATCCATACTTCTACAAGCCGGCCAAGGTAGATCTGTTACTAGGTAGTGACGTGCTCGCAGAAGTTCTGTTGCCTGCAGTGATTAGGTTACAAGAAAACGACATACCAGTCCTTCAAAAAACCAGGTTAGGTTGGATCCTTTTCGGAAGAACATCTGCAGAGTCGCGACCCATAAGAGCTTTCCTTCAAACAGGAGATTTTGACGCACAAATTAGCAAATTATTGGAACTGGAAGAGTTCCCATTCGAGAACGTTAAGACTATTGAGGACATCGCTTGTGAGAACCACTTCCCCAAAACCGTGCGCCGTTTGGATGATGGGCATTACCAGGTAGCGCTGCCATTTAAGTGTAACGTGCATCCACTTTTAGGTAGGTCACAAGAGGGTGACATACAATAGGACTCGAGAGGCGTATGGTGGCAAACACACACCTACGAGTACAGTACGTATCATGCATAGAAGAGTATAAGGAACTCGGTCATATGGTTGAAGTCGAAGGATTCTCACTAACTAATGCCAGACACTATTTCTTGCCGCATCACGCCGTCATCAAGGAAGGCAGCTCCACAACCAATCTGAGGGTGGACTTCGACGTTTCTTTTAAGACAGCTAACGGATTCTCCTTGAATGACCAGCTCCGGGTAGGCCCGAGACTTCAACACAACATTACGGACATAACTCTTCGGTGGAGGTTTTATTGTTTCATATTCACAGCAGACATCGAAAAAATGTACCGACAAATATGGATAACGGAGCAGGACTCAATGTATCAACTCATCCGTTGGCGCAAACTACCAACCGAACCACTGAAAGTATACCGCCTCAAGACTATGACCTTCGGCACGGCTTTTGCACCATACCTGGCTATCCGCACTCTCCAAAGGTTAGCTGACGACATGGAAGTTCAATACCCAGACGCAGCGAAGGTGATACGGGGAGAAATGTATGTGGACGATCTCATCTCTGGTGCAGACACGGTATCTGAAGCTGAAAGAAAAAGCAAGGAGGTTAAGACAGTCTTGGAGACGTGTGGTTTCAGTTTACAGAAATGAACGTTCAACACAGAAGAACTGCTCAGGAAGGTTCCAAAACAAAACCGCGAGTTGAAATTTTCTCTAGCCTCCGAGGATTCTGTCAGAGTAAAAACACTCGGTATTCAATAACTTCCCACTTCCGACCACTTTGCTTTCCGCAATCCACCAAGTAATTTCCAACCAACGAATAGGTTCGTGCTTTCAACGATTGGGCAATTATTTGACCCCATGAGATGGATTTCGCCTTGTATCCTTGTCATGCAATATTAATTGACACTTACAATCTATACAAAAAAAAACGCTTCAAAATTAGCTTAAAAATAATCTTACTCGTATTACAACGTACTGGCCCCATACGGGCACTCTAAGTTAAACATAATACTTAATACTCGTATATGTTTTTCGACGTTTTGTTCAGTTTTTTTTTATTCTTACATTTATTTATGAATTAGTTAGGAAGTGTTTGAAGAAATTTTTGAAAGAAAAAAAATTTGTTTAATTTTTGGAGAAAAGTGGGGTGGCAATAGGTTTGCAACTGCCTGTTGGTGACCGAAAAATATATGTGAACTGCAAGTATTTTTTTTGTTAATTTTATTTTTTATTTAGATGTTATTTATGGAAAAGATCAAAGCATGCAGTAATGCATAGTGGTACTTGGCAATGCGACCATTGAATTTTTGATCTTTTATTGTTTGTCTTCGTACTGCAAAGTCTGCATCTGCGATAGGTCGAACTCTCCTCAGGCATATGTACTCATACATTTTCCAATCTATGTTCATCAAGTACACCAAATGATTTCCTTGTTGACTTGGCTGGAGTTTTTTTGATGTTACGTGGCCTATTCTTACGTTGTTTGTTTGGAAGCTTCCAATAAGCTCTTGGCCAAGTAAAACCCTAAAATAAAAGTGGGATAGTTCTTGTGTCCTCATCCGGACTGTAGAAGAGTGCAAAATATGAGCATTTGTCACAGCCGCATCGACAAAAAAATAAAAAATGCGTAACCACCAACGTTTACTTCGGCGTCCTACGCTATAGGTGGTACGCTTTTGGTCGAAAATGTCGCCACATATACGCTTGGTATATTGTTGAACTGCCAGGGGATTTCAGCTTTGGATCCATCTTTCTGTGTTCGTGTCACCACAAGCTTCGTTTTCGGACCAAATGCAGTTGATAACAGATTTAGCTGTTTCGTATCCATCCACTGTATGAAAGCTACATTTTGCCGCGTCCTCCACTTATATTCCCCTTTCATCATTTTGTTTTTTTGTGCAGCGATTTTTAGGAGTCCCTTTCGATTTGACCTCACCGTTGCAGTTGCATAAAATTTGTTTTCGTATAGGTCGTGAAGCAACTGAAAAGATGAAAAGAAATTGTCAAAGGCTAAGTGAACATTAGTGCCTTTCAGTGAGTGACAAAGCTGTTGTAGAATTGAAGCTCCTAATCCCAGTTCAGGCGTATTGTCTGTTTTTTGCCAGTGTATACATTGAACTGGTATAAGTATCGAGTTTGCGAGTCATACCTAGCCCACACTTTGAAGCCTCTTTTAATTGGCTTAAGTGGCTTATACTGCTTGAGACTGGATTGGCCTTTGAAAAGAACCATGCAGAATTGGGACTAGCCATAGCAGAGCTTTCAAAACGGTAATTTAAAGTTGTCAGCAGCTGCCTTATTTTGAATAGACGATCAGAGTTAGCTTCTTCATATCAAGTGAGAATTCTGCAAGATTTTTCAAAATCTTTTGCATGGCATGACTTGTGCAATAACTTCATTAAAAAAAGAACGGGTTTGTCGAAGGATTATCCACCCCTGTTCTTTTAAAAATTTAATTTTTTTTCAATCCTTCTTTTTTTATTTTTTATTTACATATGTTTTCTTAAAAATACCCTAATTCTTTGTAAAACTATGTAAGCCGGCCACTGCTAATAAAATAGACTGACGACCGACTTTGCTTCCTACTATAGTTATCTTGTAATAGAGGAATTCGACAAAGAAGCTGTTGAAGATGTTGCCGAGCAACATTCCTCATGTCGCGACTCCCTACCGCCCTACTGCACCGGAGACGCTCCGCACTGCCATGTGCGACGTCTCTGTCGTAGTTGAGTCGCCTGTCCGCAGCTGTTCGAGCGACGTGGAAGATTAGCGGCACCGCCAATCTGTCCTGGATTAGACCTTTCATATCGTTGTAGAGGAACGCTTCTGGAGGAACAAAGCCATCAAAGCGTACTCTCTTATGATACATGTGTATAGTTTGGGTAGTAAGCCCCGGAGATCGGTTGTTGGATGAGGTCATTGCTCTTACAATATGCCCTCGAGTCAACCTAATGACGAAATTGTCCATTCTTTTAAATTCGCCCTATTGTGCAAGACCTCATTAGGATATTATTTTATGTACTCAGGCTCTGGTGTTCTGTATAAGGGAATACAAACCCTCTTAAACACCTGAATCTTTTCCAATAAACTTGCTTTCACGTTGAACCAGATTGGACATGAAAATACAAGAATAGCCTGGATAAGGGGCATGTAGCAGATCACCTTCACCCTCGCATCGATTTGAATGCTATAAAACAGTCTCTTTGTATGGGCAACAGCACCTTTTGCTCTGGCAGGAGCAACATCTATATGTTTGTTAAAATATAATACATATATTGATCTAGCCAGATCAAGTTATCTGACTATATGACCATGTTGTCCCACAATTGAAAACGTTTGAAAATTGTTTCTAGTGTTTCTAGAGGCCCCAGACAAAGGCGTCCTAAACAGAATGATTCCCGATTTCTGAAGGTTCATTTTCAACTTCCAGTCCTCGTAATATATGTTATATATATATTAAATGACCTCGATCTTTGGACCTGATCTGTACGCGATTAAGTCGTCTGCGTACGCTATGGCATGATGAAGTTAACCTATCAGATCACTTGTGTAAATGTTGAATGTGATGGGCGAATTAACCACACCTTGTTGCAGACCGTTTTCAATGTTAAATGTTCCAGCAGAAGTCACATCGCCATTCTTCACGATGAATTGTCTACTGGAGAGTATACCAAAAAAAATATACATCAGGGTTTTGCTAATGCCCAGCCTGTTCAGCTTGAAGAAGAGTCCCTCTATCCATATGGTATCGAAGGTCTTTTCCAAGTCAATCAGGCAGGTACACTGGTTCTTGCCTTCGTTATATTGGATGTTTAGACGCAGCATCAATGGTATCATATCGCGCCTTGAAACCGAATTGATTATTTGGAACTATATTTTTGTCCTCAACTTAGTCAGGACTCTATTGATCACCTTATCGAAAACCTTACCGATGTTTGGAAGATCCCTTTTGGGGATGGGATGCACCGCCGCAGTTTTCCAACGCGGTGGACAATGTGCATTATTCATTGCATTATTAAACAGGGTGGTATAAATGTTCACCACTTCTAGAGGGAGAAGTCGAAGCACAATGTTCGGTATTTCATCGGTCCCCACTGATTTCTTACTTCTAAGTGATTCGAAGATCGTTTGGAACTCTTCCTTTGAAATGAACGGGGGTAGTACCCTATTAACGGCGATGACATTATTTGCCATATTCTCGTCACTGAACTGGGTGAAACCCGAGCTCTTGAATCGCCAGTTCACTATCTCATTTCAAAGGTTAAAATTATGCAAAAGGACAGGTTGTGGTTTGGAAAGTTGATCCAATAGCCTATATCTTCTCCTGCGGATCCTCGATCACAAAGAAGTTGACATTATTAATGGTCTCATTTGGATCGATGCCTACTGTTAAAAGAATGTGCTGGTTGTCCGTCCTTTTAAGATATGAAAGATTGTGTTGATCTTTTGTTGTTGATCTTGATCTTAATAACTTGGAGGTTGTTAAGGACAGTTACAAGCAGCGATAACATCATCCCAGAAATCAGACACAGAATCACTCTTGCCAATGGCAGATGAAAAAGCACTGTAGAAAGATACTACGTGTGATTCTCGGTCCAAATTTTATTGATGGGGAATGGAGAAGGGGATTCAACAACAAACTGTACGAGTTTAACATTGACATGAGTCTAGTCAAGCGTCTACGGGTTTAACGTCTGAAACGGCTGGACCTTGTTTATCGAATACACACTACAGCTCCGGTCTAAAGAGCATTCGACTTTCACCTCGAAGGACGGCACAGCAGAGAACGGTCCTATCTAGGTTTGCGTGCTCAAATTGAAGGAGAACTTAATCAACTTTGGTAGCTGGCAGGAGATTGCGCTAACTGGAGAGGCATGTTAGTTGAGACCCTAGTCCACCTTAGAGTGTAGTGCCATTTAAGTAAGTAAGTCACCTTTTACAAGAAGCAGGGGAACGAACTACGCGTAACATTCTTTGAGTAGTTGCTGTACGCCTGGTCTCTAATCAATATCAGTATAAAGAAGTATTTGGGTGGAAGAAGAAGAACTTATAACCATTAAGTCTGAAGGATTTCTCCTCAATTTAATAAGGGTGGTAAAACCCGTACGAAAACGTTCTGTATTGCGCTTAAGCTACACCGTTGCATTCATTCGAACATGTGAGTACAATCTAAAAATAATGGGAATTAAGTAATTATTACTTCAAAACCAACATTCATTAACAGTAATTTTTAAAGCAAATTTGTCGATTTTCCCAAAGTAGCACTATCCAGATTGCCCAACATATTACACATATACGAGTATATGTATGTACATATATGCGCCTATGTTAACACTGATTAAGAAAAAAAGCACTATGCGACTATGTTCCATTTCAATAAAATGTTGAAATATTGTAAAAACAAATCGATGTTACGAGTATCTTATTGGCAAATGTTCACATAAGCTTCACATTTGACTATGTGATTGGATGCAGGAGACACGATTGATAAGGAAAATTTACATGTTTCCGGATGATGCTGGACAAAAAAATAACCAGAGATGTGCACATTGCCAAGCCTGATAATCTATTTTATGCGAAACAAAATGACCAGCCCTACACATACGGTGCACGGGCCAACAAATTGAAATTGTGTCAGTGATGTTGCACTACAAGTACGTCAATGCAGTTACTGTGTTATCGCTTGGGTTACCGACTTTTGCGCCACTAAACTCAACAATTTTTATTATTATATGGAAGACCATTGTAGTGAAAATCTGAATTCGCTACTGCTTTATTCTGGTATAGAGAATTACCATTGAACGAGTAAGTAGACTTGGTCCTGAAAATGGGACCATATTTCGAGAGAATGTATTCGTACGAATTTAACCTACCTGGCTTTTGATTTTGCCTTCACGAGTTACAAATACATGTATTTAAATTAGGGTTGCTGGTATAAGTCGGTGTCAATATGGTAAAAATAGATAAACCTTAATTTCGGGGAACTTTTGTCACTTTGAAATCGTCGTTGTATAATGACTCCGATGTAAAATGCCCTACCTAGACAACTGACTTCATTCGTGCATGGAGATTGAATTTTATGAATTACATTGTTTTCGTTTTTTTTTTATCTAAAGTCGTATCTTACTCCCTCGCTTTAGAATAGTGGGTGTTTGGTTCACAAATCTGTTGGCTTGTTGTTGATTTCGAGTCAAGTACTCATCGTACTTGATTTTCGTTAACTGAAAACATGAATATGTTTTTCGAGCGAGGCTGCGATTCGAACACCAAACCTTCCGATTTGGAAGCCAGTCCACTACCACTTAAGACACGGCCACCCACAGTGGCTTCTGGTCATTGTTTATGACTCCTGATATCGAAAGGGTTTTCAAATCTTAAATCTGTCGACGTGGATTGCAAGGGTCTTACATAAAAGCCAGTCTTGAAGTTATAAGAATTTATTTTAAATTCTTTAGGTAGTAAACAACTCGTTAAAAATGAGAAAAGTTGCGGAAACCACAATCGAGAAATGATCTGCAATCATCACCATTCTTGAAGAAGGCAAATCGCAGGGGGAAACTGCTTCGAAGTTGAAGATACCAAGATTCTCCGTTCAACGTACCATTGAACGGCATACTCAAGCCGGAAGTCTTGAGGATAAATGACGGTCAGGACGGCCTAGAGCTACAACAACTAGAGCTACAGAGAAGCAAACGAAGTTGATGAAAAACAGCACTCGAAACACGCATCGAAATAAATCAAATATGGAATAAACCGCTCTCCTTGACAAGGGTCAAAGGAAAATCAAGACATACTGGACTATTTCGGCTGTTTGAAAACATCTGCTACGACCACAAAACAAACAGAAAAGCGTTAAAACAAATAAATACTACCAGACTTTATGGTTCCTACCGTCAAGCATTGAGGCGGTTCTGTTATGGTCTGGAGATGTTTCTCTTCAAGTGAACTGGTGGATCTGTTTCGAATGATTGGAAAAAAATTATAAGGAGGCATAGAAAAGAATGCTGAAAAAAATGCTGTAACCCCTGCACTAAGACTAAATGGATAAGTATTCGGATTTCAACAGGATAATAACCCTAAACACTATTCGAGATTTTGTCAAGACTACCGAAACACAGGAAAGATGAAAAAATCTTACGAATCATGACGACGCATTGTATACTGGTGGATGACTCGTGGCATCAGACGTCATTTTACTCGTATAGCTAGACTCATTTGAGTTATGTCAAATTGTGTGTGAGAAACAAATAAAAACAAACAATCGAGAATGAAAAATTACACCTTCGCTATATAATGCTGTACGTAATTCGACAAGGAGTGAGCATTGGAACTGCAACAAGAAACATTCAGAGCGTTTATTCGGATCGTACTCCTGCTCTAAGTTAAAAAGTGATTTGGTAGATTTCGGAACGGTGATATAACCTTGGACGATCAATCCCATTCTGATTGGCCCTCCGATTCCGACAACGATTTCAACTGAAGATATTGCTGAGAGGATTACTTTTAATATTCATCAGCATTTTGCCATTTAACTTGAATTTACTTCCAAGCTCGACACGTGGGTGCCGCATTGTTTGACTAAAAAAAAAACCTGGACCGCGTCTCCGTGGTCACATCTCTGCTTAGACGCAATGAAAAGGAACCTTTTTGGATCAAGTCGTAACAGGTGAGAAGTGGATTCTGTGGATTTGTGCAACGTGACACGAGAAAGGAACTGGAAACAAGCAGATGAAGGTGCAGAACACGTGGAAAAAGCTAGCTTGCATCTAATGAACGTACTGTTATCGGTTTGGTGGGACTCAAAGGGTATAGTTCTTTTCCAACTTTTTTCATCTGGCAAAAAAAATCACGGCGAATAAGTACTGTGAGTACTCGTAACTCTTTAAGCTTAATGAGAAAGTTCAAGAAAATCGCCCGGTTTTGACTAATCGAAAAATCGTCATCTTCCATCATGATAACGACAGGCCCGACAAACGCTGCAAAAACTGAAAGAGTTAAAATGGGAAATACTTCAGCTCGTGGATATTGCCCAGACCTAGCTCCTTCAGATTTTCGAATTTTTCAGTCCCTTCAGAATGGTTTGAATGGAAAGATTGATTGCCCTGAAACTGCCGAAAGCTACCTTACAACGACGTTTATTGAAGTGACTCTGAGTCACTGTGACTCTTGAGTCACGACTTTTTTGAAATTACACAAGAGCAAACGAGAGAAAAAATGAAATAGAAAATTAGCAACCCTGTGATAGTTAAGCCCTATACAAAAATCCAACTTGTTGGGAAATAATGCAAACTGGAATATCTACTCGTATTTTGTCTGGACTAGAGTCGTGGGTAGAATTTCGATGCCTGTTTTTTGATGATTTTCTTTCTCCTCGTTCGTAATTTTTCTATTTCGCTTCATTTCTTTTCGTTCGCCATTAAAAGCAGTTGGCAAAAAATGACGGAAGAAATTTCTTGTTCAAAGGATAAATTAAAAAGTTTGTTTAGAGAGCTCTATACACTTCACAGCCGAAGGAAAAAGTCAAAGAGAGCTGTCAAATTAGAGACAAGGAAAAGAGTCAACGTGTAATAGCACGAGCGTCATGGAATTCAAATTCAAAACAGAAAAGAGAAAAGATTCGTGACTCAAGAGTCATCGTGTAGTAGCATATTAAAACATTAAGATAAACAAATAATCTATACATAAAGGGTTTTCCAATAGGGACTTGACAGCTTTGAATTTAATTTGTGAACGCACTCTGTCACTAATCATCAAACTGTTACTGTCAATTTATTCAGTAAAATCAACATTTTCATCATGGTAAAGTACACGAACGAGCAACGTCTGCAAATTATAAAAATTTTCTACCGAAATTCGGAGTCGGTGAGCAGCTTTAAGAGCGTTAACTCCAATTTTCGGTCGTAATTCTCGCCCTAGTAGACAAGTAATATCAAGTTTAGTGCAAAAATTTGAGTCTACATATTCGTTGTATAATGTTGCCGTGTTAGTAAGACAACGGGTTGGTCGAAGTGTCGAAAATATCGCTGCCGTTCAGGCGTCCGTAGCAAACGATCCAAATCAGTCAACTCCATGGCGTTCTCAAGAATTGGGCATCGCTCAGACCACATTATGGCGTATTTTGCGTAAGGATCTTGGTTTACATCCATACAAGATCAAGCTGACTCAAAAATTGAAGCTGATTTACCATTTGAAGCGACGTACGTTGTCTGATTGGGTTCTGGAGAAGATGCGCCAAGATGATAAATTTCATCGCAAAATCATCTTCAGTGACTAAGTTAATTTTTGGCTCAATGGGTTCGTCAATAAGCAAAATATGCATTATTGGTCCTGCCCGCCGTGGCTATATGAACGAAGTCGAGTTCCATTCATAAATGTTTTGATTGTACTTCAAGCCGATAATAAAGTTTTTGAAATATCTCAAATAGTTTGCGTTTTATTTAAAAAAAAAGTTGTCACGTCCTTATTTGAAAACCCGATGTGGGCACACATCGAAAGCACATTACCTTCAAGAAATACTGTAAAAAATAATAAAAACTACAATAACGCTCACAAAAAGTAGGCTGAGTAAAAAACGACATAGTCTTAAGAAACATTTAACAAAAGGAAAACATTACAGTTTTATTATATGTATAGATTTGTTTCTTGACACAAGGCTTACCGTTTTGTTTTAGGTAGCGCCGTTTATTTTTTAGGAATATGCCTTTGAGGAAAAAGTCAAATCTTTCTCGAAGCTCAAAACGTGCTAGGACAATTCGTCAAGCCCGATCACATAAAACAAATGAAGAACGTCACATCAGGTCAGGTACCGAAGATGAACAGCTTGCTACATGCGGGTTTCACAAACAAACACCCATCTTCAGTGGATCAATAAAAACAGAAATGGGTTTTATTACACTAAAGGAATTAATTATGCCGAATTTGCTGGTATCGGTGGAATGACCCAGGCCTGTGATCATTGGAAAGCTCTTAAATGGACGAAAGAGCCGAATGGAGTCTGCTGCTCAGGCGGAAAGGTACCTTTAGATATTTTTCAAGAACCCTATTGAGTGGGGATCAGCCACAATCTAAACATTTTTTTGGAATGTATGCGTTCTTACAACAGTGCGTTCCAGATGGCTTCGTTCAGGGCAACTCAAATTATAGAAGGGTTACAATTCAGGATCAAGCTTATCATTTAGTTGGATCTCTGTTGCCATCAGATGAACCGAAATTCCTACAAATATACTTTGTATCCGACTATTGCGAACAAGCTAATATTAGGAATCAATATTTCCAAAATCTAAAAGCCAGTCTGATTTCATATTTCATGAAATCAATCCATATGTGAATAACTTCAAGGCTGCACTGGAGTCTATTCCTCAAAATCAACAAAATAATTACAAATTTGTAATCCGTCGCTTATAAGCGACAGAACATCGCGGCCGATACAATTCCCCTAGGACGAAAGAAGTCGCCGTTGTTTTGGTGGATCAGGACTGCGATAGGCGTGATATTGTGCTGCGCACCCGTGACGGTCGCGGTGAGGTCTACCAGAGCGCCAAATCACAATAAAAAAACATATGCTCTGCAGTTGACAAAGGAAAATGTGTTTGGTGCGTCCTTATGCTTTATGTATAGTGTTGAGTGGCAGAAGCGTGGTTTGCCCCATGCGCACATTCTTCTATGGTTGAAGGAAAAAGTCCGTCCCAACGATATCGATAACATAATTAGTGAGGAATTTCCAGACCCCAACAATGATCCAATATTACACGATATCATAAAGAATCAAATTTTGCATGGTCCCTGTGGTACATTGAATACCAAATCTCCCTGCATGCAAAATAACCGCTGCACGAAAAAATATCCGAGAGCGCAGATCCAACAGACTGTAACATGAGAGGATGGGTATCCTTTATATATATTTTTTTTCTTTTCTTTAACCTTTATTCTTTTTTCCTTATAAAGGGTCCGCCATCTAACGTTTCTTTTTTTCAACTAGTATTTATTTCGTGAACGGTAACACTTAGCTCATATCTGATTTGACAGATAATTAGTTTTATCCTTCCGGTTAATAATGGAAAATAATTTCATTCAAATGGCTGCCTCGGCTGGCCATGCAGTAGCCTACACGATCGGTCCAATTTTTAAGCACATTATCGATTGTGTGCAGCTGTATTTCACCAATGGTTTCACGAATATTATCCTTTAAAGCGTCATTTGTCTCTGGCTTGTCGGCGTAACACAAATAATAGTCCAACGGTGTCAAATCGCAGCTCCGAGGTGGCCAAACGACATCAGCTCTGCGGCTGATAATGCGGTCTTCAAAAACAGGGCGCAAAACATCGAGTGTAGCTTCGGCTGTATGGCACGTAGCGCCGTCCTGTTGAAACCAAATGTTGACAATATCCTCCTCTTCAATTTTTGTGAACAAAAATTCGTTCAAAATGGCCCGATAACGATCGCCATTGACTGTAACGGCCACTCCGTGCTCATATTCGAAGAAAAATGGCCCAATTATGCCTCTGGACCAAAGTCCGCACCAAACAGTGGCTCGTTTTGGGTATATCGGCTTTTCAATGTATGCGTGCGGGTTTTTTGTACCCCAAATGCGACAATTTTTCTTGTTTACATACCCGCCAAGATCAAAATGAGCTTCATCTGAAAAGATGATTTTTTTGGCAAAATCGGCATCTTCTCTAAGTCGATCGCAGGCCCACTTAGCGAAGCGAAAACGCATTGGATGGTCAGTTGGCTTCAACTCCTGAACCAATTGGACTTTGTATGGCGTCATACCAAGGTCTTTATGCAAAATTCGTCTCAATGATGTCTCCGAAATGTTCAATTGTTGAGAACGACGGTCAATTGATGTTGATGGCGCTTCACGCACACTTTCTGCCACAGCAGCAATATTCTCGGGTGTACGCACTGTTTTTGGCTTTTCACGCTTTGGTTTATCGATGAGGATGCCAGTTTCTTTCACTTTTTTCACAAGATAACGAACATACGGACGGTGCTTCTCTTCTTCTAAAATCCGTACGCAATTTTCGCACACATCCTGCAACATTACCATGATTTTCAAAGTAATGTCGCAATATTTCCCAGCGTTGTTCAAGCGTATACACAACCATATTCGTTCAGTGGAAGGATAAAACTAATTATCTGTCAAATCAGACATGAGCTAAGTGTTACCGTTCACGAAATAAGCACTAGTTGAAAAAAAAACGTTAGATGGCGGACCCTTTAGAATATTAGTTCACAATTACGAAATAACATTATTGATCATAAGAATAAGTAGTGACATTCATATTGATTTTAAATTTAATAGTAGCAATGCCACTTAATAGCGAAAATTTAGAAAGTTACAAAAAGTTATAAAATAGTTACAAAAGAGTGGGGTATAAAGTATTAAAAATTTAGTTTTAAGTATTCAAAATTTAATTCGGAATTAACTTACATACGGCAGCAAATTTTTGATTTCTTCGTGATCAAAAGTTAGAAGCCAGTTTTTGATTTTTTTAAAAATTTGGTTGGGCGAATTATGAAAACGAATATCTTCTGGAAGTCTGTTAAACAATTTGCAGGACACAACAGTGAAGAAGTTTTTGTATAAAGTTGTTCGAAATAACAGCACTTGAATAAAGTTGTTAGATCCGCTTCGTAAATTATGTGAATTTGACATTGGACTTTGCAAATAACCACTTATTTTAAAAAAAAATTTGGACACTTTATAGTAATATAAGTGCTTTAAAGGTAAAATATTCAACGTTCTAAACAAGGTCATAGACCGTACCAAACAATTAGCATTACAAATCTTTCTAATAAAATATTTTTGTAAAACAATTAAAGGGAATAACCTTGTGTGGTAGGCACCTCCCCAGCAACTTAAACCATACTGTAGTTTAGAATCAACCAATCCAAAGTACATTGACTTCAAAGTTTCATTACTACAGTATTTTCTTAGGCGAAATAGGACATGAATTGCAGAGCGTAAATATTTTTTCAATTATGTAATATGGTCAGACCAGTTCATTTTACAGTCGAAATTTAAACCCATGTATTTATACTGATTCACTGGTTCAATCTTGAAACAATTCGCATCACATGTCGTTTTTAAATAATTATTCAAATTACAGTTGCAGACCAATTCATTAGATATGGGACATTTGTTTGAGTGGAACCAGATTTCCAAGTTTAAAGAACCACGAGTATTAGTACTAAAGTTCATGACTTTTGTTTTATTGCTTGCGACTAACTTATGCACCCCCAACCAAGTCCTTAAGATGTGGACATCATGATTAATATCAGAAGTTAAATCGAGAGGACTTTTTGAACTATAGGCAATACCAAGATCATCCGCAAAAGCAGTGATCTTGCCCAAAAACGGTTGGCTAAAAAGCGAATTGATATAAATGAGAAATAAAATTGGGCCAAGGACTGAGCCTTGGGGGACACCTCGACTGATAACTTTTGGATTACTTACAAAGTTGTCTACTAAGACCTTTTGAGTTCTATTACTCAAGGAGGTAAACCATTTGAGCATAAAACCGCAGAATCCTGCACAAAATAATTTGTTCAATAAAATATTATGATTCACCATATCAAAGGCCTTGGTGATATCCACAAAAAGCCCGGCGCAGCACATTTTAATATCTAAAGATTTGTAGATAAATGAACAGAACTCTAGAAGAGCATCATCTGTACAAAGACCTTCTCTAAATCCGAATTGAGCAAGGCTAAAGAATTTTTGTTTTTTGAGAAATTTTAATATACGCCTCTTTACGACTTTTTCAAACACTTTTGATATTGATGGTAAGAAGGAAATGGGCCTGTAATTGTTTTTGTCTTTTTTATTGCCTCTTTTAAAAAGAGGTTTTACATTGGCATATTTGAATTGTTGGGAAAAGTACCCGAATGCACACTTAAATTAAGAATAAAGGCTAAAATATCAGCTACGTATATTGCAACTTTTTTAAGTGAAATATTTGAGATACCATCATCGCCACATGACCTTGAATTGCTGAGTGAGCATATAGTACTAAACACCTCTGAACCTGTAATTTCTTCAAAAAAGAAGCTGTTATTACAAATATTCTCTTCCACTAAGCTGTGTCTAAAGCAACTTCTACAGTTATCCGTGTCAGCTAAAAGGCCTACCGATGAAAAAAAAGAATTAAAAATGTTAGAAATTTGCACTGGATCATCGACAATAGTTCCATTGTTATCAAGTGTTATTGATTTAGAGGAATTGGGTTGATTACGACCAATTATTTTATTAATAAAATTCCATTCTTTTTAAGGGTTGCCTAGGGCACTCTGTATCTTTGAATGATAGTATCTATCTCGAGCCACTATTATTTCTTTATTAACGATTTTATAGATATTCTTGGCTCTTAGTTTAAGCCTTCGATTAAAGGGATGCTTGCGCGCTTTAGTCACTAACTTGTTTTTAAGTTTAATTCTCTTAAGTAAATTATTATTAATCCAAGGTTTTAATCTGTATTTAAATTTGTTGGGTATAAAAGTATAAAAACAATTCTTTACGTAGTTTTGAAAAATTTTTAAAAATAAATCATAAGCCTTCGATGCATCACTTTCAGAGTAAATTTCACACCAGTTTTCAGATTGTAGTTCAATATTAAGTAAGTAATAATTTGTCTTTGTAACACTAGCTGAACATGTATTCTTAATAGTCTTTGTGCGCATAATATCATTTAACCATATACCAGTCATACAATGATCAGTTATGCTTAAATAGAAGTTGACACCAAAACTTTGATTTGTGGATAGGTTTGAAAATCGTCCAAATGCATGGTCAATGCATGTCCCGGAAATAGGCCTAGAAATCTCGTTTATGAAGCAATATAGGCCGTTATGAGCCATTATTGTAAGGCAAGAACCAGCAAAAGAGCTTGATTTTAAAATGTCTATGTTAAGGTCACCTAAAAAAATAAGGTTAGCTGCCTTTTCACTATTTAGGAACCTTGAAAATTCATCCAAAAACACCTGCACACCATGAAAGTGAAGCATGTATAAACAAATAAATTTAAATTTTTTATTACAAAGGTTAAAATAAGTTTCTATTAAATCGGCGCTCACAAATTCCAGATTTTTTACTTCAAAATTGCATAGTAATAATTCTTCACGAACAAAAACTCCTACACCTCCAGCGACATACGTTTCATTGGTGTTCGCAAAAAATTCATAACCTGTAATTCGATAATTGCTTATTTCATTATTAAAAATCCATATTTCACTAACAAATATTAGGTCAGAAAGTACAACGAAAGATTCGAGGTTACACACTAGGAGATCAAAATTTAGCCGCAAACTCCGTATGTTTTGATGCGCAATAAAAAAATAGTTTTCGTTTTTTGGAATTTAAAGAAGAAGAAAAAAAAACATCATAAATATTACATATTGTATTTGTGGTAGAGTTGTTGCTATTAGGAACATAATTATTAAAAAACTTTATAATTTGGTTAATTTATTCGTCTTCCAATAAAGAAAGGTCTTCAAAAGAGTTAATATCAGCAACCCTACCATTTTAAATTTTTCGTATAAAGATCCGCGAATTTTTAAGCCACAAATACTTGAAATTTTTTTCAACCTTAATTTTCTTTGCTTTCATAAAAAGAGGTAAAAGTTGGTAAAAGATTCATTGATGAAAATTTTCTCGTTCGTTCCAGAAAGTAGTGATGTATTCATTTTTTGTATTGCATATTTCTTGGCGTTTAAGATTTTGTTTCTGACATCAGGAGAAGAGAAATGACAACAAATAATTTTTTGTATTTGATGTGCGCTTCACGAAACATTTTACCATATCACCAGACGATAAAGATACACCTAACGCATTGTTGAAAATTGTCCTTGCACATTCGCCGACGTTTTTCTCATCAACTCCAGGTATTCCAATTATGTCAACGGCATGTTGCTGATGTAGAAGGGGTCAACGAACCCTGCACTTGAAGAGATTTGCGACGCGTAGCAGTACACTTGTCGCACCGATAGAACATTATGTGTTTTCATATAATCAATGTCTGCTTCATTTAGTTTAGCACAATTACCATGATAATAAATTTTGCAATCCACACAAGTAGTTTTTTATCAACACCGCGATCTATTCTCTTATTGCAAATTGAGCACAGCATTTTAAAAGATATGAAAAGAACTAAATGTATTAATACAAAGTTAACACTCCACTTAACTCAGAATAAACACGTCTGCTCTTCACTACTTCACTTCACTTCATATCGCCGACGTTCTCCTCAGCGAGGTGGATTTACTGCACAAATAAGACTGCGTGGACAGCAAATCCTGGTAGACAATAGATTGGTCGTACTATGCTCGCCAGTACTGTCAAAGACGTTTTGTGCTCACATAAATTTGGAAATGTGTAACAGCGTTCAGTCCATAAAGTACATATGTAAGTATGTAAATAAAGGTAGTGATCAAGCTATTTTTGCATTGAGAAACAAGCGCGACGAAGTGACACAATTCCAGTCTGGCTATTATGTAAGCTCTTCTGAGGTTATGTGCCGAATTTTCAGTTTTCCGATACACGAGAGGTACCCATCGGTCATACATCTTAACGTTCACTTAGAGGGCGGACAACGCATATATTTTGACCCTGAGAACATGAGAGAACGGTTAGACAACCCAAGAAACACAACTTTACTGGCATTTTTTCTGTTATGTGAGGCAGACAACTTTGCTAAAACGCTACTGTACGAGGAAGTTCCATCCTCCTACACGTATGATAAGCAACATGGTATTTTTAATCGTCAAAAACGAGGTGCTACGGTAGAAGGTTTTCCAGGCGTGTTCAAAGAACACGTTTTAGGAAGTGTCTATACAGTTCATCCAAACAATTTGGAATATTATTATTTACGCTTGCTGTTGCACACAGTACGAGGACCCACTTCTTTCGCCGACTTGCGAATGGTTGATGACGTCGAATATCCCACCCTTCAAGCTGCTTGCCGGGCGCGAAATATGCTGGATGACGACCAGTACTTGGCGGAAGCATACGTCAGCGAGAGCCCATGTCTCTTGAGCCGGACTTTCTGATGCTTTTCTATTGGACGACACGCTGTGGGATAATGTTCTTAATTGCTGTTTAAAAGCTATACAAGATACAATTTTGTCTATTGGTGGTATCTTCTGTCAAAATATGGTTTGCTCGAACTAAACTCAGATGGTGGGCGTGGTAACAGAGGGTATATATCCAAAACCAACTATGACCCCGTCGAAACAGCACAAGCACTTCGAGACGATGTGCCTAGCCTTGCAGCAGAGCAGCGGAGAATTTTCGATCGTGTTTGTCAAAACACCACCAACAGCTTTGAAGAATTGTTATTTTTAGATGCACCCGGTGGGACCGGAAGGACTTTTTTTAACAAGGGTAATACTAGCGCAGATAGGAAGCCAAGGTTATATTGCATTGGCTGTGGCGTCGTCAGGAATGGCAGCTACATTGCTGCCTGGTGGTAAAACTTATCATGCAATGTTTAAAATACCCATACAATTAGACACCACTGAAAGTTCAGTTTGCAACATTCCCCAAAATAGTGATAAAACTCAAGTTTTCCGTGACGGTTCTCTAATTGTTTGGGACGAATGAAACAACCAACTATCCGGCCGAATTTTTAAATTCGTTTTCTGCTCCCGGGCTTCCATCACATACATTAAAACTAAAACTAAGAAACTTGAGTCCGCCTAAGTTGTATAACTGCACCCGACTTAGAGTTACAACTTTGCAACGAAATCTGGTAGAAGCGGAAGTGTTGACGCATTCCTTGAACTCCAATCATACCGAAAAGTTTTCCATTTTAGTTTAAGCGTGTGTAATTTCCCAACAGACGTTAATTCGCGATGACGATAAATAAGGTGCAGTGGCAAACACTGCGTACCGCGGGTGTGAACCTCACCACCGGCTGCTTCTCACACGGTCAATTATACGTGTCTCTTTCCCGTGTCAGTGATAGTAAAAATGTATTTGTTTATCCTCCGGGCAACGCAAGCTCAAACATTGTTTACAAAGAAGCTTTGTAAAAGATTTTTACTATAATAAAGTACAATTATCCATAATTTATAGTATTGCATTTTTTATTACGTTTTAACATTTTAGAGCATGTTGGTTTTTTAGAACTATGAAATCTGCACTTAATGGGTGAAAGCTACCCATTGGACAGAGACATTGATAAAATACAATTAATCCACAAAATTTATTGTACACAACAATTCTATGGATTCAGACAAATACTATGATGTTTTTTCACTCGCTCTGATATTACATACAATTTGTAGGCATGATGAAGCCTTTAAAGGGCGAAGCAAGGCGAGAACGGGCTCAGTTAGTTGATTAATAAAATTGTCTTCTTTAATGTGTAATCATTTGTGTTTCATTTTCAAATCGAGCACGCACTTTTGCAATGATTCATTATTTAGAACAAAATGAAAAGATATACATATGTACATACTCGTATGTTGATCATGCCGTTCATCTTCAATGATTATTAATCTACTAAATTGTTTTTCCATATTCGAATTTGTATTTTCTTCGAGCAGTGAGGACGACCTCAAACTTTTGGCTTGCAGTTCCATTATTTCAATTCCGTGAGAGTTATTGTTTTTCTGTCTTCATCTCTTTCTTTATCTACCATTTATCGTCCTTTTTATCTTCGGGGTGTAGCGTCAGCATTTTTGCAAAAAAAAAAAAAAAAATAAAACATTTTTTTTTAGTTGTGGTGTTCTGTTTGTGTTCCCTCACTGTACCAGATTCAGTCAATTACCCCTTTTCAAAAAATGCACCTTTCCCCCTCCCAATCTATTAATTGGATCTACTAATCTCTCTTTCGCAACTCACAGCAAAACCTGACTCTGTCAAACGTCCCTCTATTTTCGACTTTCTTCGTAGGCTCACTCTCTCCCGGTGTTCTTGTTCCCATGGTGAATATATCCCTTTTTTCGTAGAGAGCGTTGTGTTTTGTTAATTTAAATTCAGGAGGAAGAGGTGGAAAGCCTTGCTAAGGCTACAGATCGTGTGGGAGTAATCTAAATAATTTAGACAGGAACCTATTTTTGCGAGAGAGAATCTAGAGTAGGAATAGATTATACAGTTTGCCGCTCCGCATATACCGGGAGAGTCCTTTTTGTGATATCCACCGGGTGTCCGCGAAAAAAAAAGTTAGCCGACGGTAAATTCAAAAAAAAAAAAACTTGGATACGGTCTAGAGTTTGTGTTTTTTTTTTTAAAAGCTTCAAAACGCAGCCGCCGGATAAGGCGATACAAAAAAAAAGAGGGTCATTAGACCAGAACCTCCCCCATCCCCCTTTGGGCACCCACGCATTAAGGTGATCCTCCTCGGGAGGCTCAAATAGCCCAACAGGTGAGCAGTGCCGTGTTTTTCTTTTGTACGTCCATGCTACATCGCCTGCAAGTTTTCGAAATATCTCAAATGGTTTGCGTTTTATTTTAAAAAAAAGTTATCAAGTCCTTATTGGAAAACCCTATATGTGTAAAAAACCAATTTCTTAACAAATTGAAATACCAATTAATATCAGTGACAAGGTGATAGAGACTATTCACGTTATCTGCAAAACCAGTAGGCGAGCCCTTAAAAGGTAGTGCGAAAAGTGAGTTGATGTAGACATAAAATAATATAATAATAAATAATTTGTTTATAGAAAATAAGGATTATCGTTTTCATTAGTTTTTCAAAAACTTTGCTCAACATCGGAAGAAATGAGATAGGCCTATGGTTGCACAGTTCGCAAGCAGAACCTTTTTTAAATAACGGTACAACGCCTTCAACGATTTAAAAAAATCATTTGATTAAAGAAATGTATGGGATATTGTTAGATTTGTAATCAGTCTTGCTGACCGTAGTTTTAGGCTTTTAGTAATGAAACTCTAAAACTATAAAGCACACAGTTCTTTTTCTGTTTCAAAAAAAGATAATTGAATTTGGTTATGATTTGGTCGAAATATGAGCGCAAATTGAGGCAAAAATTCAAATTGATTTTATTGATAGGACTCATTGTAGAATACAGGTGCTAAAGATGGCTTATGTGTTCTTAAGAAGGAACTTGACAAGGTCCAGCGGTTTTCTGCTTCTATTTGTATTTCTTGCACTTTTTGTCGCCATATTGCATTTGCGAAAGGTGGTATGGAATACACCAAAGGCATATTAATTGCTAGACGGGCACCTGCGTCAGCTTTTTCATTCCCTGGAATGCCTACATGTCCGGGTGTCCATATAACATGGATCCTGGGGGAGTTTGAAGCGATCACGGAGCGTAGAAAATGAAAAATCGGCGTTTTGCTTTTATTGTTTTGGATGCCGTGTATTGCGCTGAGGGAGTCTGTGCATATTGCTGTTTTTCCATGAAGAACTTTTGCGAAGTTGAACGCTTCTACTAGTGCCATTACTTCACCAATGAAAGAGTTTTGGTTGGGTGTAGTAATTTGTTGCGATATTATTGTGCCAAATTGATTGTCTAGCCTGTAGACACAAAAACCTGTGGTTCCTTCGTGACAAGAAGCGTCGGTATATAAAATACAATCAAAATTACCCTCTGACAACAATTCCAGAAAGTTTTTTCGATAGACTACCGGCTGCGTGTGTCCTTTACGTGAAGCGCTTAGTCGTTTATTAGGTGCCGAGGAAAAAGCCAAGGTGGTGTTGTCTCATAACTCAGTGGTTTCGCAATACTGATACTTGCTAGATTATTACTACGAATAGAATTGAAGAGTGCACTTTTTTTTTAGATTTTTTGGCATTAAGGCATCCAATGATGCATATATTGTGGAGTGGGTGTTTCCTATCATTTAGGTTTTTTGCAATCAATTTAACTTGGGTTATGGTTTTATGTCCACGAGGCGCATGGTGTCACATTCTACCAACGAATAGCCGATAGGTGTCGATGGTAATGCTCCTAAAGCCATACGTAGTATTGCGTTTATTTTTGTTTGTGTTTGTTGGTCGCATCTTTTCATCCAGTTTGAAAATAAGGAGAGTCCATGCTGTATAGCGCCTCTTATTAGCGTTTGGGCTATACTGATGGCTGTGTTATGTTGAGGTCCTTTATGTTTATTGCATATTATTTTGAGCAGGTTGTGAACTTTTGCTAGTTTCTCTCTGACGATTTTTGCGTGAGCATGCCATTTCCAAGTTTTGGTACAGATCAGACCAAGAATTTTACCCCTTTCCAAAAGAGAAAACCTGACATTCTCTATTTTTATTGCTGTATTTGTACAGCTGCGTTTGCGGCAGATGTGTAAGGCTTCCATTTTTTCAAGATGCAATTTTGCTCCTGAATTTTGGCACCACATTAATGATTTCGAAACCATCCGCCCTAGCGCTACTGTCACTTCCTCTGGTTTACCAGATGCTAAAACAAAGATATTGTCGGCGTACGTTAAAGTAGACTTGATGTGTTGGTTGCCAGCTTCTATCTCCATGAGTAACGAATTGATATAGGCATTATACAGTGATGTCGAAACTGGAGATCCTTGAGGGACGCCGTTTTCGATTGGTGTTATTGTGGATAGGTAACCATTGACTTGGACAATTATAGCCCTATTAGACATGAATGAGTAAATTATTCTTAGAAGGTCCCTGTTAATTTTCCAATTTTCGAGTTGTCTTATTACTCCCCACATAGTGACCCTTTCGAAGGCTTTCTCCAAGTCCATGGAAAGGAGGGCGGAGTTTTTGCATAAAGCCAACTCTGTGTGCACTGCTTCGTCCAGCTTATGGAGCAGAGTATGTGTTTTCTGCTTGGCCTGAAGCCATGTTGTCCACAATTAAGATATTTTTCCAAGATCCATTTAAGCCTGTTCCCAATTATTCTTTCAAATAATTTCGACAGGATTGAAAGGAGCGAAATCGGTCGGAATCCATCAATAGAGTGATGGTCATGATTTGGCTTAGGGATTGGGATCAAGGTTCCTTTCTTCCATTCGTGTGGAAAAATGCCTTTATCCAACATGTTGTTATAAAGGCCAACTAATCGCAATATGACTTGTACTGGTAATCGTTTGATCATCTTGAAAGTAATTTTGTCTGACCCCGGCGTTGAACCTTTTGTCCCTTTAAGTGATTCCATGAACTCTGCTAAAGTAATGGGATCAAAACATTTGGTGGTAACGCTGGGAACTGAGGAATTAAAATCCATTTGAAAGGCATTCTTTTCCTGAAGGATGAAAGGGGAGTAGTTTCTGTCGGCGCAGTATCCAGCAGATTTGTCCGCGAAGCGTCGGGCTATATCAGCGGGGTCTATCACAGAGGTGTTGTTCTGTTTGATAGAAGTTGAATTCGATGCTGTGCTCGGTTCCCATACATTGCTTTAACCTTGCTCCAAAGTGTCCTGGAATCCAAAGAGGAGTTGAGTGAACCCAAGAAGTTTGACCACGCTTCGGCCTTGGCTTCCCGTACCGTGCGTTTTATTACGGCGGCTAAGCGGTGATAAGCAATGGCATTTGCGGTATTTGGATGCCTTTTTAGGTGAAGCCATGCCTGTTCTTTTTCCTTGGTCAACTGTTTTATTTGCGAATTAAACCAAACAGGTTGCGACGACTTATGAGGGGGATGCGAAGAAGGAATGGATGCTGCCGCTGCTCGTCTGATTATTTTCCTTAAATTTGCTGCTTCTTTATTGATGTTTTGTGCAATTGGTGTTGAAGAGGCTAGATGGTTAGCATTTGTGGAAAATTTATCCCAATTGGCTTTCTTTTCAATAAAACGAGAATGAAATATTCTACAATATCTGTATGATTCTGAGGTTTCAATTATAATGGGAAAGTGATCGCTGCCCAATAGAGAATCATGGACTTTCCAGCTGGTGTTGGGTGTGATTGCAGGGGATGCAAATTTTGGTAGAAAATAAGGTCGGGGACCCATTGTTCAACAGAATCAGGTTGGAACTTTGAAGCCAATTTTCCACAATAGTTCCTGCACTGGTGGTGTTAGGCGAACCCCAGATGGAGTTGTTGGCATTAAAATCACCTAGGATAATGCTGTGCGAGAGATGGTTCCCCGCCAGGTTAAGATATTCCTGCTGAGATACAGTTGTTTGGGACTGTCTGAAAATATTTTGTATTGTTATTGGTTGGGATAGGTTAACTTGTAAAGTTTGGGTAAGAATCGATGATGGCGAGCTCGTATAGGAATGTGAGATGCCTGATTTTATCAGTATTGCTGTGCCGTCTTTGTTCCTATTGTGTGGCTTATTATTAAAATAAGCGTCGAAAAAATAAGACGTACAAATGCAAACCGAGGAGATATAGTATATATTGCTTACCAGCCCCATGAAATAAGACTTACCGGCAGTCCCGAGGGAAGAGTGGTCGTAGTGTGTGGGGAGTGATTTAGCTATGTAGAAGTATTCCTGGAATTGAACAACTAGGCTAGCGGACTGTGCATACTGGTAGCCTGGGCTATTGGTGTCTATGAATATTACACATCCTTCGGTGCAACAAAAAAAAACATATATTTTCTGAAAAAGTGTCTAAAAACATTATAGACACTTTAAAATGTAAAGATATCACCAAATTTTCAGTTTCCCTATCAGAAAGTGGATATCCTTTTGTACAGAGTTGGCAGTGGGAATGTTATCATAAATGAGAGTATGGAGGAAGGATGAGGTATTGTCTCTATTGTTTTTAACGGACGATCAAAACCTTTTACTACTTTTGTGACAGTGGAATATTTTCTGCCTCAGGTTTTGATCGTGTTGGAATTTTACAAGCCGTTGCCGACAGTCCTTGCTCGTTTATCGGTTTCCCCTGACGAGTTTATTCTGTCAGATCAAAAACAGTTCGCCCCTTGACTTTCTTTTGACTTGTTACTTGTAATCCGATGAGGGATCTGATTCCAAAGAGATTAGTGTTTATGATCATATCAGTATTGCCATCTACGTCATTATCGATTGAACACATCGACCAAATAGTATTCTTGAGGATAATATTAATTCCGCTCCATACCATATTACCATACGGTTCTGTTAGAAAGCCTTTCTTTAACTGTGTGGTCGATGTACAAGAAATTCGATAATATGACACAGTTGTTGGGCGAGGATGGAGGAAACGCATCAGCGGTGTACTTATAATGATTAGAAGTCAAGAACAAGTACATAGTGTTGGCGGAACGAATATCAACGTCAGTTATTCGCGTGAGCTCATATTAAAAGGTGGATTAAGTTGTTTTCCGCAGCGAAGACCTCGTCCTCGTACTTCCGGCATTGCCTGCCCAGAATATCGAGGCCACTTATAATCGTGTTTATTGAAATTTGCCCCCAATAACGATTTCAGTATGAGGCTACAAATATAACGGCACTTATACCTAACCAAATCTGAGTGATTTGAGAGATGTAAGCAAGGATCTACCTGTTCGCCAAAACAGCTGGCCTGTATTTACAGACATGGACGTATGCAGACAAGCGATTACTTTTTAGACAGCATATATTTGCTATCTGCACTCTGAATTCCCCAGGCATCATATTCAACAAACACGAACACAAACACCAACGATACTAAACAAAGTTGTGAAGTGAAATTTCTGTAGTTAGTTTACCGAGGACGCCTGTGAGATTGATTAAATTTGCGGCCCTTGATACCATTCCACACACCGCTCAAATTTGGATAAACTCGTTATTAAGGCCAAGAATTTGATGATGTTTTTGAATTTGAATGATTCAATTATTTTTCTTTTGTCTTCTTCTTCGACTTTTGACCCGAACTTGAGTCTCTATTGCTTCTTGGACCAGATTTTTCCACGACTTCGTTTTCGGGCGATTTCCTTGTATCAGTTTAAAGTGGATTTGGCGGAAATCGAGGTGAGTCAAAAATTACCAATAGCACTTTTTTCGTAGATACAACTAATGAGCATACCATGTGGTTTGAAAAATTTCGTGTTGAAGGTGATCGCCTTGAAGTTGAAGACAGCGACTGCAGATAAACGTCTTTAATGTGGTGGTTCAGGCAACTCCGCGAACAACGGTTGGAGGGCGGTGTGTGATCATTTGGAACGGTTTAGGCAAACGAAAATAGGGTGCCACATGAGTTGAATAATTTCTCTTTGTCATATTTCTACAAAGCAAACAAAAAGTTTATAAACGAATTATATATAAAAAACCTTATGAACTAGTTCTACTTCAGCGTTATCTGTTCCAACAGAGAACAAAACTATTACGCTGACCAAACATTAAACGTCACACTTATTTAAAGCAGACTCTACTCTTGGAGGAGTATTTTGATATCTTAACATCGCATGTCCCTTCGACACCAGTTGTCCTTTTATCTAACAAGTCATCAAACCATGAATTTTGTGGTCAACAATAAACCTCATGCAATACAATGCTGCAATATTGAATCTCCTTTTATAGTCCAACGCCCACGAAACCAAAATAAGTTGAAGCACCCTAAAAAAATAGTAATTGTCGAACTCTCCTTGCCTCGTGTCAGGGTACGGTAATCAAGATACAAAAAAAGGAAGCCTTGTTTTGCAGTAGGAAGGAAGAAGGAAGCCGCTGGCTCGTAAAGGAAATCATACAGAACACAAAATACATTTGGCTGAATACATCCAACCCAGCGCATGAACATTATTTTCGCGCTTGAGGCAAGTCGCGTCCCCGGTCATTGCTTTAATTTGCTGCCAGGCATCAAGATTCGTCTGTGCCTGGATCTAAATGTTGCCATTTCCTTCATGTGTGTGTCTTCTTTCTATCGGATTCTTTTTCAACTTGGAACAGGATATACAAAAATAACCTAATGGCTCTGAACTTGTTTTGGTTTTTTTTTTTTTCACTTTTTTGTTTTGTAATAGCGCATTTCTCACACTACTGTGCTATAGCCAATGACGATAACGACAATGTACAGCACGTTGTTACGAAGCAATTTAAGAATGCCACATTGAAATTGGATTGCAATAAGGGATAGAATTTCCATCTCTCGAATGTCTGTTTACGGGAACAATCTCCATGGGATGACATATTGAATTTCTTAACATAAAAATCGAGAGAAAATGGCAAGCACAGAAAAATACGGAAAGAAAAGAAGGAATAAAAAGGAGGAAAGTCAGTTGCCAGTGTTGCCATTATGATACAATTGAATCAAGAGAGACATATATTTTTTCCTTCGGCAATGCAATACGAAGATACTTTTTTGATTTATGATTTAGCCTTTGAGTCCGAGGCACTAGTTGCATTATTCGTTACTCTATCGAACGTTTAAAAGTTGCTATAGAATACTTATTATTTTTGTGGCCATTATTCACATGCCTCCCTATGATATGACTCTGAGTTTCTATCTTCTTTCCTGCAGACTTTATTTAATTTTCTGCATTTGAAGGGCTAAGCTGCCTTCGTCTCTTTTCTATCCATCCTCGTTTTAATGGCACTAGCCCATACCTCGAATCCGTGAAGCATTATCAACATTAAGAGTTCTAAATTTTCGGCTCGAATTCGGCCCATTATACTTTGCATCAGCACAATCCTCGTCAGAACTCGTGTTATTTTTAGCAATCAGTTGGGGGATTTAGCGCACAGTCTCCTCGGTTGTTTGAAAACACCAATCTAGTACTTCCAAGAAGCTGTCACTTTTCGGGCATTTTCATCAGAAAATGGAGTTTGCCACCGAGTGTAGGCAAATTTTGCGTCTGTCTTCCAAGCCGGGATAGTATCAACCCTCATGTCAATGAACTACTTGTATATTGTGTAGAATCGATGGAGTGGTGAAGTATCTACGTCTGTAATGACTTGAGGCCTTGCTAAGCCCCCTCACTACACTAATCTATTTCAAGAATGAAATACAACTTATAGAGCGGTCGGAAGGCCGAATTGGCTTAGTATCGTTTGGGTTCCAGATCACAACGGGATCATGGGAATAGGATCGCCGATGAAGAAGGGGAGAGAGGAGAGCTTCGATGCATCATTAGGAGCTAGGGGCGAGATGGACACAATCTCTAATCATTTAAAAATTAAAGGCATTTTAGTTTGACGTTCTATCTAATTCATTCGTGTTGTCCATCTATTCTTCTTGGCACTTAGTTTGCCATCATTCACAACTAAATATATTTGCTGTTTCGGTTTCAATACTTGCAATCGCAAGACTACCACTTGGCTGTGTTCGCCAAAAATGCCAATTTCATCAGGGTATGCAGGTATGCATGGTGTTCAAGACTTAATCAACCATAAATTTGTTGTTATATTATTATATTGTTCTATTCTTTATGTATTAATTCTTCACAATCAAGTTGCTATTTGTTAATATTATATTTTCTCATCATTTCTTGCATATCAAACTGTATGTTATTATTCATTTTTTGCTAAGTTGGTTCTACAATAACAGTTCAACAGAATGCAGATCGAACCATAGATCGTACCATCCATTACCTCATCATCATATTGTTGTTGCAATTACCACGCACAATGCATAGTGCGTGTACAAGGGTGGGATAGATAATGGCAAAATCATTTTAGCCTCGACACTGTACTCGCAGAAGTAAGGTGAAATAAATTTGTAATGTAAATCTGAAAGTTTGAATCGCATTTATGCTACCTAAATTCTTTGGTTGCTTGACTCGTTTTCTTTGATCGTTCGCTCTACAATTTGTCGAATCTGAAACATTGGTCCTTCACAGTAAGATTAAAAAAAAATAAAAAATAAAAAAAAATTGCTTGTTCTAATCAAGAAGCTATCAAGAGTGACTTGTTATTTGGCGACTTATTGCACATGATTCAATTCAATATCATTCAATTAAAACGCGTTCGTGGTAATATTAAAGGTCGGTTGACTCGGGCTGCATCATATGCAGACAGCATCGCTCCGAAAACTTCTTTGGAGCTATTAGAAATTAAATTAAATAAGCTCAATGAAACGTGGTCAGAATTTACAACGCATCACCAAGAGATACTTAAAATTACCGCGGATGGTGATGAGTACGATGAATTCCAAGCTGAGTTCGTTGAATATGAAGAACGTTTCTTCAATGCGCATTCGAGTTTTTCTAAGTTCATTCGCGAAAAACAAACTGTTGAACAAACAAAAGAAGAATCAACGCTTGAGAAACTTGCGTCGCAACAATCTTCATTTCTCGAAAAGCTTTGAACAACATCATCTAACGCTCATTTGCCAAAAATCACTATTTCGCCTTTCTCAGGAAATTATAAAGACTGGCCTTCGTTTTGCGATTCTTTTACAGGCGTAATCGATAATAAAAATTTTCTCACAGCTACACAAAGGTTTCAATATCTGAAATCATTTTTACGTGATTATGCTGAAAATCTTATTAAACACCTGCTGATTTCTGATGCGAACTATTTAGAAGCGTGGGATCGTTTAGGTAAGCGTTGTGATCGGTCTCATCTAATTGTCACATCATTTATTCAATCGTTCTTGTCACTTCCATCTGCAACTGATGGCAACGTTCAAACGCTATGCAAGATTTCTGACGGTGCAGATGAGGTAATTCGTTTTTTTTTTTTTTTTTTTTAAGAACTTAACACTCAAGTGGGTATACACTTAAAATGCCTGAGCACGTGTTAATTTTAATTTTTTAGGAAAATGGGACAGAGAGAGAAAGAAAGATTTTTGGGCTCAGTGGTTATTTCGCTCCATGGGTGGCATCCAACATTTAATGGGGAGACTAAATTATTAGTGTAATTGGACTTGTTACTGTATTAGAGGCAACCATTCGTCTTACGAGAATTAAGTTGCCTGAAAAAAATAATGTCTTTCGGACGAGGCTGGGATTCGAACACCGAACCCTCCGATTTGGAAGCCAACACACTACCACTTGAGCCACGGCCACTGTCTCAACGCGCTCGATTCAAATAGTCACGACCCATGGTTAATTCTTTTGCTTTTCAAAAAATTGGACAATGAAACAAACCTAAACTGGGCACAACACGTCGGTTCGCGAGATGATTGTACGTTCGACGAGCTATTAAAGTTTTTACAATCTCGATGTGATGCACTTGAGTCCTGTCATGCATTAACTCGCCCTATAGCGTCGCGTAACAAACAGCAGTCGCAGTTTCGAACTCATTTTACATCAGAATCTACGAAATCATCAGTGAAGTGTCCCCAATGTGAAAGTAGTCATATTCTATCATAATGTCCCATGTTTATCTCATTTAACATTCAATCGCGTCAGAATTTCGTTAAAGAAAAATCCCTGTGTTTTAATTATCTTCGTGCAGGACATTCAGCAAATAAATGTCTATCATCGTTCCGCTGTCGTGTGTGCAAATCGCGTCACCATTCCCTTGTGCATCCTACTAAACAGAATACAAATTTGTTCCCTTCATCTGCTGTGAACTCCTCGTCGTGTCTAAATAGAACTCCACAGGCTGTTAACTCCTCGTCGAATCAAAATCATCCGCCGGTACCCTCCTGGTCGACAGCTTCGCCTCTACCGAGCGATATTTCTTCGCTTAAAAGCAACCAGAACCCTTTCTCGATGCTAATGGTCTGTTACGCGTTGGTGGTCGAATCAAACACGCTACAGTTTCCTATAATATGAAACATCCTGTCAGTTTACCTAATTGTCATGTCTCTTCTATTATAGTTGATGAAATTCACAGAAATCACTTCCATCCTGGACTTGCCGAGACATTTGCTATTGTTCATCAGCAGTATTGGATCCTTGGCAGCCGCGTGTTTTTTGCAACGAAAGGCCACTACTTCGCAACTTATGGGAGACCTGCCACAGTCCAGGGTCACACAAAGTGGTCCGTTTGCCAACACTGGATGTAATTACACGGGTCCATTCAGCATTAAGTTTTCACGTGGGAACCCTAAATTCTCCAAGGCGTATGTGGCACTTTTCATTAGTATGTTGCACAAATTCAATACACTTAGAGCTGGTAAGTGACTTAACATCTGATGCTTTCTTAGCTGCTTTTCGTCGGTTCGTGTCAAGACGTGGGAAATGCTCCAATATCTACACAGACAATGGAACAAATTTCCAAGGAGCTCGCGGATGTCTCAACGAGATGCAAACATTAGTGATGTCTGAAGCTCATAACGCTGATATAGCTGCTGCTTTAGCCTCGGATGGAATCAAATGGTATTTCAACCCTCCTGCCGCTCCACACTTTGGTGATTTATGGGAGGCGTGCATTAAATCGGTCAAATCGCATCTACGACGGGTAATAAGATCCTCGATTCTAACCTTTGAGGAGCTATACACTGTCAGCCAAATCGAAGCAATATTGAATTCACGTCCTCTTTTTATTGTACCTGATGATGAATTAAATCCATTAACCCCAGCCCACTTTTTAATAGGAGAAACATACACTGCCGTTCCAGAGCCCAATTCCCTACAAACGCTACAAAATCGAATAAGTCACTGGAATCATTTGCAATCCATGGTCCAAGGGTTTTGGAAACGCTGGCATGTGGAGTATTCGACAAAGAGTTGGCCAGTATCGATCTGAAATTCCCCACGGGTCTTTCCAAGATCTGCCGTTGTGTGAATATTTACTGATGGAGGACTTTCCTGGTCTGAAACTGGTGTAGACGAACTAGGAGAATTATTTCTCTATACTTGTTGCAGTCAAAAAGTCTCGTTCCTTGTGGCTCAGACACACGATGCTGAGGTTACATGCTTCGGATACGCTTTTCTTACAGATCAACTCGTGCATGCTCCAATCGATATCATATACAGCTGCACAAAATAGCTCAGTAGACGATAACTTTGTCTAGGTCAGTGGAGTGGAATTCTCTGTCGTCTTCATTCAGAATGAATAGTTCATTCTGCCTGACAGCGGTACTTTTACCACCCAACTTCAGTCAATTAATTTTATATCATTATTCTCCTTAATAAGATATAATAACTTAGGTACTAACGAACTCGAGATACAGAAAATAGTTTATGACATTTCTACTTTTATGGGAAAAAATGACTTCATGCCACATTTATTAAAAAAAAATAATAATAATAATTCCTTTGGAGGGAATGTAGCGCAGCAAAATTTCAATTTCATTAACATTGAATTCAAACAGCCATAGGTTAGGTTAACGTTAGGTTCAAACAGTGGTGTGATGGATATGCACTGGGAACCAAAAACCTAAACAATCTCCCTGGTGAAACAAACAATTTATTTGCAAAAGCCAAGAAGGCCTTTGAAGTTCGTGCAGTCTATTTTCTCTAGATTTTCGAAAAAGTACTCGTATATCCCTCAATATTGCCTCGCTTGTAGATCACCGCAGAATCTGCAAATATCCGTATCTGACATATATGAGTCCTGCAGGAGACAGTGTCCTCTCAAGATTATTGTCCTAAGCTTATTATTATTGTCCTAAACTTATCCCTGTACAATTTTATTGCCATCAAAAAGTGGCTAGAGACCATTGGATACCGTTTACCATCTTAGGTTGGCAGTCTTTTGATTTTCCCCCGATAGTACCCCTTACTATGCAAAGGGGTGGTTTGATGTTAGCAGCTTCACTATTATTGAGTAGCCCTCATTGTCTTGGAAGCTCACCCGATTGTTCATATCCCTTTATACAGCAGTGTCCTGGCATCCAGCACAGTTTCACTGGGTTCTGATTGCATATTGCCTTGAACACTGTGCGACAGCCCCAGAATTGATGTTGGTTGATTCCATTGCTTTGAGCGTGGCCTGGATATCGATGTAGATAGCGATATCTCTTCCGGATACCGATCTCACCTACATTAGCTCAGCCTCTTGTTTGTTGCTTCCCATCATACTAGTGCGCCATATGTAAGTATAGGTCTTACCACCACCGTGTATAGGCAGTATACCATATTAGGTTTTAAGCCTCAAATTTGTCCTACCTTTCTTTTACAGAAAAAAAGATTTTCTCAGCTACTCGTACGTTAAGATTCCAATTCAATTTTTTATCAAGAATTACACCCAGATACTTCGCGCTGTCCGAGAGGGACAATTCCACTCCGTCGAGTTTTGGGAGTCTGAACTGCAGTATCTTGCACTTCCTGGTAAAAAGAACCACATCCGTTTTGGAAGGGTTGAAATTAAGACCACAGCTTTTTGCCTTTGAAGATAGCAGTTATTCCTTGTTATGATAGCAGTTATCACAACTGGACCGAACTTCTTTCTTTATTTGCAGATTCTTTAAAACGGTTTCTTAAGCTAGTATTTTGTGCATGTTTCCGTAGATGTTTACGTAATTTATCTTTAAGTTTTATTGCCGTTATACAGTCTACAGAAGTAGTCTTTTCATATTATCAGTGCCGACTGCGACTCTACTACTAGTTTTCCATCTTTGCAGGCTTCCATACTTCCTCTGAAGTTCTATGTGAATGTTAATGTCAAATCTAAGTTCTTGTGGTGATCATATATTATTTTAGGTTAGTTACCTTTCTACTCAGAAACTTAATATTGTATTGAAATTAATTGAAGTGAATCCAAATTGAGGACCACCAGATCCATTTGCTGATGCTGAACTGAGCAAATACTTAAAGAAGGTCATTAAGAATACATTAGCGCATTTTTTTATAATATAAGTGATTACATATGGAAACATGATTATTCCGACAGCAGAACATCCAAAGACCTATAAAACCACATCTAACATATAAAATGTTAATGCCGATGGCTCACTATTCGGTATGAGCCCTAATGGTCGGATAGTCCTGCGTAATGTCTCCATTTCGCATTAATGCCTTCAGTCAAAAATTCTTGGCTGACCTGATCTCAGAACATGTTGAAATATGTACCTTAAACGAGATTGTCTCTCCATATACTGTGAATGGGGGCAAAAATCATTTCGGGGAATAGAATAGCGCCCTAGGTTAGGATTTCCTTTTCGAGCTGGGTTTCGCGTACGTGTATGCCGAACTGCAGGTGGCATGACTGTCCAAGATAACAGCAGACTTAACAAATGCTTTCTGATGTCTGTAAGAGCGAATTATCAGTTGGTCTTAATTAGGACGGAGTGTAAACTGCTTATTAGCAGCTTAACGGGACACCAAAGTTTGCTAATCATAAGTGGCACAAGAAGTGAGATGTTAGTTACAATATTTTCCGTGGGATTCTATTCCGAAAAAGGAGGATTTCATAAAAGCAATTTGAAATAATAAATTGTAAAAAGTTGTATTTTTCGACATCTGATTAAACATCCTCATTACATCTCTTACAAATTGTTCACCTACGAGAACACTCCTTTAAGTGAAATGTGTAAGACGGCACCTCTGGCAAGATTATCTACTGATGCTGGTGCTATGCTCTGATGAGATACATTTATTTATCTCATTTTTTTTTCGTATCTTGTCAGTGCAGCTTATTCGTCTTAGCTGGGTTCGCAAATAGTGTCTCCATGGTCCGTGGAATGGCGAGGGTGGATGTACATACGGATAGATAGGTACGAGTATATTTATAAAGGTATCTATGCATCTGTATGTACTTCACGCTCTACACCACTAACTATCGTTAGAGTAGAAGTTTTTTTCTTCTTTTTTTAACTTCGTTTCTTGTGGAAAACGCATCGTGGGTACAGCCAAATGAAGCCACTGCCTAAGCTCCGTGAAATGGCTGCTTGTATCCGTGGATTCAGTGAAGCTATCCTCCCATCAGCTTATGGAAACGTTTCGCCGCTGCTAAACTAACCATATCGACATCAATAAATCATCCAATAACGATATTTTCTTCTCTCATTTTTTTTTCGTTTTCTTTTCATTTTTATATTTTTTGCCCGTGCTCAACTATGACAAAAATATCTTCAATCCTTTATCGCTGCAGGATTCCGTATCTATGGGTGTGTGGGAGGGTAACCCTACGAACGTGTGGTTTTCTATGGTAATGGAAAGTCGTTTTTTTATTTTTCCTTGAGTTCTTTGCGTCAAAGTTTTCGTTTTGCGGGTAAGAGATTTCGAAAGTTTTCCAATTGTATGAGAGGTGGGGTTGGTGGTTAGAATGGTGGTTGGAAAGAATAGTTGCCAAATTAGCATATGTTCAGTGGTATCCGTACATCTTTTGCATGGATAAGGATCTCTCAAGAATGCTGAACATTTAAAGTGTCATTACAGTTGAAATGTTCGATTTGAAGCGTAATACGATCAGAGCTAATTCTGTAACTTCGAACGAATGGATATACGAGAGTACACTATGTCGCGCATTACTTTCAAGATTTTGGAGAAGGTTCCGCCAGTTGTAGAGGGGTGAAGTTATATTTTCTGTCGAATAACGACACGTAAAATACGATCGAATGCGACCGTAGAGAGCAGCGACTGGAAAATTGGCAATTTGACAGCAAAGAAGAAAAAAACATCCTTGGGTATGGTGTAATACTGAATGAGGGAAACCTTCCGCAATAAATTTTATTACGGAGTAGCATATGAATGTGTTATGGTAGACACAATACGTTTTTTTTTTTTGTTTTTTAGATCGTTGGCTCTTTAAGGTTTATAAAAGGAAAAAAGTGAAATTCATGCCGCATTCCCCGGACAGTATTCAACAGAATGTTTAATTTTCTGGATGAAAATAACAACTATTGCGCTGACTTCAGTTCTGGGTTCAGTTGGTGTAACGAGTATTCGTATATATTGTTGTTTAGACTAGGTGCATACTATTAACTTACCCAAAGTAATATTTAGCAGCAGCCTCTATCTGCTTTTCCTTCGGGTTGTTCATGCTTCCTTAATATCTTACCTATAAGAATCAGAGAAGAGAATGTGGCTTTTTGACTTAACCTCATCATCAGGTTGGATAATTATAAAGGCTCGTTTTGCATTAACCCCAGCAGCAGAAAGGAGCGGTATTATGTCATTATACCTACTAAAGTGAGAGAAGTAGAATGAGAGACGTCTCATGACGAGACAAACGCGACTAAATAAATGAGATGACTGCGTAAGCACGGGCAGCTACAAATAGTTGTGTGGCATAGGAACGATCTACAGAATTACTAACAGCTCATTGCAATTATAGAGAACGCCTTGGATAGTTTTACATTCGTCTCAGATAAGAACAAATTATGTCCTCGACCGTGTATCCGGCAGCAATATGTAACTAAGTCAGGTCGAGCTGCATATTGTAACGATTGTCTCCATTCGTGCCTTGGCCCCCAGTAAACATTGCTTTATTAAAATCATTAACGAAAAGCGAAGTGGTAGGACATAATAACATTTTCAGAACATCCTGCGGATCATCATCAATTCTTGTGTATCGACTTAGAAAATATAGCATTAAAAGGGAGTATATCTGACTTGGTTTGCTCAAGAAAAGCCGTACCAGATGTATCTTTTTCCCAATATTGTCTTTCTTGATGGATATTGATGCCGTGACTCAAGGTTATGTTATGATAAAGCAACCTTACCGTAGCTTGGCTAACCAAAGATAGATATCGCTACTATAAGCTTGCTCACATTGAGTTCAGTTTTTCGCTCGAAGTTTGTGTCCCAAAAAAAAAATTGTTTTGCTACGTTGATGGAGCCTTTCCATTTCACAAATAATGACCGAGAATATAGGTTATCAGTATTCCAAGTTCAACATCGGTCGTCGATGTGCTTCGCCCCCTTTCGGCGAGAAAACGATAAATTTAGTAGAAAATCTAACATCTAAAGTTCAACAGCTTGACTACGCTGATGAAGATTAGTTTGCTAAGAGTGGGACTGAACTTGCTATAGCCCACCAAATAAACAAGGAAAAACCTCCGTTCGGTAAGTTGTACAAAATGTCATCAATTCAAAGACTAAGCTGTTACTGTTGTAATTAAACATTGAAACCGTGATGATGTTTATGAATGCAGTACCTACAATATTTTGTCCACTATCACAAGAATGCTGAATATTTCGAAAAGAAGCAGGTCAACTTGCAATAAAAAATACGTTAACTATAAAGAAGCTGGGGTGAGCTGAAATACATAACTAAGTGGAAGTCCTAGACTCCAAACTGGAATACAGAACACAAGTAGTAAGTAAATATCGGAAACGGGAGTCACCTTTAACCTTTTACAATAGACAAGTTATACTGGTTTAGCATAACAAATTGAGATCTTGCTTAGTAATTTCAAACGAACCCACGATCTTTACGACATTAAGTAATATTTAGCATAACTAAGAGGTCTGACGTTCTGCTTTCAAAGCAGAAGAAAATTTCATCATTAGAACTAAACTATCGACCAACGACATGAACGGGTATCAAGCGAAATGTAACTTTTTTCAACTGCTGTTTCTATAGGCTAAGTGTGTCTCTCGAGAAACTAAGGAGTTTCATCCACTTCAGCATGTTAAATGGCTTAGAAGCATAACACCTCTCCAAGGCAATTTTTTCTTCAATCTAAAGATTCTCCATTTGATCTTCAGTCCCATAGGAAGCATGTATCTTATGTGAGGGCTGTGCTTACGGCTAATAAGACAACTCTGTCCGTATGATCTTCGAATGCATACTATTGGGGCCATAACGCAGTAAAGAGAGATTTAGAGGTAGCCACCGAGGGATAGGTAGGGATTGAGCTGATTTGAGGACTATGGGGCCCAATAGCTCATAGGTATGTAAGTTACCATCAAAAGAAAGTATTGAAGAAACATCCAAGCGCTACCTCGATAAAGTGTTAAGTGAAATTATATCCATCGGTTCTGCAATGATGGATTCCAACAAGAAAACGTGTAGTTCCATCAAATCTCTCTCGGAAGACATAGATATTCATATCCAGCCATCCACATCCAATTTCCATCTCCAATCTTAAAGCAGTACGAGTCTATGCTTGACGTTATATTCGATAGAATCAATGAGCTTAATGATGAACTCACTACGGATAGAACAGTTTTGAATGATTTGGAAAACTTCATTGACATAGTATGTCACGAAATCGATAGTCCTCCAACCCATCCCCTGCCGCACAACAAGTAAAATACTTCAATTTTGGCTGAATTGTTACAAACCGAAGCCGAACCATTGCTACGTCCTGTGCCGAAAACCCAACCTCCAAATCCTTGTAGCAGCCCATCAATCCAAAAATCGTGTGGTGATATAACGGTTCCAACGTCAATTCCTCTTGTCGCCGCCCCATGGAAACTTTACAATTTACTGCGAAACTCACACAATTTAATGCGACGTGGACACCTTCAGAGTGGCAAAATAGGATTGCCCCACTGCGCACAGCGACTCATATGGTCACCACCCTACTCGTCAAAGGTGCCCCAAAATACACAGATGTTGCTTGGATCTCCGAGCTTTCAGGTAATGCACAATATTCCTAACATCAGTTCAGTTCAGTTTAAATGCATTTTTATTTAACTAATTAATTTACTCTTACATGCTAGACAAAAAAATGCTTAAAAATTAGCTTAAATAACTTACAAATAAACTTATTCTAACTTACTGGCCCCATGCGGGCGCTCTAAGCTAAACCTAACACTTAAACTATGTCTTTCGACGAATCTTACAGTCTAATTTTATATTCATTTTAACATTACTTAATACTAGAACTAAGAAAATATATTTTAAGTAAAAACTTAGTAAATGGACTGTTAATATTCCTAACATCTCACCACAAAAATGAAGGTAATTTCAAGCTAAATTTACCGGCTAGATATGAATGGTTATTTGTTAAACTATCCAAAACCAACCTTAACCTTCGAAAGATGCGGGTCTCCAAATGGACGGATAAGCCCACCATTAAAAACAAAGATAAGAAAGCGAAGCAACGTCTCATCTAAAGCTGACCCCAACTGGAGCCTCAAAAACCAAAATATTTCCTAATTTTTCCTAAGCAACCCCCTTCACGTCTCCCCAGAAATGAACCAATTGCCTGTCTTTCATCCAAGCCCCATCAGCAACGCGTTTATTTTAACTTAACCCCTGCCCCTGATACTGTCAAAGCTCAACCGACTACACCCCCTCCGACGAATACTAACAACTGCTTTCTCAATTTGGATCTTACAACAGGAGCTAAATATCCAAATTTTATTGGCTCGCATATGTTAAATCCAGCTTCTATTTTGCCTTTTTCCTCGGTTTCACGGTTGAATTCGTATCCTTTGCGCTTTCAGCCTTAGAAAATGGCAACGGAATCGATGTTATTGCTACAGATTTTTGCAAGGCTTTCGATAAATTATCTCATCAAATTTGTCTTCCCTCAGTTTTAACCCCATATTTTTAAAATAGAATTAAAATTAAAAATTTAGGTCAACCATCTCAATCCCGTTTTTACCTACTTCTGGTGTCGCACAAGGCAGCCATCCAGGTCCCTTCTTTTTCATTTTAACTAAAAATAATCTTGAGAGAATTATTAAATACTGCCCCTAACTATTTACGCCGACGATACTAAGTTCAAAACTATTTCATCACCCCAAGACTCTTTTCTCCTTTAAGAAGACCTCGATAGGTTTTAGACTTGGTGTCTAAAAAATTGCTTAGAGCTTAATGCCTCCAAATGTCAATCTAAAACTTTGTTATGTAAGTTCAATCAATCTCCTCTTCGAATTTATTTTCTGCATGGCTAACCTGTAACCCAGGTTCAATTCCTTCGCGACTTTAGAAAATTATACGATAGAGAATTAACTTCCATTTGCATATTGATGAGATAATCCTTAAAACCAACTCATCGCTCGGTTTTATTAAACGAACGATGGTCTAAAGAATTTTGCAACCCTTACGTGACAAGGTCACTTTACATTATCATTGTTCGGCCCCTTCTCGAATATGCCAGCCAAGTACGAGTATGGTCACCTTTACAGGGCGTTTCCTTCGATTTGCGCTTCGAAGACTACCCTGGTATGACCCTTTCATCTTACCTCCCTATCCTGACCGTCTCAAGCTTCTTAACCTGAATACCCTCGAAAAACGCAGAAACGTAGCTGACATTCTCTTCATTCATCGACTGATCTCTCGACTCTGCACTTGGCAGTCAGCAGCTCACAGCTGATGCACTTTGTAAGGGAACATATTATAGTCCTTCACCAAAAGTCTCTGTATAGACCGCCGATTGATGCCCAATTACGTGGCCCGTCGTCTGGTCGATACTCCGGAGTCCTCTGCGACATCTACCACAGCTGTGATATTCTCAGTAGAATGGAGCATCTAGTGTTGCCCCATACTCTTCTAGTCAAGCGACTAAACGCCGTACCATTTGCTCAGTTTGTGTCGGACGACCGGGAAATCTGCGCCGAAATTCACGCTGCGCCAACACCACCGATGAATTATTCCGCAAAAAAATCGGAACCATAATTCCGCGTTCATTAGGAGTATAGCGATTCATGTTTTTTTGACGTGCATTTTGTACCTCTCTACTTCACAAATGTCAAAGTAGAATTGACATTTTCCACCATTTGCAAGAATTATAGCATCTTCCGATATCATGATAACTTTTGCGCCACCTAGTACAATATATTCTCTTTTGCTTCTAATGCGTAACCCATTATCCTCAAGTGCTTTTATCGACTTTTTTAGGTGTTCTTAGAGTTGACTAGCTGATTGTGCAGCAAGAACGACACCATCTGTGTACAATAAACCGTCCATCCATCCAGTCCATCACTAGATTGATCAGTGTTGGACTTACGGCAGAGCCCTGGAGCCCAGCCGAGCTTTTGATCTTTGCGGTGATTTTAATATACTCGTACATACGAGTATATTTGGAGATATCAATGTAGGCTTCTGGTACGTTTTGATTCCTTGCGGCTTGCCAGATAAATCCGCGGTGTTGGTTTTGTTTGTTAGAGCGATATTTTTACATTCTAGTCGCCTATATGACATCTATTATCGATTTTCCTACCCACAAACCCAAAATGGTTTTCAGTAATATATTACGTCTGAAAGACTTTTGATTATAATTCTCTCCCATATTTTTAATGCTTGTAAAGTAAGTTTGATAGAACGGTAGTTTACACAATCATCTACATCATACTTGGTTTTATAGAGAGAAACGAGGAAAATTTTCCTCCATGAAGCTGGAATTCCGTCCTCATATATTGTATAAGTTTATTATACCTATAACACGATAAGCCATTTATAGAGAATGTCACCCGTGAGCTTCCAAACTCCAAACGGCATTAAATCTGGTACAACAGCTTTGTTTTTCAGCATACTCAGTACAGCTGCTTTCACCTCTTCGTCTGTTATTTGTAGTATTGGGCCTACTGTTGGAACCAGGATCTTCAGTTTACTACTCGGGAAATCTTCGTTCCCCAGTTTTTCGTAGTATTGCCGTTTTACTTTCGGCTAACCAGTATCTATTCTCGTTCTTAATGTATCTCATTTGGTTTTCTTTATGTCAATCAATTGTGTGATATCAGTAACATCATTGAGCTGCTGGTAACTCTGAAGAGAATCTTCAATGCTAGTATACATATATGCCGAAACCATGGCGAACAGTGAGAGTGGCCTTTGTACCGAAAATCACGCTCGCTAAGAGCTTCAGACTTATAAGTCTGACTTGCTTCATTTTGAAGAGCATGTACAGAATAGTTTTCAGTTTTCAATGCATTTTATTTTCTTAATCACTAATTCTTACATACTAACAAAAAATGCTTAAATGCTAGCTTACAATTACTTAACAATCCTATGCTAACTTACTGGCCCCACAAAACTTAGCATATGGACATAATTTTTTATTTTTTATAAAAACTTAATATATAACTTAAATTAAACCTTAGCCTACCTAACCTAAATGTACAATACACACATAAATACAAATAGATATTATACACAATCATATACATATATCAGTATACACCTTTGTATACACTGATAAATGTATATGTTTCTTAAATGCTAACCTAAACCTATGTAAGCTGGCCACCGTTATTTACAGAGCAAATAAATTGGTCAGCTCTGCCTCATTAGTGAGGCTGGTCCGTAATTGACGGAAACGACGACGAAACATCTTCCCCATCATTCAACCACCAGAAATGCTTTTGCTGCCGAATGACATCCCTCTTATTGCGATTCCCCACCGCCCTACTGAACCTGAGGCGATCCACACTGCCGTGTGCGACGTCTCTGTTGTAGTTGAGTCGCCTGTCCCCAGCTGTCCGAGCGACATGGAAGATTAACGGCACCGCTGATCTATCCTGGATCAACCCTATCTGATCTAAGTAGAGGAATGCTTCCGGTGGAACGAAGCCGTCAGAGCGCACACTCTCGTGGTAAAGGTAATTGGGTTAGTAAGCTCCAGATATCAGGTTATTAGTCGAGTTCATTGGTCTTACAATGTGCCTTCGAGTCAGCTTAATTACGAAGTTGTCCACTTGTATTAGGTTCGCCCTGTTGTAAAGGACCTCATTAGGATAAAATTCCTTGTACTCCGACTCTGATGTTCTGTACAAGCGAAGGCAAGCCCTCTCAAATCGTTTCCATTAAGCTTGCTCGTACATTGAACCACACGGGACAACCAAATACCAGCATGGGCCTGATAAGGGCCATGTAGCAGACTACCTTTACCCTCTCATCAAGTTGGCTGCTATAAAACAGTCTCTTTGTAAGGGCAAAAGCACCTTTAGCTCTGGCCAGAGCAGCATCTACGTTTTTGCCAAAATACAGAAACTAATCTAGCCAGATTCCAAGGTATCTGACTACATTTCGACAGGCAAGAGGCTGCCCGTGTTGTCCAATGATTACTTTTTCAAAAACCTTACTGATATTCGGAAGGAGACTTATCGACCGGAGATTCGCCGGATTGGATATATCCTTCCCTTTTTGGGGATAGGTTGAACCACCGCCGTTTTCCAATGCGCTGGATAATGTGCATTATTCATTGCATTATTAAACAAGGTGGTGTAAATGTCCACCGCTACTAGAGGAAGATGTCGAAGCACGATGTTCGGAATACCATCGGTCCCCACTGATTTCTTAGCCCTGATTGTGTCGAAGATCTCATGGAGTTCTTCCTTCGAAATGAACGGGGGTAGGTCGCCCTCTCTGGCAATGACATTATTGGCCATATTTTCGTCGCTGAACCGGGTGAAACCAGAGCCCTCGGATCGCCAGTTCTCTATTTCATTTCGAATGTAGCAGTTGTGCACCAAGACGCGATTGTCCAGGTCATAATTAGGGCCAATGATATCAATGGTCTTGTATACTTCCTGGAGAGTCGCCCCTATGGTCTCAACCTTCTCCTGCGGATCCTCGATCACAAAGAAGACGTCATCGTCAGCGGCTTCATTTGGGTCAATACCTGCTATTGTCAGTACCCGTTCGTTTTGTCCGGGATATTTTAAGACACTGAAGGTCGTTTTGATTTTTTCTCCGAAATAGTTTATTGATTTGCGGAAACATATTCGGGTTGCTGGTGTTTACAGTCCGAACCTTGTTGTTCCAATACAAACTTACAGAAATTCTGCAATTCTCTTTTATTAGCCTTTGAATATTTTGAATCGACGACTTCAGTGTCCTAATCTCCGGGTCGTGTAGGTCAGTTAACTGTCTGTACAAGTTTTTGAGTCTTGTCAGAAGTCTACTTTTCTGTCGGTGCAGTGCGTCAATAGTAGGATTGCGGAACAGGTCTTCGTTAGTCGTACGTCGATACCGCGTTATTGTAGTGTCCATAGTTTGTTTAATTGTCTCGTCCATTTGTTTTAGGTTATTGTCGATCTACTCGTTTGACAAATTCTTATTGGACGGTAGGTGGATCGTGTTCGAGTAGAGCGCTCTTTTCAAGGTTGCGGAGGAACGTGTCCATCGAGTTTTACTGTAGTTGTAAGATTATCTTTGGACAAACTCCTCCAATTCCGCAATTTCGTTGGGAACTGTAATTTCGGTGCTAAAACCGCAATGGTCACTGTCATACAAGAATGTGCGCAGACAGTTTAGCGTTTGTAAATTTATACGTATCAAGCGTACGCGTTCGTAGTACAGCAGTAGATCCAAATAAGACCCGCCTCTGGGAAACGACGGGTTATCCGTCGCTTTAAGACCGAGTCTGTACATGACATCGTACTGACCCCACCAATCGAGTAGTAGGTTCCCTCTAGTATTTGGCAAATTATTTCCCCAATCTCTGTGTCTAGCGTTGAAATCCCCGCCGATTATAAAATAATTCTCCCCCGATTCCAGCCTCAGAAGTCGAAAAAGCGTGTCGAGCTATGTAAGGATTGGGTGGATTGTGAAGCCTCAGGTGCATAAACAGAGGCCAAGTACGGCCGCTTTCCACTGCGGAGCGGGATGTAAACGACGACTGCCTCCAACACCCGGAACCTGCGCAACACGCCCTTGTACACCTTGTAAACATATTACAATGTGTTCGCTACCAAAGGTTCGGGCACGCTGCGTCGAACTGCGAAATGCAGCCTCGATGCGTGAAGTCCGGAAAGTACCACAAGTCCGAGGAATGCGCTCTGGGTAAGGACGGAGCTTCTGAAAAAAGCCAACTCTCTTGTGTCTTATGTAGGAACACGGGACACACCGAAAATTATCGGGGTTATCCCAAATTTCAGTACATTAAAAGAATAAATCTGGCCCGGCAGCAGAAAGTGAAAGTTAAACGTCCACCCGTACATTCGCAAACTCCAGCCGTTACTCCCCATGTTACCTACGCCCAAATGGCGGCAGGTAGGGGAAATACGGTACAGTTGCTTCTCAGGCCCCAGCACCCAACGCCCAGAGCACCGAAACCAGTACCTGACATGCTAGCTACCTTGCTCTCTATCCAAGGGCAGTTGGCTCAGCTCCAACGTCATTTAACTGAACAGACCGCGCGGGTGGATCAAGTATACGCGCTGCTGCCTGGCCTAACGCACCTTTTGCCGTAATGGGTACGTACGAGGCGGAGCAAACCCTGAAGGTCCTTGCTGTGAATGTGAATTCACCGATTAGGTTCGAACGACGAGTCGCACTGTTTAAGTTGCTGAAAGACCAAGCCCCCGATGTGCTTTTGGTTATCGAAACTAAGCTTACCGAAAGACACAAAATGAGGCACAGAAGATACAAAATAGTACGGAGAAACCGACCCAACTCCATTCAGGGAGGAGGCGTTGCGATTTTCGTAAGAAAAGATATACGTTTTAAACGAGTATGCGGTCGTGTAGTACGTAGGTTCCACGTGCTGGAAGCATGCATCGTGTATATCCCTCTCCGTAGTGGAAAGCGGTTTTACAGTTCAGTTTTTCAGTTTTAATTGCATTTTATTTTCTTAATCACTAACTCTTACATACTAACAAAAAATGCTTAAATGCTAGCTTAAAATTATTTACAATCTTATACTAACTTACTGGCCCCACACAGGCACTCTAAGCTACTCTAAATACTTATATCTGTGTCTTTCGACTCTACTTACATTTTATTTAGAATTATTTATATTGTATACTTAAGGCTAAGAAAAAATATTCGCTAAGAAAAAACTTAGCATATGGAATTTTTTTTAATTTTTTTATAAAAACTTAGTATCTAACTTAAAATAAACCTTACTCTACTTAACCTACATACACAAAACACACATACACACACATAGACATTATACACAATTACATACATATATTAGTATATACCTTTGTATACACTAATTTATGTATATATTTCTACAAATGCTAACCTAAACCTACGTAAGCTGGCCATCGCTATTTACAAGAGAAAACAAATTGGTCAGCTCTGCCTCATTAGTAAGGCTGGTCCGTAATTGACGGAAACGACGACGAAGCATCTTCTCCATCATTCAACCACCAGAAATGCTGGTGCTGCCGAACGACATCCCTCTTATCGCGATTCCCCACCGCCCTACTGAACCTGGGGCGATCCACACTGCCATGTGCGACGTCTCTGTCGTAGTTGAGTCGCCTGTCCCCAGCTGTCCGAGCGACATGGAAGATTAACGGCACCGCTGATCTATCTTGGATCAACCCTAACTGATCTAGGTAGAGGAATGCTTCCGGTGGAACGAAGCCGTCAGATCGCACACTCTCCTGGTAAAGGTAATTGGGGTAGTAAGCCCCAGATATCAGGTTATTCATCGAGGTCATTGCTCTTGCAATGTGCCTTCGAGTCAGCTTAATTACGAAGTTGTCCACTCGTATTAGGTTCGCCCTATTGTAAAGGACCTCATTAGGATAAAATTTCTTGTACTCCGACTCTGGTGTTCTGCACAAGCGAAGACAAGCCCTAAGGCAAGCCCTCTCAAACACCCGAATCTTTTCCATTAAGCTTGCTCGTACATTGAACCACACGGGACAACTAAATACCAGCATGGGCCTGATAAGGGCCATGTAGCAGATTACCTTTACCCTCGCATCGAGTTGGCTGCTATAAAAGTCTCTTTGTAAGGGCAAAAGCACCTTTAGCTCTGGACAGAGCAGCATCTACATTTTTGCCAAAATACAGAAACTGATCTAGCCAGATTCCAAGGTATCTGACTACATTTCGACAGGCAAGAGGTTGTCCGTGCTGTCCAATGATAGAGAACTTTCGCCAATTTTTTCTGGTATCCCTAGAGGCTCCAGACAACGGCGTCCTAAAGAGAATGGTTTCCGACTTCTGAAAGTTGATTTTCAACTTCCAGTCATCGCAAAATCGTCTTATCTTATCGAAGTCACGCTGCAAGAGAGTATTAATGACCTCGATTTTTGGACCTGTTCTTTACGCTACCAAATCGTCTGCGTACGCAATAGTATGAGGAAGTGAACCTATCAAGTCGCTTGTATAAATATTGAATAGGATCGGCGAATTGACCGCGCCTTGCTGAAGACCATTTTTAATTTGAAATATTAAAACAGAAGTCACATCACCATTTTTCACGATGTCACGATTCACTGTCTGTTGGTTAGCATATTATAAAGAATGTACAAGAGTGGTTTACTGATCCCTATCCTAGTCAGCTTATAGAAAAGACCCTCTAACCATACGGTGTCGAAGGCCTTCTACAAGTCAACAAGGCAGGCACCAGTGCATTGTTTTTTGCCTTTATTCCATTGGATATCGGACACAAGTTTAGACGCGGCATGTGAGATATCATGTCCCGCCTTAAAACCGAATTGATTATCCGGAACTATATGTTTGTCCTCAACCCACCTAGACAGAGCTCTATTGATTACTTTTTCAAAAACCTTACTGATATTCGGAAGGAGACTTATCGACCGGAGATTCGCCGGATTGGATATATCCTTTCCCTTTTTGGGGATAGGTTGAAACACCGCGTTTTCCAATGCGCTGGAGAATGTGCATAATTCATTGCATTATTAAACAGGGGGTGTAGATGTCCACCACTTCCAGATTGTTCTTTGTCTCCGCCTACACTTGAGTCGTGAATCCAATTTAGCACTCGTTTAGTAATAGCAAAAGTATGTACACAAATCCCCTGGTCCAGATGGTATGTCTCCCCTTCTTTTGAAGAGGTATTTGTCCACCCCATCACTAAAAAAGACGAATCTTCTTCCCTCTCCTCCTACAGACCCATTGCACTTACGTCCCTTCTTAGCAAGGTGAAATACCAATCATGAAATACCTCGAAACATGAAAACTTCTCAATTGCCGGCAGTACGGTAGCAACAGGTCCTTCCAATCTGGCGAAAGCAAGATATAAAGGGTTTTCCAATAGGGACTTGACAACTTTGAATTTAATTTGTGAACGCACTCTTTCCCTAATCATCAAACTGTCACTGTCAATTTATTCAGTAAACTTAACATTTTCATCATGTTAAAGTACACGAACGAGCAACGTCTGCAAATTATAAAAATTTTCTACCGAAATTCGGAGTCGGTGACTGCAACTTTAAGAGCGTTAACTCCAATTTTCTGTCGTAATTCTCGCCCTAGTAGACAGGCAATAACAAGTTTAGTGCAAACATTTGAGTCTACATATTCGTTGTATAATGTTGCCATGTTAGTAAGACAACGGGTTGGTCGAAGTGTCGAAAATATCTCTGCCGTTCAGGCGTCCGTAGCAAATGATCCAAATCAGTCAATTCCACGGCGTTCTCAAAAATTGGGCATCGCTCAGACCATATTATTGCGTATTTTGCGTAAGGATCTTGGTTTACACCCATACAAGATCAAGCTGACTCAAGAATTGAAGCCGATGGACCATTTTAAGCGACGTACGTTCTCCGATTGGGTTTTGGAGAAGATGCGCCAAGATGATGAATTTCATCGCAAAATCATCTTCAGTGACGAAGCTCATTTTTGGCTCAATGGGTTGGTCAATAAGCAAAATATGCGTTATTGGTCGGGTGAAAATCCACTACGTTAAGCCATTGGTTATGCCAACACGCCGACCACGTTGGAAGAGCTCAGAGCCAACATTGAACGCGAAATAGGGGCCGAGTCGTTGAAAATTTGGTCCAACGAATCGACCGCTGCAAACGTGCCCGCGGTGGCAAGATGAACGAAGTCGAGTTCCATTAATAAAGGTTTTGATTGTACTTCAAGCCGATAATAAAGTTTTTGAAATATCTCAAATGGTTTGCGTTTTGTTTAAAAAAAAAGTTGTCAAGTCCTTATTGGAAAACCCTATAGTTTGGCATCAGGCTTGATAAGAGCGCTCTCCTCGAACACGCTCTACCTACCGTCCAATAGAAATTTGTCAAGCGAGGAGATCGACAGTTACCTAAAACAAATGGACGAGACAATTAAACAAACTATGGACACTACAATACCGCGGTATCGACGTACGACTAACGAAGACCTGTTTCGCAATCCTACTATTGACGCACTGCACCGACATAAAAGTAGATTGCTGTCAAGACTAAAAACCTTGTACAGACAGTTTACTGACAGACATAACCCGGAGATCATGACACTGAAGTCGTCGATCTAAAACCTACAAACATTAATAAAGGAAAATTACAGAAATTTTGTAAGTTTGTATTGGAACAAAAAAATTTGCGCTGTAAACACCAGCAACCCGACTAAGTTCCCGCAAATAAATAAAATATTTCGGAGAAATAATCAAAACGACCTTCCATGTCTTAAAATCGCCCGAACGACGAATAACGAACAAATACTTATAGCAGCGGGCATAGATCCAAATGAGGCTGTTGATGATGACAACTTCTTTGTGATCGAGGATCCGCAGGAGCAGGTAGAGGCTATAGGAGCGACTTTCCAGGAAGTGTACAAGGCGAATGTTATCATTGGCCCGAACCACGATCTGGAGAACCGAGTCCGTGTGCACAATTTCTACCTTCGAAATGAAATTGTGAATTGGCGATTCGAGAGCTCGGGTTTCACCCGAGAATATGGCAAATAATGTCATCAGCATTAATACCCTACCGGTACTACCCCCGTTCATTTCGAAGGAAGAGCGCCAAACGATCTTCGAATCACTTAGAAGTAAGAAATCAGTGGGAACCGATGAAATACCGAACATTGTGATTCGACATCTCCCTCTAGAAGCGGTGAACATCTATACCACCCTGTTTAATAATGCAATGAATAATGTACATTATCCAGCGCATTGGAAAACTGCGGTGGCACATCCCATCCCCAAAAGGGATAAAGATACTTCCAATCCGGCGAATCTCCGCTCGATCAATCTTCTTCCAAACATCAGTAAGATTTTCGAGAAAGTGATCAATAGAGTCCTGACTAACTGGGTTGAGGACAAACATATAGTTCCGGATAATCAATTCGGTTTCAAGTCGGGGCATGATATCATTCATGCTGCGTCTAAACTGGTTTCTGATATCCAATGGAACAAAGACAAGAAACAGTGCACTGGCACCTGCCTGATTGACTTGGAGAAGGCCTTCGATACCGTATGGTTAGAAGGACTCTTTTTCAAGCTGGACAGATTGGCCATTAGTAAACCACTGCTGTATATTCTTTTTGATATGTTCTACAGTAGACAGTTCATCGTGAAGTATGGCGATTTGACTTGTGCTGGAACATTTAGCATTAAAAACGGTCTGCAACAGGGTGCGGTGAATTCGCCGATCCTGTTCAACATTTACACGTGTGATCTGATAGGTTCACTTCACCATGTCATAGCGTACGCAGATGACATAATCGCGTACAAATCAGGTCTAAGGATTGAGGTCATAAATATACTTTTTCAGCGTTATTACGATGACTGGAAGTTGAAAATCAACTTTCAGAAGTCGGAAACCATTCTGTTTAGGACGCCTTTGTCTGGGGCCTCTAGGGATACCAGAAAGAATTGGCGAAAGTTCTCGAACGTGGGGCAGCACGGGCAACTACTTACTTGTCGAAATGTAGTCAGATACCTTGGGATCTGGCTAGATCAATTTCTGTATTTTAACAAACATATAGATGTTGCTCTAGCCAGAGCCAAGGTGATTTTGCCCTTACAAAGAGACTGTTTTATAACAGCCAACTCGATGCGATGGTGAAGGTAATCTTCTACACGGCACTTATCAGGCCCTTGCTTGTATTTGGATGTCCCGTGTGGTTCAACGTGAGAGCAAGTTTATTGGAAAAGATTCGGGTGTTTGAGATGACTTGTCTTCGTTTATACAGAACACAAGAGTCTGAGTACATAAAATTCTATCCTAATGAGTCAGATACAATAGGGCGAATTTAAAAGAATGGACAATTTCGTCATTAGGTAGACTCGAGGGCATATTGTAAGAGCAATGACCTCATCCAACAACCGATCTCCGGGGCTTACTACCCAAACTGTACACATGTATCATAAGAGAGTACGCTTTGATGGCTTTGTTCCTCCAGAAGCGTTCCTCTACCACGATATGAAAGGTCTGATCCAGGACAGATGGCGGTGCCGCTAATCTTCCATGTCGCTCGAACTGCTGCGGACAGGCGACTCAACTACGACAGAGACGTCGCACATGGCAGTGCGGAGCGTCTCCGGTTCAGTAGGTCGGTAGGGAGTCGCGACATGAGGGATGTTGCTCGGCAGCACCAACAATTTTGGTGGCTTGTTGAAGAGGAGGTGGCTTCGTTGTCGAACTCCCTCAGTGATAGTTAGCTCCATGTAAAGTAAGGTCGACCATACTAATTTCTTTAGCCATAGCCGGCTTACATAGTTTTAGGTAGGTTTAAGTTAGATTTTAAGAAAAAAAAATTTAAAAACAAAAAAAAACAATATATATATATATATATATGTATATATTTATATATATGTATATACATATATATATGGATATGTATGTTTGCATTAGATGTAAGTAGGTTAAGTAGGTTAAGATTTATGTTAATGCCTAATATACATTTTTTTTTATATACTACATGTAAACCCACTGTGGTAAAACAAAACGATCAATGGTGAATTGTAAACCCACTGAGGTAAAAACTGAATGATCATCTGTCATTTTTTTTTTGTTATAAGATCTTCTTCTCGAATAAAGCTTAAACTTATAAAGATATCTTCAAATAAATCGTTTTTTCTTTAAATAATCCAGCCGCGTTGTGCGCTGTTAAAGAAGCCAAAGTCAGGAAATCAAAAAAGCTTGCATTTTCTCAACATATTTTTGGAGGCCACGGCGAGATATTACTTTGAAGGTGTCATTTATTTTTACACGTGACTTGTTTAAACCATGCCGTCTGGAAATGAGGATACATCCGAAAAGCCATCAGCGGAGGAAAATCAACCAGCATCCACTGATGCCGCTGTGTCTAAGATTAATCCAAAAAGGTTAAAGATATTGGAAACTCTGAAGATGCGACGAGTGGTAGTAACGAGCCAAATCAATAGACTGAGTGAATTTACTATCAAGGCGACTAGCAGTCCGTCATCAATTTCCATTCCCGAACTCAATGTACGCATAGCAGCACTGGAGTCCTCCTTTCGCCTATTTAACGAAATTCAAGTCAAAATTGAGGATAACGATTTCGAATAAGTTTGTAAGCCAGATCGTTCGAATCACGAAGAGATGTACTATGTCACTCTTGCAAAGCTTAAGGTGTTAGTCAATCAATTCAAAGAAGAAATGTCCAAGCCAATGAATGTATCACAATTCTCCAATACTCAACAACTTGATTCAATTAAATTGCCAAAGATTGAACTGCCTTTATTTTCAGGTGACGTGACTACGTGGATGAGTTGGTACAATCGATTTGCATCCTTAGTGCACGACAATCCTAATCTTTCAAAGCAACCCAAATTTCATTATCTCGTATCAAAATTAAGTGACACTGCCATTGCGCCAATTGAAGGACTTGCAATTGAGGATGAAAACTACGATGTGGCAATAGCAAGACTTAATGAACGGTTTGAGAACAAAAAAATCATAGCTCAGGAACATCTCCAACGCATTTGTAATCACCCGAAAGTCCAGAAGCCATCTGCAGTGGAACTAAGAAGTCTCATAGATAAAATCAGCAATCATCTGTCCGGACTAAGAAACCTTAAGCGACCAGTCGACTTCTGGGATGATCTCATCATATTCATCATAACATCGAAACTGGAGGAACACACCCTAAGTAAGTGGAACGATGAAGCTCCTGTGGATAGACTTCCTAGCCTTGTTGAAGTAATCAACTTTCTGAAAAAGAGGGCTCAGCACTTAGAAGGTAATGTAACAAATAATTTATACAGTTCTGACAGTTCCGTGAAAGGCGATCTTAACAAATACTCTAAAAAACACCCTAAGAACAGTCCGAAGATATTCGTTGCCTCTAAGAACATCTGCAGTTTTTGCTCTAGCACGGGTCACTTTATTTATCGGTGTCATACTCGTAAATTTCAAAATCTATCTGTATCAGACCGTGTACTGCAAATCGAAGCTCTCAATTTATGTTTTAACTGTCTCAAAACTACTGAGCACATAAGCACTAATTGCACATCGAGTTCTTGTCGTGAATGTGGAAACACCACACAATGCTGCACATAGGTAAAACCTCGTAGCTCAAACAGTCACTTAGTAGCTTCTTCTAACGATTCACATCAATCTAAATTATTTTCATCTGACGTGACAAATCTGTCCCAAAGCTGTTTCATGCATGCCACTTGTGCTGACGGCAACCTGCTCGGAACTGCCATTGTCAATTTACTGGATTTAAACATCCAGTACCTTGTCGTGTCTTGCTGGATTCCGGCTCTCAAATACACATGATCTCTGAGAGAATGATGCAGATTCTAGGACTGCCACGTCTTCATTCTAAAATGAATCTAACATGTGCCAATAATACCGAGACTTTACCTAAATACAAAACAACAGTTGTAGTAGAGTCTCAACTCACTGGGTTTAAAGCTACACTAGAAGTGTATGTAATTAACCGAATCACTGGTCTTCTACTTGATAACACAATTGACATTCATAACTGGAACATACCAAGAAACATCAATCTATCAGATCAACAGTTTAATGTCCCACAGCTCATCGACATACTTCTTGGCGTCGACTTGTTCCATAGTATATTGCGTGTTGGTCAAATTAAGTTAGGTCCGAATTTACCTGTTCTACAAAACACTTTACTTGGCTGGATAGTAGCGGGCAAATATTCTAATTCCAAGAGATACAAAACATACTTAAAAACATAACTTTCATGCTCAAGGTTCACTTGAGGACTCTGAGTTCGACGAATTACTTAACGATTCGTTAAGGGCGTTTTGGCGTGTTGAAAATTTCGATCCATTCGAGTTGTTTCAGCAGTACTCTGAAGTTATTAACGATCTTCTTGTGCAGTCGAATATGGATATAACTTCGCTAGATTTCACCAAGCCACATTATATTCTGCCCCATCATTGCATACTTAAATTTTCAAGCTCTACCACAAAGTTACGGGTAGTATGTGATACATCTGCAAAATCAAGCTCTGGCAAATCTCTCAATGACATTTTAATGGTGGGTCCTGTTATCCAACCTGATCTTTTATCCATTGTATTGAGATTCCGTGTTTATAAATATGTCTTCACTGCAGACATTACAAAAATGTACCATCAGATAGAGTTAAATCCAATCGATAGAAACTTTCATTGCATTTTGTGGAGAAGGAACAAAGATGAGGATGTCGCTATATATCGACTTTGTACTGTGACATTTGGTACTGCCTCTGCTCCCTTTTTGGCTACCCGTGCTCTGAAGCGGTTATCAATTGATGAAGGTTATCTATATCCTCTAGCTGCAAGGTCCGTAAACACAGATTTCTATGTAGATGACGTTTTGACGGGTGCAAATTCATTGACAGAAGCAAAGTCACTTCAGCGTGAAAAAGTTGCAATATTAAGCAAGGGCAAATTTAATCTTACGAAATGGTGTTCAAATTCGGAGGAGCTTTTAGAAGGTATTCCTACAAATAATCGAAAGAATTTGGTAAACTTTGGAAACGGCAGCTCAATTAAAACATTAGGCATTATTTGGAATCCTCAAATAGATTGTTTTCATTATGCCGTAGCTCCTGCTTGCCATAAAAAGATTACAAAGCGGACTGTACTTTCGGACATCGCACATTTGTTCGATCCCCTTGGTTTAATAAACCCTGTTGTCGTTTTAGCAAAAATATTTATGCAGCAGCTATGGAGACTTAAGCTCATATGGGATGAATCTCTGCCACAGGATTATCACCAGCGCTGGACCTTTTTTCGGAAGAATTTACATAAACTCAGCGACTTGCAGATTAAACGACGTACGTTTTTTGGCCAACACGATCACTACCAACTGCATGCGTTCTCTGACAGCTCGGAGAATGCATATGGAACCTGTGTATATATACGGTCTATCGACGAAGATGGCACGGTAAAAGTTGAGCTCTTGTGTGGTAAATCACGAGTAGCACCAGTCAATAAAATTAGCCTACCACGATTGGAATTGTGTGCTGCAATAATGATGGTTCAGCTCGTGCAGCGTTTAAAAAAAATGTTTAATTTCAAGTTTGAGTCTATAACATATTGAACAGATTCGGCAATTGTCTTGAAGTGGATCTCGGAAGAACCATGTAATTGGCAGACGTTCGTAGTGAACAGGGTTGCTGCAATTCAGCAAGTTCTCGGGCTTCCCAATGGCGACATGTACCATCGGAGTCGAACCCTGCCGACATCATCTCTAGAGGAGCTTATCCGTCAGTGTTACTTGAATGCAATTTATGGTTTCACTGACCACATTTCTTATCACTATCAGAAGACAAATGGCCAAAATCCGATTGCACAATAGTAGTAGAAATTGATCAACTGGAGCGAAAAAAAACTTAAGATTATTCTTACCGTTGAAGTTCAATCAAATTTTATTACAAGCATTAAATATCATAACAATTACAATTCGTTACTAAGGATCGTTGCATATATTTTCAGGTTTCAGGCAAACTCGGGAATCAAAGACAAACAATTGCGCCTTTATGGACCTGTGAACGTAGGAGAGCTCGAAAGGGCACTCAAAGGTTTGTTAAGTACGTGCAGCTCAAAAATTTTCGAAGCGAAATATAAACCATAGCCAGTGGTAACTGCTTGCCGAAAAGAAATCACATCAACTCGCTGTCACCTTTCCTGGATGCTGAAGGAATATTACGCGTGGGCGGTCGCTTATCAAATGCATCTTCGGATTATGATGCTAAACATCCCATCGTGTTACCGAAAGATGAACTCTTTACAACAATTCTTATCAATCATCTTCACATAAAGAATTTGCATACAGGTCCACAGACACTATTGAGCATAGTACGGCAATCAATCCACGAAAAAATTCTTACTCGCAAAATAGTACGTAGCTATGTTCTTTGTGCTCGAGCTAAGCCTGTGACCAACACTCAACTTATGGGTAACTTACCTAATCTACGTGTACAACAAACGAGGCCATTTAATGTCGTCGGGATAGATTTTTGCGGTCCTTTCCAAATTCATTTCCGTCGGCGTGGGACGTCACCAGTCGTATGTGGCAGTATTTGTATGTTTTGTCACTCGAGCCGTGCATTTGGAATTAGTTGAAGATCTAACCACTAATTGTTTTATTGCTGCCCTCAAGCGTTTTGTTGGTCGTCGAGGGCTATGCTCGGTTATTCATAGTGAAAACGCAACTAACTTCATTGGAGCCCGCAACGAACTTCGCGAATTATATCAGATGTTTCTCAAGCGTGAGACTAGAGAAGCAATAATAAGTGCTTGCGGTGCAGACGGGATTGAGTGGAGAACCATTCCTCCAAGATCTCCGCATTTCGGCGGCTTGTGGGAGGCTGCAGTAAAAAGCGCAAAATTTCACATGAAACGAATTTTGAAAAACTCCTCTCTCACTTATCCAGAACTTAATACTCTTATTATACAAATTGAATCTATTTTGAATTCCAGGCCAATCACAGATATGTCGGAGAATCCAAACGATACCCAAGCACTTACACCTGGGCATTTCGTCATCGGGACGGCTCTTAACGCTGTGGTGGAACCAAATATGCAGCACATCACTAATGTCAATACCCTCAAAAGATACCACCAGCTTCAATGGTACTTTCAGCAGTTTTGGTCCAGATGGTCACGGGAGTATCTTCAGAACCTTCAGCTTCGTACCAAATGGACAAAGTTGGGTACACCGACATCAGTTGGCGACATCGTTTTAGTTGAAGATGAAAATATGCCACCCCTAAAGTGGAAGTACGGGCGAGTTGTGCAAGTACACCCTGGTAAAGATGGTATTGTGCGCATGGTCACACTCAGGACAAGCAGCGGGCATATTCAGCGAGCTGTTACAAAATATACTACATGTAAACCCACTGTGGTAAAACAAAACGATCAATGGTGAATTGTAAACCCACTGAGGTAAAAACTGAATGATCATCTGTAATTTTTTTTTTTGTTATAAGATCTTCTTCTCGAATAAAGCTTAAACTTATAAAGATATCTTCAAATAAATCGTCTTTTCTTTAAATAATCCAGCCGCGTTGTGCGCTGTTAAAGAAGCCAAAGTCAGGAAATCAAAAAAGCTTGCATTTTCTCAACAATTTATTTTTTAAGTAGTTTGTAGGCTTAGTTTTAATTTTTATAGATAAAAACAAAACAGTCCAGACACTAAGTCTTATTTGCTTTAATTCCTTAGTTTTAATAAATGTAAAAATAAAAATAAAATTAGACTGTAAGATTCGTCGAAAGACAGAGTTTAAGTGTTAGGTTTAACTTAGAGTGCCCGCATGGGGTCAGTAAGTTAATATTATATAATTTTAAGTTATTTAAGCTAATTTGCAAACGTTTTTTTGTCTAGCAGCGCTTACTCATCTTTCTTAGGAAGACTAGAGTACAATGGACTAGTTCGTTGTTTAAGAGCTCTGTTTGTATAGCAAAAACAAAAAAGGTTATGGGCCCAGAAGTTACGTGTTAATTAAACCAGTTTCACGTTTTTATATATTCAGTTTTAATATTCTGGAAGCAACCGTTCAAAGAAAAGTCGTGTGTAATCGCTAGTTAATTTGATGCGAAATGAGTTCGTCCTCTTATCAAATTCATTTACTATCAAATGATAATTTGGATTGCTGAAAGATTCATCTGAAGTCTTAACTTTGGCCACATGTTTTCGAAGAAAGCCTTAAGCTAACTTGGCAGGAAAAAACATGGACAAAGGACTAGAGCACTCTTCTAACCATAACCAGTCAATGTAACTGAGCCACATCAAGACTGCAAATCTGTGAGGGAAGTATGTACTCGTATAAAATTAGTGGACGTTCATGAACCTAGCGGTTGATTATTACCTAAGCCTAAAATTAGATAAAAGTGGTTCAGTCACCGATCATTTATTCCAATTTTTTTTTAAACGTACGTTAAATTAATAAAAATTGATATCTAGCCTTACGAAAATTTTGAAAGATTTTGTTGTGCTTTTATCAGTGTGCTGAAGAAAAAATTTTTGAAAGAAGGGAACCGGTTGGAGGTTGGAAGTGGGTCTATATATGTATATTTTTTAAAGCAGCGGCCGAAAGAAAAAAAAACAGAAAAAATAAACAAGAATCGCGTTAAAGATAATTTTTTTCAAATACTTTTTCCATATACGGATTCAGTATACACTTATGTGCCTGTTACTATAAGACAGATATCCAGTACCTAAACATCAAAAGGTGATGATCATGCTTTATCCTCTATTTCGTTAACGTACCCTCTATGCATAATTTAGCAAAAATTTGATAGGACCTATGAGATGAAAACTGACGGAGCATAAAGTTTATTAAACAGGAAGCTTATATTGACTCATTTCTGCTGCCATTCTGCAGAGCTCAGAAATAAAATTCAAAGGTGACAATACATTTAAACAAAGGGGATGAAAGATAAAACATTAATAACTTCCGCTCCTAAACCATTGCAAACACAAACCAGAAGTTCATCTTTGGCTTGGACATTTGAAGTGCCCATATTTATGGCTGTCCCGATAAAATCCAACCAAGAATCGATAACATCTGAACTCGAAATTTCACATCAAATCCTCTCAAATCATTTAAATCAGATTTAAGTACAATACAATAGCTTTTGATGGTAAAATAATAAATCCTTTCGCATAGCGCTGACTTTTTGGTCAACACGTATCCCCTGATTTGTTGTTGGCAAGAGTAATTTTATAAATTCATGTAGTCATGTCATTATTTCGCTGCAGCGACGAAATGTCAAAGGGCATTCGTCGAATGCATCTGATAAAACGCTTCACTGAACCATAAACTTCATTATTGATGATGAGCAGAAGGATGAGAATGATGTGGTCGTTTGTCATTCAAAAAGGACTAACTATGATGGGACTACTTTTGGTTATTTCCACCCACTTGCCACAGCCGGAAATGCAAATGCAACTCATCCACCTTACGTCAGTTAATAATATATATTCGATTAGAATATTTTGTGCGTATTACACATAAATCCAATTATAAACGAAGAAGGCTCCCATCCCACCTTTAACAAAACAAGGCACCACCAGATGGGTGTGGGTCAGGCAAACATTTGTGTTTACGTTTGAATTTACATTTGTACGAGCACGAGTATCCTCACCCCAGGGGTGTTATTTGCATTTTCTATTTGAATTAGGTACTGTCACAATAACCATATATGAGTATGTACATACATGCGTTGGAGGGTTAATTATGTAATTCTCAATTTGCAATAATATCATAAATTTATTCCATTGCAGACTTGAATTAATAATGCAGATCTGAAAGACAATTTCATCGAACGATCAAGCATAAATAAATTGACAAGACGTCCCTGTGGTAATGTGTAACATCCTTAACCTACTAACAATTCCAGATGGATGCATCTGCATGTTCGGATTTATGGGAAAATATTTGAATACGTATCTCAAATGAGGAGGGTTGTCTCTGATTGATTTTAATAATTCGAAATGCCTGCATAAATTTACCAAATGGACAATGCAACTACGGCAGCATATGAGCCTAGGGAGGTACGGGAGCCACAGGAGTCAAGCACGGCAAGGAAGGCACTGCTGTTGCAATAGCAATCAGTGAAATGAAGTGTAGAACGGAGTACCAAAATATGACACACAAAAGTCTAATAGGAGTACTCGTACTTGTATGTGCTATGAAAGAAGAGAAATTTATTACTCGTATTATAGAGATAAAGTTCTAAGATTTACCTATCTATGTTGATGAGTCTGTGAATAAAATCAAAATAGATATATCAGGCACTTAAGTCACTAAGAACAAATTTCTCTTTTAATTAAGAATTTTGTGCAAAGTGGTTTGTACAAGAAATCAGATGTAGAATCGTAGAAATTTGCCATGTAAGAATAGTTCTCTTATAAAACATATATTGTACACTTCACATAACTATATCCAATGATATATAGTAATGTCAAACTTTTAAAGCCTATTCTTAAAATTGATTTAAACGAGTTAGATTTAAATTGGTTTAGCAGATCCACAGACAAAGGACTTACAATTCAACAGTCAAATGCCACTTACGTTGCTGTTTCTGGCGTAGAAGTATTTCAGCTTGCTTACTTATTTACTTAGGTGTCACTATAGTTGGGGTGAACCTGGACCTCAATTAACAAGCCTCTCCAGTTAGCCGGGTCTTTAGAAAATTGCAGTTGCGCACTCAACTTGTGCGTGCCACCTAAGGTGAGGTCTTCCTCTACTGAGTTGTCCGTCAGGGACAATGTCACTGTAGAGGTCGTTTAAATCGTCGTTGAAACTTTTACTCCAAAGCCCGTCAACACAAATGCGACCGAATATTTTTCGGAGAATTTTTCTCTTGAATCTACTGAGGATATCTTCATCCGCTTTCGATAGAGGGTATGCTTCAACGCCATCACTGGAATGATCAAGGTCTTATATGGAGTCTCCTTAGATGGTCAGTATAGAGCCTTCCTACTCAATTACCTTCTTAGTCTAAAGCAACACCGATTAGTAGGAATGATTCTTCGTTTCATTTCCGCTGGGGTGTTGCTGACAGGAATTATAGGAGAGGCGAAATAGCCAAAGTCACTTACTACATCGAAATTATAGCTATCAATTTTGACGTTCTGTCCAATTCGTCGATATTGTGTGTCCCATCTTGTTGCAGCTAAACCCATTTTAGAATCTTCCGTTTTAATACTAGCGAACGCAACGGTGACCACCCGCCATGTTCTGCCAATTATGCCAATATCATCGGCGTACTCTAGTAGTATCACTTTTGAAAGATTGTGCGTCCAGTGTACGCTTGTGAGTTTCGCACAATTTTTTCAAGTATGATGTTAAAGAAGTCACATGATAGCAGCATATATAACCATTTTTGACATCGAAGGACCCGGATAAGTCGTTACAGACTTTGACAGAGCAGCGAGCGTTCTCAATCCTCATTCTCCAGACGGACGAGTGTTGCAAGGATGCCAAAACTAGACATGGCTGTATATAGCTCGTCTCTATACAGGGTATCCAAAAAATCAACGTCAAGCCGGAAACGGGTGATAAGTCAAGTGGTGTCGGTTATCACAAAATTATAAAAAAAAATCTTTTAAAACTATTGGCAACAAAAATTGAGAAACCTGACACCCTGTGACGATCTTTCAAGTGCTGTGACCGCAAATCTTTACTTTTCTTCTAATTTTTTTGTCACGTAACCCTGAGTAACTCTTCTGTAAACTACGGTCCAAAATTGAAACATATATATATCGGTTTTAACTAAAATATTGCTTTTTTGTCCATCTATGTATCTGAAAATCATTAATCATCCAAGTTGAACTGACTGTACTGACAAAAAAAGTAGTATGCCATTTTGGCAAGTAACTTTAAAAGATGGCGTATTTAGTTTGGGTTTCAAAATGGTATGACTCTTGCTTGACTAACGCTTCATTGAGGACAAAAAAAATATTTTGATAAAGAAACCCGATTCATAGTTAATTCTTTTTAGTAAGTCTAAATGAGTACCAAGTGTGAGCGAGGCAGACAGTGACGCCGTTATTGAGACGGATAAACACGCCATTTCGACTAGTGCGAGTGAAACAAATAGAGATCCCACCCTTGTTAAGTATTGACGCATAGGCATATCGTGCAATACTGCCGTACGTTACGCTCCTTCGCTTATAGCGCATTATTCTGTATTCGGGTTGATTTCGTGTTGAAAATCGAAGAAAAGTAAAGATTTGGGTGTCAGATTTCTCAATTTCTTTTGAGTGCCAATAATATTAAAAGAACGTGACTTAGATTTTTTTTTATAATTCTGTGATAACCGGTAGGCGGAAGTTTTGGCTACCATGGTCCAGTTGAATAATATATTCTGCATGATGGCGGTATGTTGGGCTTCTTCGCCGCTACACGAAAACGGTCTGCAGAAACTGTTTTTCCATATTCTCAGCACCAACTATGACTCTGCTACAAGGTTTACTTCTTCATCTCTACAGGCTTACGGGTCTTCTTGTCTTGACACGCTGTTAAAACTTCCCTACATTATTCCTGGAATACAATCTCCCAAAAAGCACAAACTGGAGTACAATAATTATATTGTTAGAAGAAGAAACCGGCCCAGATCCAAAGGTGGAGGCGGTGTCGCGATCTTCATTAAAGAAGGTATAGTTTTCAGTTTTAAATGCATTTTATTTTCTTAATCACTAACTTTTACATACTAACAAAAAATGCTAAATGCCAGCTTAAAATTACTTAACAATCTTATGCTAACTTACTGGGCCCACGCAGGCACTCTAAGCTACTCTAAATTTTTATATCTATGTCTTTTGACTTAATTTATATTTTATTTGGAATGTTTATTTTATATACTTAGGGCTAAGAAAAAATTGTTAACATAAAACTTAGCCTATGGATGTAATTTTTTATTTTTTATAAAAACTTAATATCTAACTTAAAATAAACCTTAGCCTACCTAACCTAGATACACAATACACACATACACACACATTGACATTATACACAATTACATACATGTATTAGTATATACCTTTGTATATACTAAATGCTAACCTAAACTTATGCAAGCTGGCCATCGCTATTCACAGAGAAAATAGATAGGTCAGCTCTGCCTCACTAGTGAGGCTGGTCCGTAATTGACGGAAACGACGACGAAACATCTTCCCCATCATTCAACCACCAGAAACGCCGGTGCTGCCGCACGACACCCCTCTTATCGCGATTCCCCACCGCCCCACTGAAACCAAGGCGATCCACATTGCCGTGTGCGACGTCTCTATTGTAGTTGAGTCGCCTGTCCCCAGCTGTCCGAGCGACATGGAAGATTAACGGCACCGCCGATCTATCCCGGATCAACCCTCTCCGATCCAGGTAGAGGAATGCCTCCGGTGGAACGAAGTCGCCAGAGCTCACACTCCCGTGGCATAGGTAATTGGGGTAGCAAGCCCCAGATATCAGGTTATTCGTCGAGGTCATTGCTCTTGCAATGTGCCTTCGAGTCAGCTTAATTACGAAGTTGTCCACTCGTATTAGGTTCGCCCTGTTGTAAAGGACCTCATTAGGATAAAATTTCTTGTACTCCGACTCTGGTGTTCTGTACAAGCGAAGACAAGCCCTAAGACAAGCCGTCTCAAACACCCGAATCTTTTCCATTAAGCTTGCTCGTACATTGAACCACACGAGACAACCAAATACCAGCATGGGCCTGATAATGGCCATATAGCAGATTACCTTTACCCTCGCATCGAGTTGGCTGCTATAAAACAGTCTCTTTGTAAGGGCAAAAGCACCTTTAGCTCTGGCCAGAGCAGCATCTACATTTTTGCCAAAATACAGAAACTGATCTAGCCATATCCCAAGGTATCTGACTACATTTCGACAGGCAAGAAGATGTCTGTGTTGTCCAATGATCGAGAACTTTCGCCAATTTTTTCTGGTATCCCTAGAGGCTCCAGACAACGGCGTCCTAAAGAGAATGTTTTCCGACTTCTGAAAGTTGATTTTCATCGCAAAATCGTCTTATCTTATCGAAGTCACGTAGAAAAAGAGTATTAATGACCTCCAGTTTTGGACCTGTTCTGTACGCTATCAAATCGTCTGGATATGCAATAGTATGGGGAAGTGAACCTATTAAGGCGCTCGTATAAATGTTGAATAGGATCGGCGAATTGACCGCGCCTTGCAGAAGACCATTTTTAATTTGAAATATTCCGACAGAAGTCACATCACCATTTTTCACGATGAACTGTCTGTTAGTTAGCATATTCTAAAAAATGTACAAGAGTGGCATACTGATCGCCAGCATAGTCAGCTTATAGAAAAGACCCTCTAACCAGATCTACGCGCTGCTGCCGGGCCTAACGCAACACATGTCTTAATGGGTACGCACATGGTGGAGCAAAGGGCCTTGCGGTGAATGTTAATTCACTAATTAGGATCAAACGAAGAGCCGCGATGCTTAAATTGCTACAAGACCAAACTCCTGATGTGATTTTCGCTAGCGAAACCAAGATAACCGATAAGCACAAACTGGAGTAAAATAATTATATTGTTAGAAGAAGAAATCGGCCCAGATCCAAACGTGGAGGCGGTGTTGCGATCTTCATTAAAGAAGGTATAAAATTTCACAGAGTGTACAAGGGCGTGTTGCGCGGGTTCCGGGTGTTGGACGCAGTCGTCGTTTACATACCGCTCGGCAGTGGAAAGCGGCTGTACTTGGCCTCTGTTTATGCACCTGAGGCTTCACAATCCACCCTATTCATTACAGAGCTCGACACGCCTTTTCGACTACTGAGACTGGAATCGGGGGCGAATTATTTTATAATCGGCGGGGATTTCAATGCTAGACACAGAGAAGGCACACTGCAAGAGCAATGATCTCGACGAATAACGTGATATTTTCGGCTTACTACCCCAATTACCTTTACCACGAGAGTGTGCGCTCTGACGGCTTCGTTGCACCGGAAGCATTCCTCTACCTAGATCAGATAGGATTGATCCAGGATAGATTACAGGTCCCGTTAATCTTCCACGTCGCTCGGACAGTTGGGGACAGGCGACTCAACCACAGCAGGGACGTCGCACACGGCAGTGTGGATCGTCTCAGGTTCAGTAGGGCTGTGGGGAATCGCGATAGGAGGGATGTCGTTCGGCAGCACCACCATTTCTAGTGGTTGAATGATGTAGAAGATGTTTTGTCGTCATTTCCGTCAATTACGGACCAGCCTCACTAATGAGGCAGAGCTGACCAATCTACATATTTGCTCTGTAAATAGCGGTATTCAGCTTACATAGGTTTAGGTTAGCATGTGTGTATTGTGTATGTAGGTTAGGTAGACTAAGGTTTAATTTAAGTTAGATATTAAGTTTTTATAAAAAATAAAAAATTATGTCCATATGCCAAGTTTTTTGTTAACAATTTTTTTTTAGCCTTAAGTGTAGAAAATAAATATTCCTAAATAAAATGTAAATAAAGTCGAAAGACATAGATATAAGAATTTAGAGTAGTTTAGAGTGCCTGTGTGGGGCCAGTAAGTTAGTATAAGATTGTTAAGTAATTTTAAGCTAGCATTTAAGCATTTTTTGTTAGTATGTAAAAGTTAATGATTAATAAAACAAAATGCATTTAAAACTACACTAAAACTAACAATCTCCCAATATCTTCAATCGCGCGCTTCTCGTGCTCTTCTTTCTTCTTCTGGATAAGCCGATGTTTTTCTCCTCTCTTCTTTTCGTAGAGCTCACGGCGGATTCTCGTCCTTCGTTGCAGCACCGATTTGTACGCTTCATATGCCTATCGAGATTCTTCATCAAACCAGAAATTTCTTAGTGACGGTCGGGTGAAACCCAGCATATCAGTTGTGGCGTTTCCGACTGGAAGTTGGCGGAAACCACCATGCCTCACTTGTGTATTATATATTGAGATGAAGAAACCGTCGGCTTCCTATAGTGGTATGTATTTCGTCCCGCCGCAAGGTCAATAAGTTTAATTCCGTTGCCAGTCATGGTGTCGTGTAGGCTATGCTTACCAATTTTCCTACCAAAGATATCGTCCTTTCCTATCCGGGTCCACCAGATCGCTCTTTATCCTAGGCCATTATTTGGGTCGTCATATCTTATTTATCTCTTCCGTATAGGGTTGTGAGCCCTGTGACAGTGTAGGCCAATATTATGCTACTGGCCGAACATGCCCTCTCCATTTTTGCCTGCGCGAGTACGGGTTTACTCATAAAGATACCCGGCACCAGCACTCGGAAGGAGAGCAAGCACAACGCTACGAACTTTATTGTTGCGATGCTAGCCCAATCAAAGTTATAGGGCAATTACCAGTTTCACAATCAATCGCCAAGCAGGTCTACAAACGACAGCACATAAACGCTATAATATTACCACTCTAAGCCAAAGTGCTCCAAGTGAGTTAAGTAAACCTTTTCAATACCTAAGTTAACAATTGGTCACTGCCTGGACTCAAGATTTTAACCGCTGTCCTGCATTAGAAGTAGAAGATCTAAATCTAAATCACACAAGAATTAACGACCATACACTACGTAGCCACTTTGCTCAACGGATGCTGGAACGAAGATTTTCTTTCATGAATCACATTTTATGATGGACTAGTCTGAAAACAAACAAATTTGTCGTATTTGCGTTAAAGTCTTTTGTGATTCACGAAAGTAACTTTGTGGTGTAGTTGGAGAGCTGTCTACATCATTGGCCCATTTTTTCGAAGGTGACAATGACGAGACTTTACAGGCTTGTTCTTTCCGGAAATGGATAATTTGCATATGAGTGATTTCTGATTTCAACATGAAAGCGCTGCGGCACTCACGTCTCATCAATCTATCGAGGATTGGCCACTAAGATCGTGTGATTTAACTTGGTTAAACTTCTTCATGTGGGGTTATCTGGAAAGTAACTTAATGTCAACGCCAACAAGAATAATTAAAGATGTCGAACGCAAGATTTGAATTGAAATCTATTTCGCTGAGCTGCTTATTTTGCAAAATTCGTCGAAAATTTTGACCGTCGGTTCGGAACCGTTGTGTTCAAATGAACAATATTGTATTGAGTTGCAATATTCAATAAAAATTCATAACTACTATTCCTAAAATATATGTTTCCATTTACACTATCTGTTGACTCACCCTTTATACATATTTTTCCAAAGCATTTGCATGCACCAGGCAAGGTTCGTATTTGGTCACAAAGCATGCATTTCATACAAAAACTATCACAGGCGGACCAAATATCGATGACTTTATTTAATCCTCTTGTATCTATCAGGAAAACCTGATAAGTAAGCCTTATTTCCAGTCAATCAAACACCACCAATCAAACGCATTACCCCAAAAAAAGGTAGATCCTTTAAGGTTTTGGAAAACCACTCACCAATCGATAACCACTTAGCCCAAAGCATATATTATAGAATTTTGAATTTAATGTACATTCCATCAATACTTCAGCAATCCGTAATTTTAAATTTGAACAAGATAGATGAACTTCAGCTTCAACTGCAAAACTCTTTAATTTCACTTGGATCAATGGCTGGGATGTATTCTATTCTGTGCCATAGTGAACTAATATGAAAACTATTAATATTAGGATATTCGGTCGGATAGAGACGCTATCATCTAGGCGAGGTTATTATAGAAGCTTTTTCGCTCCAGACACGATTTATGCAAGCATGTTAGTGGTGATGGCAAACGACCACAGATCCGACCAGAAAACGCTTCCGTTTTTCGATTTAAGTGGTGTGAATCGAAACTTGAGCATCATACTCATATAGTGGTCATACTATAAAATCCAATGAATTACCAGTATATACGTGTGTACGTATAAGAATTCGATTCATGCGCTTTACTCGGTTATAAATCAATCAATTTATTCTGATGATGATTATATATTGAGCCAGAGGGCATTTCGCCTCACAAAACCATGTTCGGATACGTGTATCCAAAGTCTATAGTCTGTAGTCTGCAGTCTGCAGTCTATACTTGTCTGTATATCTGGGCCATTGGCCAGATTCACATGAATAGCATGAATAGCATGTGAATCTGGAACAGTGATTCGGTTGGATTTTCCAATATCCATACGATGGTGGTGGTTTATAACAGACTATTGTAGCCATACTCGTAAATTGGATATAATACTTTCATAACACCCAATTTCCCATAACCGATAAAGTGACCTGATGAACCGCGAAATTAATTTAATAAAAAAAGCCATAGCTCGAAGGGGTAGGGGTAATCGTTGGAAAGGAAGTGGTAATACCTGAAACACTAGGGTAGATTTCCAGTACTTAGATCATTACGAGGTGGCAACAGGACACTTCACATGGATTGGATGTTCTGTGTGAATAATAAAAGAGCTATTGAAATGAGGTTCAAAATTTCAAACCCCGCATTAAATAAGAAATATTTTATATCGGTTTATACAGATGAGTTTCAATCTAATGATATTTGAACACAATAGATGGAACAATAAGTATGGAAAAATAAATTTATTACACATACTAATGTTAGAAAGCTTTTAGCCTTTCTTAGGTTGCCTTGTGATTGTCGGAGAGTATAAAAGCCTAGGATCCTAAGGATCTGAAAATAATCCAGGCGAAACGTCGAACTGAGCACCAAAGACATCCAGACTAGACCTTAAATGGTTAAATAGTCCGTCCGTGCTGAAAATCTCCCCTTGGGAACTATTATTGAAGTCCCTTGTCTTAATACTCGAATCATGAAAAGTGAAAAAAAAATCTTTTATCACAGAATCGGCAGGAATCGGCGAATCAACGATGGATCTTTTTCTCTCTCTTTGTGGGGTTAGACAAGGCTTCTGTCTTGGTATGACCTACGTCGCTGGAAGTGAGTGCAGATAAGAGATGATTTTCAAACTACTTGTAAAATATGTTATATTTACTCAGATTACATTTCAACTTAGTACTATAATACATCCCCATGTAAGAGGCTTCAGTGCTAAATGCAAAACCGCACATCCATTCAGAAACCATGGTTGTAGAACAAACGCCATATGTTCCGTCAGATATTTAGAAGTTTTCACACACCACTATACGAGTATGAAGGGCGATCGGAAAGTTCTGAGTCAAAATTTGTTTACGAAAGTAAAATTTGTATTTGTATTTTGGTGGAGGCTGAAGCCCCCATTTATTTTGCTTAATACAAGCTTAAGAACTAGGACTTAAAAACTAAAAGAAAACTAGGGCTTAAAGCTAGGGATGGTGAAAGAGGTCGGATTTTAGAGAGAGAGTTCTGCGATTAAAATCGAAAACGGAAGGGTTGGAGTTTACCTTACGCAGCATGCGGAAGATTGGTGCGTTAGAGCCATATGTCGTGCGATGGATTGGTAAGTAAAAGAGACGGTGGCAACGTGGATTACGAGGGTTAGTGTAAAAAAAAAATGAAGTTGTAAAGAGACGTGCAATCGACGGAGCCTGAGAGCAGTCGATGAATGAAAATAATGTCAGCTGTGCCCCTTCGTTCCTCAAGGGTATTTAGGTTAATGAGCTTGAGACGATCTCTATAGGGAGGTAAGATCCAAGGTAGACCTCGAAGAGCAAATCGAAGAAAACGACGCTGGATGCTCTCAATACAGGATACATGAACTCGTTGAAAGGGATACCACGCTTGGCTAGCGTACTCGAGAAGGGGGTGAAGGTAAGTGATGTATAGTGATCTGGTCACGTACCGGTTGCAGAAAACTTTCGACCATCTTTTCACGAAGGTGAGTGATGAGTTAGCTTTAGAAATTATCTCATCAATATGGGAGCGGAAATTAAGCTGCCTGTCGCATAATGTACCAAGGTCGCGGATAGACTCAACAAGGGATATAGGTTAGCCGTGGAGATGGTAAATTCGTTGAGGAGACTTGTTGCACTTACGTGAGAAGGTAATCGATTGACATTTGGAGACATTGAGTTCTAAGCAGTTCTTGATGCACCAGGAGGAAAAACTATTAAGATCTATTTGAAAGAGGCTGGAGTCATGTTGTGAGAAAATTGGTTTAAAAAATTTGATATCGTCAACATAGAGAGAAAGTGCTGAGTGTTGAATGACTTTTTGAAGGTCGTTAATAGTTGATTGAAGAGGAGTGGACCTAGGTGACTACCTTGAGGAACACCTGAAGTGGCCAAGAAAGGGGCCGATAGGGCAGACCTGAATCGAATACTATAAAAGCGATTATCTAGGTAAGAAGATATTCATTTTAGCAAAATGGGTTCAAAGCCCAGGACGGACAATTTGAACAGGACTAGTTTGTGAGATATCTTTGCAAAAGCCTTACTGAAATCAGTTGTTATAACGTCAACTTCTTTACCAATTTCTAAGGCTGAGAGAACAGAGGACACTTTCAGAAAGCCGTGTTGATTAGGGGAAATAAGAGATTTGAACTGGAAGCTTAAGGCTTCGTAAAAAATGCTTTCGAGGAGTTTATGTACGAGTATATGTGAAAGTTTAGCTATGGGGCGGTAATTAGTGACTTCGCTCTTTAATCCCTTTTTGTGTATCGGCGTTATGAAAGAAGACTTCCATATCTGTGGAAATTCACCTTGAGAGATCGATAACTGGATGAGATTTGAAAGGGGGTGGGAAAGTATTGAGGAACACTTTTTAAGAAATATGGATGGAAGGCCATCTGGGTCGGGTAAGTATTCATCTCTAAGTTGTTGTAATTCATTTTGTATCACTGTATGATCAAGACCTTGAGAAATAGAGGGGCCAATGGGGAAGTTAAGCATGTATTTGAAATAAGAGGGATCCGGTACGAAGGAATTATCGGCAAAAGATTGAATAAAAAAAGTAGCAAAAAAGTTGGCTATGGTATGCGGATCGGTTGATGATATATTATTTAATCAATTGCATCGATAGCGAGTTTGTAGCATTCAATAGGTTGCGCCGGTAGGATGTTAGGATGTAAAAACATATAACGTACAGGGACCTGCAGGGGAGTGTTATATTTATTGAAACGTAGTCAAGCTTAGAAGTAGAAACAGCGAGGTTAGGTCATTGTGGACGGCCAGTAGGACACCTCGACACGGAGAATCATCTTTTGTACGGGTAAGATCGTCGTCTCGAAAAACGTTGAAAGTAGGGGGGAATAATTCCTGATTCTTTATATCGGTAATTAGATTAGTTTCGGTCAGAGCGTAGACTTCAAATGGGAGAGCGTGAGACTGGCGTAGGACAGCACGGGCTTTAGATCGCAGTTCTCTTACGTTTTGATAGTAGAAGGTAAGAGGAAGGTTATTTTGAGAGCGCGTAGGAGTGGATGGCTGGAACGCTGGCAATAGTAGCACGTTAGGGATGAAACATTTTGTCGTTATCAGCTCTGCTCCGTTGAAGGTGTAAGATCCTTTTTGAGTGCACATAGTTACCGAAAGCAGCAAGGTCGTCTGAGACTTTTTGGGGAGACACATTGAAAATCTCGTGGAACTTGATATATAAGTTCCTCAGATTTTTAAGATCAGTAGGGAGACCTTCCTGCTGTATGGAGACCATGACGCTTGTTTTCGTTTTTCCCTCATAGCAAACTGAGTCGGATTTGTCCTTTTTTTCTCTAAGCCTAAAAAGTGCATAACGACATTCTGTTGTGTCAAAAGTTTGCTGAGTTATTTTAACTGCGGGAGGCAGAAGGGGGAAAATGGGGATAGTGGACGAAGATGTTGGGGGAAAAGAAGCAGTAATTGAAGGGGCTTTAGACACATTTTCAGATGAGGGATTTATGATATAGGCACTAATGAAATTGGGATATTTAGCTCCGGTTTTGATATAAATTAATTAAATAAATTTGGGAAATTATTAGGGAAAGGCGTGTGTGTTAGGGGTTGAATGCTGGGAGTTTGAGTTGTAGGGGCTAAGTCGAACGAGACACGTTGACGTCGGGGCTTGGTTTGAGGGAGTTGAAGAATGGGTGGGAGGCTTAAAATTAGAAAAAGTTTTAGTTCTAAAGCTCTAATTGGATATGGGTCTATTTTGGGAAGAGCAGGTGGGTCTTGGCAAATTGGATTTACTTGCTAACTTAATAAATAGTTTAGGTAAGATGAACTGCTTGACTTTATCCTGCTTCTTGGTCGTATTTGCCAACCATTTTCAGACACGCATCTTTCCAAGATTGAAATTATTGCTGGCTGGATTATGGAATAACCATTCGTATTTAGCCGGAATATTGAGCTTGAAGCTGCGCTTACTTCTGTGGTGAGATGTTGGAAGTAAATTGCAATGGCTAGTGGTGATGCTATATTTCTTTACGAAGAAATTCGAGATCCAATCAGCATCAGCGTTTGGTAGGACGCCTTTGATAGGAAGCGTAGTGACCAATTGATTCTTCGAAGCAAGCTTATCAAGTCTACACTGTCATTCGGAAGGTGTCCAAGTTGAGTTGAAGTGATTGATAAACTTCCGTGGGGCAGCGATTGGAGGAGTTGACATAGATGTCTTCTCTATGGTCAAAATCAATAGGTTGAACCGTCCGCAGATGACTTGTATGTGGCGGTGAGCGTGAATACACCTCAGGTTGCATTAATGCAGCCATTAGCGATGTATTATAGGAAACATTCTGGTACAGCTGCGGGAAGTTTGGTGGGTCAACGATTTTGCTGTTTATTGTTGCGATGTGATGTTCAATATTGCATACGAGAGATCGATTCGCAGTAAGTTCATCACTGACATCGTTCACTTTGTCGAAGATAACTTCGAGCATAGGACATTTATTTCACACCAATTTTAAATGGAAAAAAAAAACAATTTTGATTTTTAATTTGAAATAAAAAATTTTATTGCAATGAGAGTTATAATCGCAACAGACTAACGCAACCGCTACCGAAGACAAAAGACGAACCTTCGATCCAATTCACCTGTATATAAATTGTTAAAGTGCTGACTAAGTGTCTGCGTCTATTGCACGTTCTTAAAATTAGTGCAATGACCACTTGTTCGTTGCATCGGGTGTTGTTACCGGATGTCGTGCATGGGAACATGAATTACTAAAATGATTACTGGGAATCAAGTGAATTGGGTCGCGATTCATATTGCGCATACATATGCTTATTTAATTTAAATTTTTTGCGCTAGTGAACAGATAGCTTTGATGTCACTTAACACTTTATCCAGGTGACGTAAGCGAGTTTCTTCATTCCTGGATCTCCCGGAGTCTAACTCGATTAGACTAGCAATTTGTTTATCCATATGCTTTACTTTGGATTTTATTAGTTCGGCTACTTTCAATAACCGAAATTTTGTCTGTGATCTTTTTCGCGAGTGCGTCTTGGTAGGAGTCATTGGAATCGCTTAGGTATTTTATTGGCAAAGCACATGCGAGAGTAAGATACATTAGCACTCATCACAGAAGAAAAGGAGGTTATCGGAGAATTCCTTGATAAACACAGTATTTCTTTTGTTTAACCCGACACAAACGGCATGAAAGGCTTTCCCACAGGTGCCCTTGCACGCTACCCATTCAGCATTGCATCGATTGCATCGATTACATAATTGGAAATTCCACAAGACATGTTTAAATTTGTTTTGTGGGTCAGTGAGGATGTAAATATTAGGTCGAATTATTGTTTTTATTTTTGTATTGCTGGGTTGCAATTTTATATAGATAGGGGCTTTGCACTGAAAAAAATGCGCAAAAAAATTAAAGAATTCAAGCACTGGGGTTAAGAACCGGAAAATGCAATTTGACGAAAATTAATTAAACAGGTGAATAGGGAGAACAAGAAAAACACGTCTGACTAGTTTGAGTAACTGTCAACAATGGTTATCGACTTAACGGTTTCCAATAGTAAATAAATTATTGGTTGACAAATGCTATCGTAGGCCGTCATGTCAGACCAAAGGTACATCAAATTCAGAACCGTATGCGAGATTCGGGATTTCTACAGAGGAGGGATCGATAAACAATTAAGTGGACACACTTTACTTAAACTCAGAGTGAAACAGTTGATCAGAACATATACTGTGCCCTCACCTAATGTTTTGAACTAACATGTCCAGCCAAGTAAAACTCGTGGGACTTAAGCAATTCTCTGCTCTAAGGTGCAGTCAGTGTTTTAATCGACGATTGCTGCACAAGATATGGACAAGATATAGTCAATACTCTTAAAACACTGAAGTTGATCTTCTTACAAGATGGAGGTAGGAAACTGATCTGACTCATCTGCTTCTTAAAAAAATATTACCATCCGTTTCTCCAACAAAGCTTAGTACGAGTACTTGGGTATTATTCTGTATAAAAGACTTCTTTGGACTAAACATGTCACGTCGAAAACCTCAAAGCCGCTGTCGGCTTTTTGACAGTGTAAAAGAGCTTTCGGCAGCATACGCAGCTTGTCAGCAAAGTGGTCCTTTGGATCTATGCTGCTATGAGAAGACCTATTAATTGCTTTGTGTCGATTAAGGAAATGCACCTCTAAACGCAATCGGAATGCTAAATTAATTCCATGCGTCTTCGTTGGGTAACGCCTGTTACCCATATGATATATTAAATCTTTAGATATTTCGATCTTTGTAATGGAATCACAATTATTTAAATGGTTGGCTGTATTACCCTCTAAATGTTGAGCTCTCTGCTTAATGAACTGGTTTATTTCTTATAAGCTAGAAAGGTGATCAACGGGCGCTTCATCGTTTCACTTACGTAATGTTGTTGCGTCCAATTTTGAAGTTATGAGTAACACAATAAGGTCGTCCCTGTATCTCACTGGTCGTTTAAGGTTACTGTTAAGGTCTTAAATGCTTGTCAATTTTGTTGACTAAACTCCTCAACTCCACAGCAGATGCTTTTTGAATCTTTGGATAGTTGAAAGTACGTTGAAGATGTTCTTGTGCGATTATTTCGAATCGTTCATTTCATCTTACTAAGGCCACATCGTAGTTTTCCTCTTAGATTTAGTCCTTCTATGGAAGCAATTGCAGCATCAGTTAGTTAGTTTCGACAGATGATAATGAAATTTAGCTTGGAATGTCGTGCGCCAATGACAAAAAAGGATTGTACCAAACCATCGTTTTAGTAGAAGTTCGATTATTGGCAGTTTTATTGAATCTACACATTGAGAAATTCAAATTTCTATGGTATCTGTTGGATTGTCCTTTTTCGGGTGCTTCTCGTTTTTTTTTTTTTTAATTAACGAGTGCTCAAGAAGTTAAGGTACCTGTTGTGTATGCAAACAGTGTGTGCGATCAATGTTAAACATGTCAAGTAGAGCACATTCACTATCTCGGGCGCATGTTAGATCGGAAGAGTTTAGTACTGAGTCAGTCATTATTCATACTCTGTGGCGATCGGGCATGCGTTGGCGAGCCAGTGACGTATTAAGTACAGTGAGCGTAGTGACATTACAAGTGGCGACGAGAGAGAAACTGGGAGCATAAATCGAAAATTAGCGGTTACAGAGTAAGTGAATGACCAGAGATATTATATTATTGTGCAAGTTTTAACACGTTTATGATTAAAACGATTTTAATAAGTGTGGACAAAGCATGTTATGTATTTAATGTAATGTGTTATGTACCTCCATTAAATTGGAAACAATATATTTAATACAAAATGAAAAAAAATGAAATTGGCACAGTGTCCACATTAAATTGTTAATTAGCGAATAAAATGAATAAAAGAAAATAAAGTAAATTATGAAGGAAAAATATTGAAAAATGTTTTGGTACAAAGGTGCCTACATTAAATTGTGAATTTAAGGAATTAAAGAAGAAGAAACGGAAGAAAAAAAGATTTTGAAAAACATTTGGTACAAAGTGACTGCGTTAAATTGCAAACTCATATCTGCACTAAAGTGCATGACAAATGTACTGTTTATTTGATAGATAATTAAACCGTACAACAGTACCCACATTAAATTGTAAAATGTATTTACATATGTACGTAGTATGTTGTTTACATATTTGATAGTAAATTGGGAATAAATTGATTTCAGTGATGTTGAGAAATAGATATTTTGTTTCAGGTTTGTCTCTTCCCATTTTTTTAAAAAGGAATGTCCAATATACTCCCGGGGCTGGAATTGTTGGGACTGGAGGGGAATAATACGTCAGTGGGGTTAAGATGGGAGAAGTGGAAAAGAGCGTTAAATGTATATTTGGAAGCAGCGGACATCATCTCATCTTTAAAAAAAGAGAAGCTTTATTACATTTTGGTGGGTTAGGGCAGCAAGAATTTTTTTACAATCTACCAGGTGCAAATGTGGCTCCTTCTAAGGAAAATGATGTGTTTGAAATCGCTATAAGCAAATTGAACAAATATTTTTCTCCAAAGCAAAGTAAGGTATTTGAAAGACATGTTTTTAGGCTCCAGAGGCAAGAAGAAGGGGAGAAGTTTGATAAATTACTTTTACGTTTAAGAAACTAGGCAGACAAATGTGGTTTTCAAAACTTGGAAGACAATTTAATTGATCAAATCACCGAAAAATGTACATCAGATGAGCTTAGGTAAAAAATCTCAACGATTGGGGATAGTGTTACACTGGACAAAATTATAACCGAAGGTAACACGCAGGAAACGATTAGTCATCAACTAGAAAGTTACGAAAATAAAGCTAAGACACAGGAGATATATGAAGTCACACATAAGAGAAATGATAGATTTTTCAGAAAAGGACGATATGAGAATCAATTTAGGGCATATGAAATGGGGTCATGTGGCAGGTGTGGTAGTAGAAGACATTCCTCCCAAGATGCTACTCGTAAATGTCCGGCTAAGGAGAAGAAAATCCATAACTGTGAACTCATTGGGCACCCGAATACCACAGAAAAGAAAACTTAATGATTCTCAAAGAAATTTTAGTCCAAATTTGAAAAGAGTTAAAAAGAGTAATGACGAAATTGATTGTGTGGAAAGTTACAAAACGGAAAAAGACTATGCTTTTCGTATCGATGCCTAAGCCACATTTGATTGTATTGTAGGTGCTGTTAAAACGAAAATGTCAATTGATTCAGGATGTACTTTTAATCTGTTGACAGATAAGACATGGGAACATTTAAAAAGTAGTAATGTAAAGGTTTTTAATCAAATCAGAAAACCTAACAAAACATTTTTTGCTTATGGCAGTAATACTCCATTAGATATCAAGGGGTCATTTGAGGCTGCAATCGAAGTTAATGGCATTAAAGAACTAATTCAGTTTGACATAATAGAAGAACTTAGTGGTCCTACAAGATGGGTGTCTCCGATCCTTCCAATTTTGAAAAAAAAACAAAAAACGATGAGATACGGTTGTGCATAGATATGAGACGTGCTAATGCTGCGATTATGCGAGAAAACCATCCATTGCCCACAATGAGCCAAATTTTGCCGAAATTTCGCAAGGCCACTATTTTTAGTAAATTGGATATAAAAAATGCATTTCACCAAGTAGCGACTAAGTACATCGCGACTCCAGACACATAACGACATTTATCACTATGAAGGGACTTTATCGATAAACAGTTGATGTTTCGTATGAAATTTTCCAAAAAACACTGGAACGAATGTTACTAGGCTGTGAGGGAGTTATTAATTTCATTGATGATATTTTGATATTTGGGTGTAATGAGGAAGAACATGATATACGACTTCAAAAGATTTTAAAGGTAAAAAGAAAATAAAATCTTATTGAACCAGGAAAAATATATTTATAAAGTAAACACAATTCAATTCTTGGGACTTTTGGGTATACAGAGTTCTACAAAATACGTTGATAGTATTAACCGATTCAGAGTTCCCGCAACAGTCGAAGAACTATAAAGATTTTTAAGATTAATAAATTTTATTGGCAAGTGGATCCCCAACTTAGCCACAATGACAGAACCTTTGAAACAATTTTTGAGGAACAACCAAGGAAGAAATACAAATTTTCAAGAATTTTGGTTAGAAGAGCAAGATCAAGCGTTTTCAAAACTGAAGAAATCATTAACTAAAATACAATCCCTGGGATACTGTGAACGACAAAACACAGGTTATTGCGGATGCTAGCCCAGTAGGACTAGGGGCTGTTTTAACGCAAATAAATACAAAAGGTTCTATAATAATAGCATTTGGAAACAGAACATTGACAAATTGTCAGCTCAGGTACAGTCAAACCGAAAAAGAGGCTCTTGTTTTAGTATGCTCGGTTAAGCACAACATTTTACAATGTGTTCGTTGCCAAAGGTTCTGGCACGCCGCGTCGAACTGCGAAATGCAGCCTCGATCGTAAAGTGCGGAAAGAACCACAAGTCCTAGGAATGCGCTCTGGGTAAGGACGGAGCGTCTGAAAAAAGCCAACCCTCTTGTGCTTTATGTAGGAACACGGAACACCCTGCAAATTATCGGAGTTGACCCAAATTCCAGTACATCAAAAGAATAAATTTGGCCCGGCAGCAGAAAGTAGAAGTTAAACGTCCACCCGTGCATTTACAAACTCCAGCCGTTACTCCTCATGTTACCTAGGCCCAAATGGCGGCAGGTAGGGGAAAGACGGTACGGCAAGCGAAGGTTGCTTCTTAGGCCCCAGCGCCCAGCGCCCAGCGCCCAGAGCACCGAAACCAGTACCTGATATGCTAGCTATCTTGCTCTCTATTCAGGGACATATGGCTTAGCTCCAACGTCATTTAACTGAACAGACCGCGCGGGTGGATCAAGTATACGTGCTGCTGCCTGGCTTAGCGCACCTTTTGTAAGCAAACCCCGAAGGTACTTGCAGTGAATGTGAATTCACTAATTAGGTTCGAGCGACGAGCCGCACTATTTAAGTTGCTCAAAGACCAAGCCCCTGATGTGCTTTTGGTTAGCGAAACTAAGCTTACCAAAAGACATAAAATGAGGCACGGAAGATACAAAATAGTACGGAGAAGCCGACCCAACTCCATTCAGGGAGGGGGCGCTGCAATTTTCGTACGAATAGGTACACGGTTTAAAAGAGTATACAGTCGTGTAGTACGTAGGTTCCAGGTGCTGGAAGCATGCATCGTGTATATCCCTCTCCGTAGTGGAAAGCGGTTGTACATGTTGTCTCTCCTAATTCATCTTAGAGCTCGAGACGCTTCCTTGATTCTTGAGGCTGGAATAGGAAGATAACTATTTTATTATCGGCGGAGATTTCAACGCCAAATATAGTGATTGGGGAAATAATACTCCAAATACTAGAGGGAACCTATTATTCAATTGGTGGGGTCAGCACAGTGTAATGTATCGACTCGGGCTTAAGGCGACGGATAGTCCGTCGTTTCCCAGACACGGGTCCTATTTGGATCTTCTGCTGTTCGACTTACGAATACAACTGACATGCACTAACCAACAAACTACAAACTGTCTACGCACTTTCGTATAGACAAAAAAGTAGACCGCTGTCAGGACTAAAGACTTTGTACAGGCAGCTTACTGACAGACATAACCCGGAGATCATAACACTGAAGTCGTCGATTAAAAACCTCCAAACATTAATAAAGGAAAATTATAGAAATTCTGTAAGTTTGTATTGGAACAATAAAATTCGGGCTGTAAACACCAGCAACCCGAATATGTTAGAACAAATAAATAAAATATTTCGGAGAAATAATCAGAACGACCTTCCCTGTCTTAAAATTGCTCGAACAACGAACAACGCACAAATACTTGTAACAGCAGGCATAGATCCAAATGAGGCTGTTGATGATGACAACTTCTTTATGATGGAGAATCCGCAGGAGCAGGTAGAGGCTATAGGAGCGACTTTCCAGGAAGTGTACAAGGCGAATGTTATCATTTGCCCGAACCACGATCTGGAGAATCGAGTCCTTGTGCACAATTTCTACCTTCGAAATGAAATTGTGAATTGGCGATTTGAGAGCTCTGGTTTCACCCAGTTCAGCGACGAGAATATGGCAAATAATGTCATCACCAACGATAGGGTATTACCCCCGTTCATTTCGAAGGAAGAGCTCCAAACGATCTTCGAATCACTTAGAAGTAAGAAATCAGTAGGAACCGATGAAAATCCGAGCATTGTGCTTCGACTTCTCCCTCTATAAGTGGTGAGCATTTATACCACCCTGTTTAATAATGCAGTGAATAATGCACATTGTCCAGCGCTTGGAAAACTGCGGTGGTACATCCCATCCCCAAAAGGGATAAACACAACATACTTCCAATCCGGCGAATCTCCGCTCGATCAGTCTTCTTCCAAACACCAGTAAGGTTTTCGAGAAGGTGATCAATAGAGTCCTGACTAAGTGAGTTGAGGACAAACATATAGTTCCGGATAATCAATTCGGTTTCAAGGTAGGGCATGATATCATTCATCCTGCGTCTAAACTGGTTTTTGATATCCAAAGAACAAAGGCAAGAACCAGTGCACTGACGCCTGCCTGATTGACTTGGAGAAGGCCTTCGATACCGTATGGTTTGAAGTAAACTACTGCTGTATATTCTTTTTGACAGTTCATCGTGAAGAATGGCGATGTGATTTCTGCTGGAACATTTAACATTAAAAACGGTCTGCAACAGGGTGCGATGAATTCGCCGATCCTGTTCAACATTTACACGAGTGATAGGTTCACTTCACCATATCATAGCGTACGCAGACGACATAATCGCGTACAGATCAGGTCCATTAAGAGGTCATTAATATACTTTTACAGCGTGACTTCAACAAAATTAAGCGATATTGCGATGACTGGAAGTTGAAAATCAACTTTCAGAAGTCGGAAACCATTCTGTTTAGGACGCCTTTGTCTGGGGCCTCTAGGGATACCAGAAAGAATTGGCGAAAGTTCTCAATTGTAGCAGCACGGGCAGCCACTTGCTTGTCGAAATGTAGTCAGATACCTTGGGATCTGGCTAGATCAATTTCTGTATTTTAACAAACATATAGATGTTGCTCTGGCCAGAGCCAAAGGTAATTTTGCCCTTACAAAGAGACTGTTTTATAACAACTGGATGCGAGAGTGAAGGTGATCTGCTACATGGCCCTTATCCTTATGCTTATATTTGGATGTCCCGTGTGGTTCAACGTGAGAGCAGGTTTATTGGAAAAGATTCGGGTGTTTGAGACGGCTGGTCTTAGGACTTGTCTTCGCTTATACAGAACACCAGAGTCTCAGTACATAAAAGTCTATGCAAATGAGGTCCTGTACAATAAGGCGAACCTAATAAGAGTGGACAATTTCGTCATTAAGTTGACTCGAAGGCACATTTCAAGAGCAATGACCTCATCGAACAACCTGATCTCCAGGGCTTACTACTCCAATTATATGTATCACGAGAGAGTTCGCTTTGACGGCTTTATTCCTTCAGAAGCGTGCCTCTATTTAGATAGCAAAGGTCTGATCCAGGACAGATTGGCAGTGCCGCTAATCTTCCACGTCGCTCGAACAGCTGCTGACAGGCGACTCAACTACGACAGAGACGTCGCACATGGCAGTGCGGAGCGTCTCCGGTTCAGTAGGGCGGTAGGGAGTCGCGACATGAGGGATGTTGCTCAGCAGCACCAGCAATTTTGGTGGCTAGTTGAAGGGGAGGATGCTTCGTCGTCGAATGCCTCCAGTAATAGGTAGCTTCATCTGAAGCAAACCGGGTCAGCCTAATTGTTTTTAGCCATGGCCGGCTTACATTGTTGTAGGTAGGATTAAGTTAGCTTTAAGAAGAAAAAATATATAAAAAAAATATATATATATATATATATATGTATATATATATATTTATATATTTCGTATATATATATATACATTGTGTGTGTATGTGTGTATGTGCGTATGTATTAGATGTAAATAGGTTAAGTAGATTAAGATTTATTTGTAGGTAGTGTGTAGGCTTTTAGTTTTAGGTTTTATAAAAAATTAAACAGGTCTATTTACTAAGTTTTTAGTTAAAATTTATTTTCTTAGTTTTAGTATCAAGTAATGTTAAAATAAAAATAAATTAGGCTGTAAGATACGTCGAAAGACATACGAGTAGTTTAAGTAGTAGGTTTACAGTGCCGGCATGGGGCCAGTAAGTTAGAATAAGATTATTTGCAAGTAATTTAAGTAAATTTTTAAGAATTTTTTTGTCTAGGAAGTAAGAGTACTTTAAGTGTTAAAAATAAAAATGCATAAAAACAGAAAAAAAAAAGATTTAAAATCGAATGCTATAGGAGAGTACGGTGTACCTATCTGATTTGTAAAGATGATTCTACCCCATATCCTAAGCAGCTTAACGCATATCTTTAACTTTTGCATCACCGCTTCCACCTTTCCTGATATTTGGAAACTGTCTAAAGTTATTTCTGCCCCAAAAAAACCTCACCCCTCTTTGCCAACCGACTTTCGTCCGATAAGTATATTACCATGTCTGTCCAAAGCACTTGAGAAGATTTTAGCAAACCAAACCTCGAATTACATTAGTCAATACAATTTATTATCCCCAGTTCAGTCGGACTTTCGAGCGAATCATAGCTGCTCAACAGCTACAGTGATGTGCGTAATAATAGGGAATCTTCTATGCCAGTGCTTTAAAAGCTTCTAATTTCTCTCAATGTTGAGAGAAGAAAAAAAACTAACAGGATCTTAAGCTTTGGTGTTTGTAAATCAAAGTGCAGTTCTCGTTAGTTTGCGAAGTTCGGTCGGTTTTGGCTGTGAAAAATAATAAGGACACCTGTAATAATAACCGTTTAATTAATAATTCATTGTTTTTAGTTTTACGTTTTTGAATCGAAGGTAAGATTATAGTTTATTTTCACGGAACATTATAAAACTTATGATTTTAATAGAAATTGTTATTAAAAATGGGTCGAAAACAGCATTGTAGCGCTGATGAGAGGAAGCAGATTAAGAATCTTCTTAACAACGATATGACTTGCCGAAAAATTGCTAGAATTGTTGATTGTTCAAAGTGCCAATCTACGACAGAAACTCGCAGAGGAAAACCTAAAATGTCTCCCTCTCTCAAAAAAAGGATATTGCGCTATATAAAAAAGAACCCCTTTGCGTCATCCAACGCATTGAAAAAAGAATTTAGCCTGGATGTCGACACCTCTACTATACGCAGGATGCTTATAGCGAACAATCTGAAAACAAGAAGCGCGAGGAAAGTACCGCTTCTGTCGAAGAAGAATGTTGCTAAAAGGTTGCTTTTTGCAGAGGAACATTCCAGCTGGCCTGAAAGCAAATGGCGCAATATCCTTTGGACTGATGAGACCAAATTAATTTATTTAATTCAGATCGCTACAGTTCGGAAGTGCGTAGACTGCCCAATACCGCATACTGCAAGAAATACACAATCAAGATGGTCAAACATGGTGGGGGCCTACCAAAGTGTAGATCCCATTCACAGAATAGAGGGCAATATGACAGCAGTGTCGTACGTCGAAATACTAAGGAATATCATGCTACCCTATGCGGAGGACAATATGCCTCTTCGATGGGTGTTCCAACGGGATAATGATCCTAAACACTCATCGAAGCGTGCAAAAGAATGGTTTTCAGAAAACAACCTTAATGTTTTAAGCTGGCCTTCTCATCGCCAAACTTAGATTCGATTGAAAACCTGTGGCAAGAGGTCACAGTGGCATTAAGGGGCGTAAAAGCGTCCAATAATAATAATTTGTGGACATCCGTTAAGGCTGCGTGGGAAGCTATTCCACCAAGGACTTGCCAGAAACTCGTAAATTCAATGCCGCGACGTTGCTTGGCTGTTATAAAAAACAAGGGCTATTCAACGAAATACTGAAGTATGTAGCTATGTGATAAAATAATTCATTTCTTATCTTATAAAATTAATTTTGTTGTTTCAGTTTACATTCGAAGAATGTAACTTCAAGAACTGGTAGTTGTCCTTATTTTTTTGCACAGCCATTTTAAGAGGATTTAAAACTTTTTATTTTCTTTTTCCATTTTATGTATGAATTTTAGGCCATTTTATATATATATTTATTATTTGACATTGAGAACAAATAATAAAATATTGTAACGTTTCATGAAAACAAAGAGGTTCTTAGTTTTTGGCATTTTCAAATATTCCAATGGATGTCCCTATTATTTTGCACATTATTGTATGGTTAAAATCCTTGATGGCATAAGAGTAGAATATGATAAGGACTTTCTGACGATGCTGTATTTGCTAGACTTTTGCACTGCTTTTGACAGCTTTGATCACATGGTACAGTGCCAGAAAATTAAATTATATTTTGGGTTCAGTGAAAGATCTCTTCGAATGGTTTTTAATTATTTAGACACTTGGCAACAAAGAGTTGTTCATATATTAATAACGATTCTTCTGATTTCCGCGCCTTAACTGCAGGCGTACCGTAAGGGTTAATACTTGGCCCAATCTTGTTCTGTCTTTTTATTAATGTCCTACCTAAAGTATGCTCAAATGTTGCAATTCATCTCTATGCTGAGGATGCCCAGATATATCTTTCGAGACCTTCAGGACTTGTTGAGGATCTAGTCGTCAGAATAAACGAAGACTTATCTCAAATATATAGCTGGTCATTATGTAATGGACGCAGTCTTAATCGAACCAAATCTCAGCTCATTCTAATAGCTAAAAACATAATCATCTCAATGAAATACCGCCAGTATTCCTGAACGACAGGCAACTCAATTTTGTGGAGGTTGTTACTAATGTCGGGTTTAAATTAAATCGCTCACTTTCCGCCGTAGACCATATCAACTTTGTTGGACTTCGCAAACTCAGGCTTTCATCTAGCTTCACCCCAGTAAGTACTAAACTCAAGCTTATTAAAACTTTATTTATGCCTATAATTGATTACTCAGTCGTAGTTTATTGCAAGCTTGACTTTCTATCAAAACACAAGTTGCGTGTTGCTTTCAACGATATGATAAGGTATGTGTATGGGCTGCGTCGGTACAATCATGTATCCCATCATCATACTTCGGTCCTTGGTTGCTCCTTAAAACAGTTTCTTGAAATAACTAAGTTGTATGTTTATGCACAAAATCATCCAAACAAGATCTCCCGCCTATTTGATGGAAAAGATCCAATTCGCCCAGTCAACCAGAACAGAAAATATCATTATTTATTTATCATTTATTATCCTTTAATTACTTAAATTCCTCGCGCCTGTTTTTCATCCACGTCACCAGACGTTTGGAACTCCCTTCCTACGACAACAAAACAAATAATGGGAGCTTCATCTTTTAAAAATGCCGTCTTAAGACATCGCAGGTAATCACAACAACCATATTACTTCCATCTCTCACTCTTAAACATACTCTATTTCTTGCTTTCCCCTTTCCTCCCATATCCCCTATCAACCTCTTTCTTTCCCCACCAATACTTATTGTTAGCACATTACTTATTTCCGTATAGTATTTTGTTTATTTAATATTTTGTTTATTTTTTTCCCATCCAATGTTTGCATTTATCTGAATTATATAATGGAACCCTAAAATATGTGCTATAAAAGACATTTTGTAAGTCTTATTTGTACAATCCCGAATTATGTATAAAGAACATTAAACTAGTAAAGTAAAAAAAAGACGATAAGTTATTGATAAATATAACAAAAAGAAATGGGTCAAAGTGCCTTCTCAGAGGAACACCAGAAAAATTAAAACAAAAATTAAAAAATCTAGTTTTCACATATTGCTTCCGGTTAGTCAAATAACTTCCGATCCATTTACAAAAAAGCAGTAAACTGCTGAATATATTGGTATATGGATATGTCTTATAGGCATACGACGAAAAAACCTTAATTGTTTCACCAGTGAAGATAAATAGAATATAGGGTGGTTGTGCAAAAAAAGAGATGGTTTAAAGTTTTACCCCGGTTTAAAAAAAAACACAAGTTTTTTAAGTTATGTTATGGTATTACCTGTATGAAAAAATGAGTTTAGTTCCAGTATAGACATCACTTGTTGTACTCAAATTGTAGAACTCGATGTTGTAGACCATAATGGGCGGTGTGTATTAAAGTAGGAAATACATAAAGTGGCGTGTTTCAAGATTGTCGATGTGTCGGAATGAGATGGCATCAATACATGATGAATTACGAGATAGCAAGATTGTTGTTCATTTCTAAACCAAGTTCGTTGTGCATAAATTCTACAAATTTGGCACCATCAGGGCTACGTAGATCTAAATTGAGATCACCACTGAGAATTATCGGCATATTGCTGTTCTAGATTTTCTAACAAACCCCTAAACTACGGACTATAGGCAAGCAAATTCAGAATAAAAACTACCACATCCTTTCTTGCAATTATATTTTTTTTCTATCCACCCCTGTTCCGGCAGCCCATTGTACACACAACACAAGGTAGGAATGTACGATCAATTGAATAAAAGAAGAGAAGCAAAACAACTATTTATGTTGACTTTTATGAGTCAACTACACACAAACCTTAAACCACCAAAGCGATATTTTTTTTCTTGAAATATTAGTTACAGTTACATCAATGATGCATAGAAACCAATCTATGTATGTATGTATGCATGTGTTTGAGAATAATCTGCACGAACGAACATGCAATACTATTGTGTTTTGTTTTTGTTTTGACTTGATTTTAGCTTGCATCCCGGATAAAAGTATTTTCCGGTTAATCGAATTTCAATGGGAAAGAAATTGTTTTTTAAAATATCCCGGTTGATTGGGTCTACCAGTTAATTGAAGCCCGGTTAATCGTTTTTTTTTTTTTGTTTTTTTACAGTTACTTAAAAGAACAATGGAAGTAAAACTGTCCCATCACGTCAACTTCTCGTGTTATTGGCGCATTTATGAAAGTTACCTTCATGTATTAAGTGCACCAATTAGTGTTTGTCCCTGTGGCATCTCAGAGTAATGTCCAGCAGTAATCAGTAAGCATAGTAGGACACCAATACCATTTACCTTCGTATCGCTTTTACATTGTTGCGACGTCCTAGTAGTTTTATTTTACATCCTACTGCCTTGTAAGCACTAAACAATTCAGTTACAAGATCTCTGTAAATTTCTGTTTTCACATTTCCAAGAAAATCTGTCACAAACGTTTTAAAAGCTCTCCATGATCTTAGTTCAACATCAGTTAGCATATTGTCAAATTCACAATTTTTCAAATGGTTATTTATTGCCATTGTGAAGTAAAACTGTTTACTGAAATCATTAAATAGACGCCAATTGCTTGGTACATGTTTCTGCCCTAACGCATCAAATAAGTTGTCAACATTCATGCAGTATATGAAACAATGTGCAAGTCCTTTTTCACGTTTTCGGAAGTCACTTATATATATGTACGTCACCTTCGAGGAGATTCCATTATTTTAATCTAGATGCTAGAAGTTCTGACTGTGAGTTTTAAATCTCTAACCAAATCTTTCAGTTTGTTGTTTAAAATGAAATGCGGCTTTGTTGAACATTCTGGTGTTCCAAAGTCTGGATCATAGTCGATTTCCTATTCGAATTGCATATCATCATTATTTGAATTACTGGCACATTCAGGTTCTTCGTCCAAATTCCACGATTCTGGTGATTTTAGAATATGATATTCATCACTATGTTCGACAGGCCGCAAAAATGATAGTAAATTGGGATATTACATAGTATGCTTGGACTTCGGGCCGATGCCCTGTACGTTAGTGAGACAAAAGTAAAAATCTGTGGCATGGTCTTTCAGTTCCATCCACACCATGGGTATTGCAAAGCGCATATGACGTTTTGTACCTTTCAACCAACTTTTTAACAATGTTATACAAGTTTTACAACATATGTGAAGATTCCATTATTTATCTTGATCTCCTACTGTAACCCCAAAATAAAGTTCGTAAGCTATTCGGACAAGTTGAATGAAATTACGTTTTTGGGATTTAAAAGATAAATCTCCAAACACATAACAAAAATTGTTGACATTATTCACACACTTTCTAGACATTGTACTTATTATGTAAATGGCCAAGGAGGGGCTGTAACTGAAAAAGTAAAGCAGGCTTATCAACTTTATTTTACTATGATCGTTCTATTAAACAAGACAAAGAATGGATTCCGAAATTGTTTTGTACCTCGTGTTATGTTATACTTATCGAATGATTAAATGGGAAAAATAAGTCGATGCCGTTTGCTATTCCAATCATTTAGCGTGAAAATGTGAATCATTATGGTGACTGTTATTTTTGCTTAACTAAAGTCAAAGGCTTTTCAAAAAAAATTAAAAGCAAAATAGAATACGTTAAGTAGCTTCTGTGTCCACGCCAATACGTCATACTGAAGAATTTCCTGTGCCCACGCCAAGAACACAAGAACCATGTGCAAAGTCAAGTGATGAGGATGACCGTGAAGAAAATTATGTGCTAGAGAAGGAAATATCCGAATATGTGCCTCCTAGAGGTTCATTGAAAGAACCACAAATGAGTCAGCAGCAAGAGTTGAATGATTTCATCAGATAGTCTGAAATTTTCGGTTCTAGAGTACAAGAATGGAATCTGTTATCACCAGAAATTAAGATATCTTTTCCAAGGAAAAGCAGCAAACATTTAGCTACCTTCTACCTACCTACACAGAACCAATCCATATGCTACTGTAACGACATTAACGGTTTGATGTATGAATTACGAAACATTCACAAAACAAATGAATGGAGTCTCCTTATTGATGGATCTAAAACGAATTTTAAGGTAGTTTTTCTAAATAATGGTAGCGAATATCCCTCCATACCTGTAGCATATTCAATCACTTTAAAAGAAACATACGATACTATGCAATTTATATTAAACTTAATAAAGTATAGAGACCCAAATTAGAAAGTTTAGCCTTGTTACTAGGATTAATTGGTGGTTTTATAAAGTATTGATGCTTTTTGTGTATGTGGGACATTCGAGCTACAGAGAAACACTACTTGGTTAAAGATTGGCCGATGAGATCGAAATCTATTGCTGGACAATTAAATGTCAAATATTCTCCTCCGATGGAGCCACCAAATGTTTCTCTTCCACCTTTACTCATAAAGCTGGATTAATATAGAATTTCGTAAAAACTATGGACAAAACTGATGAAGGCATTTTACATTTAAAATCTGTATATTCCCTAAGTTAAGTGACGCCAAATTTAAAAAAGAAGAAGAATACTTAGATAGTGCTACAGTCCAAAATAAACTTGGTCCTTAACTAATCAACCCCACTTATGTACCACTTTAGATCGTTAGCCGTGTCCTACTGCACCATGCGACCGTGCTAGACTCGAAGACCCAAGCTGTGGCGTACATCCGCTAAACATGGCCATAGCCATTTCAAAAATTGGTTGTTACTTACAGTTTGATAAAAACTATTAAAAGCAAATTTTTATCATCGAAAATGTCTTTATTGTTTCTCAAAATACTCTCCATAAATTCAATTGCGAATACGTGTTATCCAATTTTCAAAGTACTTTTTCCACTCTGAACGAAGCAACTCTGAGCAACTGACGCATATGAGAGTTCGCATTGTCGTGGTGGAGAATGATCCGTGTTCGGCCTTATTTCCCCAAAGAATTTAGGCAAAAAAATGGTGGTGTACCATTCAAAAATGTTGCTCTAAGGGCACGGTGGCGACATACTATATGTGGTTTTTCGGAAGAAACAGGTCGCCTCTTTGCTTGGAATCAAACAACAACTTTTGTTGAATTCGGCCTGTTTTGAAAGACCCATGCTGTTTGTTTTCGGGGTCATATGCATAGATCCATAATTCGTCACCTGTTACGATCTTATAAATGTCTTTTGAAGTACCCCGATCGAATTTTTTCTGCATTTCTTTGTATCAATCAATAAGAACCCTTTTATTATGCCTTATCCAACGCGAACAAATCTTTTATACGACCATATGTGTATGTATTGTATTACTAAATATATGCGAGTTGATCAAATGACCAAGTATGCCTCAATTTAAAGATAGGTCACACGAAGACATTGTATACACGTTTTCCGCACAGCATCGATGTTTTGTGGCACAGCAACCGATTTTGAACGACCCTTCACGAAATACGTGCTGGAGCGAACGATGACCATATTTGAATTCAGTATCCCGGTATGGTGCTTCATCACTAAAGGTCGAAGCAAATTGATCGGCACACTGTTGTTTAATTAATCCACGTCGAAAATAATCGCAGGAAATGTCCAGGATTTCATTTCATTTATTGTCTGAGATGAATTTTTCAAGTGTCTGTAAAAAACGCAAATAACACTCTTATGCCAAAACGTGATCACGTTTTGTAACATTAAAAACGTCAAACCTTACGATGCTGAAGTCGGATTTGACATATCTACACTGGTATTTCCATATCTTAAAGTTTAAATAGCAACCTGCGTGGACGCCTGTTTAGACCGATGTCGCTGTACAGCCCGCATAGTTTGTGGTTGAATCTTCTTCTCCATTCCCCGTCAATGCAAATGCATCCAAATATCACACGCAGTACCTTTCTCTCAAATAGCCAAGTGCAAGTTGAAAGCCACCACGCACATGGTGGAGCAAACTTTGAAGGTCCTTGCGGTGAATGTTAATTCACTGATTAAAATTGAACGAAGAGCCGCGATGTTTAAATTGCTACAAGACCAAACTCCTGATGTGATTTTCGCTAGCGAAACCAAGCTAACCGATAAGCACAAACTGGAGTACAATAATTATATTATTAGAAGAAGAAACCGGCCCAGATCCAAACGTGGAGGCGGAGTCGCGATCTTCATTAAAGAAGGTATAAAATTTCACAGAGTGTACAAGGGTGTTTTGCGCAGGTTCCGGGTGTTGGCGGCAGTCGTCATTTACATACCGCTCCGCAGTGGAAAGCGGCTACACTTGGCCTCTGTTTATGCACCTGATGCTTCACAATCCACTTTATTCATTACAGAGCTCAACACGCTTTTTCGACTTCTGAGGCTGGAATCGGGGGAGAATTATTTTATAATCGGCGGGGATTTCAACGCTAAACACAGAGATTAGGGAAATAATTTGCCAAATACTAGAGGGAACCTACTACTCGATTGGTGGGGCCAGAACGATGTCATCTACAGACTCGGTCTTACCAGAGGCGGGTCTTATTTGGATCTACTGCTGTACGACGAACGTATACGACTGACAGGTATGAATTTACAAACGCTTAACTGTCTGCGCACATTCGTGTATGACAGCGACCATTGCGGTTTTAGCACCGAAATTACAGTCCCCAACGAAATTGCGGAATTGGAGGAGTTTGTCCAAAGATATTCTTGCAACTACAGTAAGACTCAATGGACACGCTTCTCCGCAACCTTGACAGGAGCGCTCTCCTCGAACACGCTCCAGCCACCGTCCAATAGGAATTTGTCAAACGAGGAGATCGACAATTACCTAAAACAAATGGACGAGACAATTAAACAAACTATGGACACTACAATAACGCGGTATCGACGTACGACTAACGAAGACCTGTTCCGCAATCCTACTATTGACGCACTACACCGATAGAAAAGTAAACTTCTGACAAGACTTAAAAACTTGTACAGACAGTTAACTGACAGACAAGACCCGGAGATTAGGACACTCAAGTCGTCGATTAAAAACATTCAAACGTTAATAAAAGAGAATTACAGAATTTCTGTAAGTTTGTATTGGAACAACAAGGTTCGGACTGTAAACACCAGCAACCCGAATATGTTTCCGCAAATAAATAAACTATTTCGGAAAAAAAATCAAAACTACCTTCAGTGTCTTAAAATATCCCGGACAACAGACAACGAACGGGTACTGACAATAGCAGGTATTGATCCAAATTAATCCGCAGACGATGAAGACTCCTTCCGCAGGAGAAGGTTGAGACCATAGGGGCGACTTTCTAGGAAGTATACAAGGCCACTGACACCATTGGCCCTAATTATGACCTGGACAATCGCGTCTTGGAGCACGACTTCTATATTCGAAATGAAGTAGAGAACTGGCGATCCGAGGACTCTGTGTTCACCCGGTTCAGCGACGGAAATATGGCAAATAATGTCATTTCCAGAGCGGGTGACCTACCTCCGTCCATTTCGAAGAAAGAACTCCATGAGATCTTCGACACAATCAGGGCTAAGAAATCAGTGGGAACCGATGGTATTCCGAGCATCGTACTTCGACATCTTCTTCTAGAAGCGGTGGACATTTACATCACCCTGTTTAATAATGCAATGAATAATCCGGTCGATAAGTCTTCTTCCGAGTATCAGTAAAGTTTTTGAAAAAGTAATCAATAGAGCTGGCTAGGTGGGTTGAGAACAAACATATAGTTCCGGATAATCAATTCGGTTTTAAGGCGGGACATGATATCTCACATGCCGCGCCTAAACTGGTGTCCGACATCCAATTGAATAAAGGCAAAAAGCAATGTACTGGTGCCTGCCTTGTTGACTTGGAGAAGGCCTTCGACACCGTATGATTAGAGGGTCTTTTCTATAAGCTGACTGGGCTGGGGATCAGTAAACCACTCTTGTACATTCTTTATAATATGCTAACCAACAGACAGTTCATCGTGAAAAATGGTGATGTGACTTCTGTTGGAATATTTCAAATTAAAAATGGTCTTCAGCAAGGCGCGGTCAATTTGCCGATCCTATTTAACATTTATACAAGCGACTTGATAAGTTCACTTCCCCATACTATTGCGTACGCAGACGATGTGATAGCGTACAGAACAGGTTCAAAAATCGAGGTCATTAATACTCTCTTGCAGCGTGACCTCGATAAGGTAAGACGATTTTGCAATGACTGGAAGTTGAAAATCAACTTTCAGAAGTCGGAAACCATTCTCTTTAGGACGCCGTTGTCTAGAGCCTCTAGGGATACCAGAAAAATTGGAGAAAGCTCTCGATCATTGGGCAACGCGGACAGCCTCTTGCATGTCGAAATGTAGTCAGATACCTTGGAATCTGGCTAGATCAGTTACTGTATTTTGTCAAAAATGTAGATGCTGCTCTGGCCAGAGCCAAAGGTGCTTTTGCCCTTAAAAAGAGACTGTTTTATAGCAGCCAACTCGATGCGAGGGTAAAGGTAATCTGCTACATGGCCCTTATCAGGCCCATGCTGGTATTTGGTTGTCCTGTGTGGTTCAATGTACGAGCAAGCATAATGGAAAAGATTCGGGTGTTTGAGAGGGCTTGCCTTAGGGCTTGTCTTCGCTTGTACAGAACACCAGAATCGGAGTACAAGAAATTTTATCCTAATGATGTCCTTTACAACAGGGCGAACCTAATACGAGTGGACAACTTCGTAATTAAGCTGACTGAAGGCACATTGCAAGAGCAATGACCTCGACGAATAACCTGATATCTGGGGCTTACTACCCCAAATACCTGTACCACGAGAGTGTGCGCTCTGACGGCTTCGTTTCATCGGAAGCATTCCTCTACCTTGATCAGATAGGGTTGATCCAGCATAGATCAGCGGTGCCGTTAATCTTCCATGTCGCTCGGACAGCTGGGGACAGGCGACTCAACTACAACAGAGACGTCGCACACTGCAGTGTGGATCGTCTCAGGTTCAGTAGGGCGGTGGGGAATCGCGATAAGAGGGATGTCGTTCGACAGCACCAGCATTTCTGATGGTTGCATGATGGAGAAGATGTTTCGTCGTCTTTTCCGTCAATTACGGACCAGCCTCACTAATGAGGCAGAGCTGACCAATTTATTTGCTCAGTAAATAGCGATGGCCAGCTTACATAGGTTTAGGTTAGCATTTAAGAAACATATACATATATCAGTGTATACAAAGGTGTATACTGATATATGTATATGATTGTGCATAATGTCTATGTGTGTATTGTGCATTTAGGTTAGGTAGGCTAAGGTTTATTTTAAGTTAGATAATAAGTTTTTATAAAAAATAAAAAAATGTCCATATGCTAAGTTTTTGTAAATAAATTTCTTTCTTAGCCTTAAGTATAGAAAATAATTATTCCTAAATGAAATGTAAATGAAGTCGAAAGACATAGTTATAAGAATTTAGAGTAGCTTAGAGTGCCTGTGTGGGTCCAGCAAGTTAGTATAAGATTTCTAAGTAATTTTAAGCTAGCATTTAAGCTTTTTTGTTAGTATGTAAGAGTTAATGATTAAGTAAATAAAATGCATTTAAAATCAAAACTAACTAAAGTTGAAAGCCACTGAGCCATAGAGCAAGACCGATATGATACAAGTCTTATACAAAAGCAGTTTAGTTTTACGAGAGAGGGCTCTGTTACTTGTTGCTTCCTGTGCCGAAAGAAACAGCGATTGGTAAGAATAATTCTGGAACTGATTTCTGAGCGGATGTCGTTGCTGTTTATAACTGCGAGGCCAAGGTAGGAAGAAATTCCTAAACTATCTCGAAATTATAATTTTTTGACGGTTTTGACCAAGCCATAGCTAGTGCGCGTCCTTTCATGATGACAGCATGCACTCTGTTTTGCCCTTGTGTACCGTCTGACCTATCCTGGTCGCTGCGTACTCAATACACACGAAAACTTTATGTCAGCTCGCAGGATTTGAGTCACTATTTCATCAATAATACGTTGGATGTTGGTTTCCAAGACCGAAATAGCTTGTGGTATATAAACGTATACCAAGGACTTTACGTAGACTTACAGAAAGTAAAGAGTTTCTGAACGAATAACCCTTAATTGATACTAACCCCCACAGCAGTGCTCTTTTGGGTTGTAATTGAGTCTCGTGAGTATCTCCTGGCTTTGTCTCAATTCGGAAATAACAATTTCCACAAACTGATTGTAATGACACAAAAGTGAGCCTCGTCGCTGAACACGACCTCAAGCTGTCAGCTCTTTAGACAAAGCCAATCTGCTTGCTGTACCCTTCCAGATTGTTCTTTGTCTCCGCCTACACTTGAGTAAGTCGAAGCTTTAATGGGGTGAATCCACTTTCGCACTCGTTTAGTAGTAGCAAAAGTATGTACATAAATCCCCTGGTCCAGATGGTATGTCTCCCCTTCTTTTGAAGAGGTATTTGTCCACCCCATCACTAAAAAAGACGAATCTTCTTCCATCTCCTCCTACGGACCCATTGCACTTACGTCCCTTCTTAGCAAGGTCACGGAAACGCCGATAACCCGTCAGCTCATGAAATACCTCGAAACATGAAAACTTCTCAACTACCGGCAGTACGGTAGCAACAGGTCCATTCAATCTGGCGAAAGCAAGATATAAAGGGTTTTCCAATAGAGACTTGACAACTTTGAATTTAATTTGTGAACGCACTCTTTCACTAATCATCAAACTGTCACTGTCAATTTATTCAGTAAACTCAACATTTTCATCACGGTAAAGTACACGAACGAGCAACGTCTGCAAACTATAAAAATTTTCTACCGAAATTCGGAGTTGGTGACTGCAACTTTAAGAGCGTTAACTCCAATTTTCGGTCATAATTCTCGCCCTAGTAGACAGGCAATAACAAGTTTAGTGCAATATCGATATGATATGTTGCCGTGTTAGTGAGACAACGGGTTGGTCGAAGTGTCGAAAATATCGCTGCCGTTCAGGCGTCCGTAGCAAATGATCCAAATCAGTCAATTCCACGGCGTTCTCAAAAATTGGGCATCGCTCAGACCACATTATTGCGTATTTTGCGTAAGGATCTTGGTTTACACCCATACAAGATCAAGCTGACTCAAGAATTGAAGCCGATGGGCCATTTGAAGCGACGTACGTTCTCCGATTGGGTTCTGGGTTTTGGCTCAATGGGTTGGTCAATAAGCAAAATATGCGTTATTGATCGGGAGAAAGTCCACTACATTAAGTCATTGGTTTATGCCAACACGCCGACCACGTTGGAAGAGCTCAGAGCCAACATTGAACGCGAAATAGTGGCCGTTTCGGCTGAAATGTGTGGCCGAGTCGTTGAAAATTGGGTATCGACCGTTGCAAACGTACCCGTGGTGGCCAGATGAATGAAGTCGAGTTCTATCATAAAAGTCGAGTTCAATCATAAATGTTTTGATTGTACTTCAAGCCGATAATAAAGTTTTTGAAATATCTCAAATGGTTTGCGTTTTATTTAAAAAAAAGTTGTCAAGTCCTTATTGGAAAACCCTATAGTTTGGTATCAGGCTTTTTGTCGAAAATGCGTGCTTTTGGAATCCATGACTCTCTTCTTCAATGGATTAGAAATTACCTTTCGGGACGTTCAATTCAAGTTGTCTTGGATGGTTTCAAGTCTCTGTTCTTCTCCGAAACTTTTTTATTTTCATTAATGATCTCTAGTCTGCTACTTCTAATCAAATATATTCCTTTGATGATGACAATACTCTCTGCTTTTCATATTCGTTCCCGGACTCACGTCGCTGCTCTTCGGCTGTAGAACGGGAACGGCAGCGTATGTTAGGCTCATTAAATTAAGATAATAACAGCATAACCAATTGGAGAACTATCAACAGAGTGAAATTTAATGCTTCCAAAACACAATGCTGTCTGCTTTCCATTCTCGGTATGTGTGTCAATGACACCTTACGTTGGAGTGACCACATATTCGATGTAGCCAAAAATGTTGCGAAATGTCTAGGTTTCCTCAAACGATGTAAGAAATGGTTTTCCCCTTCTTATCTGGCTTCAATATATAAGGCATTTATCCGCCCAAAATTGGAGTACAATGCACACATCTGGTTAGGTGCGCCTAAAATATTTCTGCACCTGCTAAATAGGATTCAAAACAGTGCGATAAAACTCATAAGTGATACTAATATCAGTCAGTCAATTGACAATCTGCAACACCGACAAAATGTCTCCTGTCTCACCTTGCTCTATCGCTACCTTTAACCATAACACCCGCCTCGTCATGTTCATCAGTTTACCCTCAAGCCCAATTTCGGACGGTAGGTATATTGAAATATCGTGGTTCTTTCCTAAGCCGTACATCTCGCTTATGGAATGCCCCGCCGAGCTCTTTATTTCCTGACCATTATAACATTAAGACATTTAAAATCAACGTACATCGGTACTTTTCTTTCTTTCCTCCTTAACTTTCCTTCGACCCCGCTATGTGATAACGTTTTAACTCCTTGAGCATGCGCTAATTTAAAAAAAAAAATATGCTCGTTCGACTCCATTCGATCTACTAGAAGCCCTGATCATATCACATGCTTTGGTGCATGGTTATGCAATGTATTGAATGGTTATGGCTAGCTACTTTGCTTTATCTGATCTATTGCACAAAAAGTACCTAATACACATACAACAGCAAAATTGTTGTATCAAATGGAGTGTGAAAGCTTCCAAACGGAATACCCACATTTGGATTTTTGAACATCGATACAAAAACGAAATTAAAAACGATTCAATTCACTTAACAAGGTCTAACGAACTCCTGCAGCTGTTTCATTTTTCGAACAAGGGTTTTATGATTTCCAACTATTAGAAAAACACTTAACACAATTCCACCAGCTGATGTGCCAAGCCAAGTATTCAAGCATAAGAAAAGACAGCACATAGTTGTACCACTTCCGAATCCTTCCATGCAAGACAGACCGTCCAAACCCTCTTCCAGTTTGATTTTTATGACTGCACTCGAAATATTCCCATAAAATGTGTCCTCTGCAAGCAAACGACTATGAAGCGAGAACCAATTCCAATACACAATCAAATTTCATGGAATGCCAGTACGCCGGTTAATCTATCTACTGCTATCCGTCGATTTCAATTACGCACGATCCGGAACGATAATTAAATGCAATGCGAGTCGTATATACAATAAAACTACGGACATTTAGCATTTCATGTGAATTAATAAAATTGTCATTATCCTTCGAGGCACTACCGTTTAGTAAAAGCTTTCTCCCCTTGTACCCCATAAAACTGTAATCCTTAGCCCAAAAGTATTAACAATCATTTGTCGCATTTGATCTGAGAGTTGTTCTTCTCTCTGCGGCTTAATTTTTGTTCCCCAGACTGGGCTGTAGTGGCATATCCGTATGTCCTTGGCATGTTTCTCATCCACTGCGATTCCCAAACTACATTGCCTTTTGTCCATCTTATGTACCTACATAACAGTACCACTAGCGCACAATATATTATCTCCCTCCGATGTATCTTTTCGTATGGATATAGGATACATAAAAAAAAAACTATGTATATAATCCACCTGTAAAGCTAGGAGATATCGATTTCCGTCACTCTTAGAAGCCAACAATACATTACCATAACAGAAGCTCACCTTTTTTCGCATCTATCTATTGTACATATATATGTATGTATATAACTGAGCGTATTATCATCTCTTTGCTGAAGGGTGAGTGGTATAGGTGAAAATTTGCTAAACTTCGTGACTTGTGTAGCTTGTCCTGCTTCTTCATCAACATTATCATTGTGTGCTTTGAAAGTCTTCTAGTCGAAATGTTGCGATCTATTGTACGATTCTATTTTACTTTTCTGTGTATCCGTATCCGTATCTGTACAAGAGTATCGATTTGTTTGCTATGGGGATGGGAGGGAAGTAGTCCATCTTTGAACCTGAGGCTAATATTCATGGAACAAAGTTTTTTTTTTGGTGGTGGGGTGGTGTCATGCTGGAGAAGCAGTCAACAGGGTAAGATATATACAATTTATTTATGACTTCGTTTTGTGCAAACTCATGGCAGGTAAACAGTGTTGCTTGCAAGAAAGAAATAGTTTCAAAATACGAATGCCGACGAGTTTATCAAAAAAGAACTTTTATTGTACAAGAAGGAAGAGAAAGTCCTTTAAATGAGAGAATATATGTACATACGTTTACGTGTTACCTACAAAACCACCACGCCAGGAAGCTCATTCACCTTACCATATTCTGATCAAAATCTATGTTTTTTATCTTTTTCATAGCAACGCCAACGTAATTGAGAGTTGGGTTTTTTTCCCGATTGAAGAGGCGGATAATATATCTGGGATATCTAAAAATCAGATGATATCGCTATCATACAGGGAGACTTGTAGGATAAAAAACTGTGACGTGTACTCGTACTGCAGAGGAGGGAAGCAGCGTCTATTTGGGTGCAGTTTCGTAGAAAGCGGCAACACAAGGCAAGAAGTCTTCAGTTCTCAGTACATAGAAACACCTGGTAGCAATCCACATAAAATCTAAACTCGCCTACGTCAGCCCAAAGAATTTCTTCACGAACTCCTCGATAAAAACTACAAGAGATGTCCCAAGTACAACATCCTTTTAGTTGATTCTAACGCATATGTAAAAGAGCAGGCCATCTTTTTTCACAGACGAATATTATAGCTACCCTGCCATAAAACTGTCAAAAGAATTTATAAGGTTCCTATGACTATGACTTCCGCCGAGTTGCAATATTATCGATATTCAAACATTTCGGGCGCCCAATATTAGTTGAGACCACTACCTACATACTTGTAGCCAAGGTAAGGCAATGGTATTTTGTATTTTGTGAACGCCTTAAACCATTTGTCAACGATGTGATAGATGTCTATCACTGCAGTAGAAAAGCCCGAAAAGTCTACAATTGACACAATATTCACACTACGGCAGATCTTAGAGAAATCCCAATATGTCCACATAGATTCTCGTCGATTTTACGGCGTCTATAGAGTCATATCCAGATTTGCCATTACCGCCAAATGTATCTGATTATGAAGAATGACGTTGGCTGCTTATCCGCAAACGTCGAGAGCAACCTCATCAATACCTTTGATGTCAAATAAGGTCTTAAGACATGGTGATGTGCCTCTCGTGACGTCTTCAAGATCAAACTTGAGATAATTGTACGAAGATCACATGCAAATGCCAAAGGCACAATTCTATAATTGTGTGTTTGTGACTCAAGGATTTTTCATGCACACCATCTTTTGACAGTTTTCATATTGGTGCGACAGATGACAAATGGTGTCTAAATATCTAAATATCATTTAACCGTTGATACGCTTACAATTCCTCCAAACTTTTTACCAAAATTCGGGGTCTATTATGACTATGTTACGTGCAGTAACTCCATTTATCCACCGTTATAATCGTATCGGTATGCAACAAACTCGAATCATCTTATTCACTCCATAATGTTGCCATACCAATCTATCATAACAACAGCAAACAACATTGAATTTTAAAGAAACTAAATTCCAAATGCCGCCGCACCCATTCTATGGTCGAAGAACACGTGTGTGCTTTAAGCGGAGTCATGACATAATCCGGATACATTGAGGTATTAGCGATGTGCAGAGGAAATATATTAGCATTGTCCATAGATCTGTAGTGTCATTATAAATGACGGTTTTCCTCTGTCGGGTTGGTCTTATGTTCCTTTGATTGAAGGGTTTAGTAAAAGCTGTTGGCTTGCTTATTACCTGCAGTCTCCGTCCAGTAATAGAATGTTTTTACTTTTAGCCAGTTATTTAAATAGCTTTTTATGGAGCTAATTAGTAATCCACAGAATGGTCATGGCAACATGAAACTTGAGGTCGAACCTTTGCTGGCCTATTCGTCTGCCCACTATGATCTCGGACCCGCATCGAATGGACTGTATTAATGCTTCCAGTGTTACGAGAAGTTTAATGCAGTGCCGGACAATTTTGAAGGTTATCTCAAAAGCGGTGATAGTATGTAGAGCAGCTATGCTGTCAGAGAGAATAAAAATGTTCTTATTGTTAATAGATCTGCTTAGGGTCACTCTACTGCAGAGCTCTATTACATGTATCTCCGCTTGAAATACAAAGAAGCTACTGTCCACACCTGCATACAGTGAAGTATTGGTAGTTTCTCCGTATATACTCGTACATACCTGCTCCAACTCCTTCGTCTGTTTTGGATCCGTCGGTGTACCACACCACTGAATCTCTTTTAAACTGGGGTTTAATCTGTTCCCTAGTTGAAGTTATGGTTTAAGTTGTACTTTTTCAAACAGTTATCTGTAAGAATAATTTATAATAGCTCATTTCTCCTGAGTTCAAGTAAACGCTCTGAGTGAACTATTTTGCAGTTATTCTCATCCATTGAGATAAGCATCAAGACGTCAGCTAAAGCTCGTTTATGTGTGTGAAGATGAAGAGATGGGAGGTTCAACAGAAGCTCTAATATTGCGGTGAGTGCTGTTCTCATTACACTCGTAGCACACGCACAGGCAAGTCTTAAATTTTATATAGTCCAGCCCGAGTAGACTTTTGTTTAGTTTTGTGCCACCATAAGGGAGATGCATAAGCGACTATAGGTCTTGTTAGCCCTGTGCACATCCATAGTGGCATTTTTGGGTTGAGGCCCCAGTTTTCACCCAGTAGACTTCTGCTGGTCCATAGTGAGATACTGGCTTCGGTTTTTATTTTTGTGCGAGTTCTAAGTGAGTTTTTGATACAGAATAACCCCTGGTATCACTAAAGAGTATTAGATCCTTAAGTTTTTCCAGTTTTCTTCTCTTGGTGAAGTCAACTATGGTGCTCCAACCGTCCTCTGCTGAACCGTCCCTTAGGGTTAGACTCAAAAACTCAGAAGCTGTGGCGTAAATTCGCTCAATATGGCCTAGCTACCTCAGACATTGTCCACAAAAAACAAAAACGAAAGAATGTGACACCCTGCTTGCACATTATTAAACTGCATTAGTGATTTATTTAAAAATTTCCTATTTTTCCTTCGACACTGTTTGCTCGCCTGTACGATTATGTACAGCGATTAAGCAGCTTCATTCCTATTGTTATCTACACTTTTCCCTCACGAGGAGTACACACTTATAAGGTACGCAACATCAGTAAAACCTGGTCTGTGGGTGTGCTCACGGCCAAAGCACAGTGTGAAATCAACAAAAATCTAACGAACACATAAAAGCCGACGTTGGATTGGAACTTGTGTTGTGCTTCGCTCTCCGCCTTATGCCGCCTGGATTGGACCGGGATAGTGCTAATGGAAAAGGCAATCCAGCGTGAATTAATGGATCGTAAACGTATAAAAAGAAGAATCCAGATAGGTACATAGCTACATCGTTCCACCGCCCATTTGAACTGAATCACCCTCCTTCCATCCCTCAAACTGACATTAAACGAAAGCTGAAAAGGAACAAAAACCAAAAAGGTTAACCGGCATAGTATCCGAACTGTGCTACTAAGCTGAAAGTTTTTCGAAAGACCTTAGTACAACTACGAGTATAAGTACTGTTGCCTTGGATTTCATCTCTCGGATTGGCGAGAAGGGGCTGAGGTTGTCGTTAGGAAAACGAATTCGGATACGGATTCGGCCCCAGCGGGTGGTAGAATAAACAATTTCGTTTTGTTAATTTAACCTAGTTCTTGTCTTTGGATGCGCTCTCCTAGGGGATGAAGTACAAGTACCAGTCGTTCGAGTTGTAGGCTTCATTCGAGTTGCTTCCTACCTTTAGAACGACAATGTTACTTGAAGTGTAAATCGTATGAAGAAGGTTAATCCTCTGCGAAATCCTAATCGCATGTATTAAGGCTGTTTGTCGATGTCGAATCCTTTTTCACAAGGGCGTACAAAAGCAGACATAGTTAAAGATATGATGACAAACACGAGATACATATGACTTTCCTGTGTAAGTGCGTCGAAATTGAAATAGAGATCCTGCAGCTATACACGATGAGGTTAGTTTCTTAATTTTTTTTTCCTTTTCGTATGCTGATTTAAGTTTTAAGAAGCCGGCTTAATGTACTGTCAAGATGGAACTTGCCACTTGGTAGTTAGGGTTACTCGCGTGTATACATTACCATACATACCTACATGGGCAGGCAAAGTTTGATGGTTCGGAATTCATTTGCCCTGGGTGCCAATAAATGGGACTATCCGTGTATCTGGTCCTTTGGAACTTACCTTTATAATTGCGTGCGCTGGTGGTTGATCCTATTTGGGGTGAGAGTGTCTAGTTAATTAGAAATGTAGTAAAAGAAAAGTTTTAACGTTTCGAAGGGCTGTTTACGAATAGTTTCTGAGAAAACAGTAACCAATATTAGATGAGAGTCCTTGGTGGTGAGAAGGGTTTAACTGTCTCGAACTGTACTGCTGTTTGCGGCATTTAATTAAGGTAGTCCAAGTAGATAATGCTCGTAAAAGTGTCCTTTCATCTTTGGTTTCTGGTCTGAACGATTTGGGTTTGTTAACGTTCAGATTTCATCCACAAAGGCTAATCAGTTACAAGCTAATGCTGAAATCTGAAAAGGTTTTAACCACATTTGGATATGAGCAGGTAGTGGAGATAAAATCTTACGGAAATGAGAGCTAGGTGTCTTATTTCTAGGTGTCTTATTTCTCATCATAAAAGAAACCTTTACAGAAACAATTAAGAAAATTGGTCATAAAATTCATTTTTGTTAAGCAATTTATCTTAGTTGAATGGAATTGACTTTTCCAGTCAGAATGGCTATGGAAAGAATCGCCGTTTATTTCTTTTTATCCTGATTTTGCTCAGCTTTGCAGAAAAACAGCCAGCACATGTTGTCATCCTTTCGTCAGCTCTTACGTCAGTAAAAATTCCGATGGATCTCAAGTTGTACTTATAAGCATTCGCCAAGAACTGAGGTGAAACCAAGAAGAACTCAAATCCTAGTCCGCTTTGACCCTTCAAAAAGACTGCTTTCACAATCACAATTCCGTTGCTTCAAAAATGCCACTGTCAACATATAGCAAAAGACCTGCAAGTGCAAAGACAATATCGGCATAATGGAAGCAATGTCGCAACAACTATCACAGACCTCTTGGGACTACTCAATTTGAAGGCTTGGATTTATACGTGATGTAATGTGGGCTCATAACAAAATTAGTAAAAATTATCAAAAATATTCTACTCGTAATATTTCGAAATACCTTTCCACTGCCTTTCAACTTCAGCGAAGAGTTCTTCGTTTTTTGTTTTTTTTTCTGAATATTTGTTTTCCTATTTTCCTCTTCACTATCTCCCATAATTTCTCGATGGGGTTAACGTCTGGGGACTGCAGTGGATATTGCAGAATGTTGATATTTTGCTCCGCAGTACAATTTTTGACCAGCTTACAGGTGTGTTTCCTCTACCGTGAGCATCGAACTTGTCGAGTTGTAATGGCTGAGTAGGATCAATGAACCTCGAGAAATTCTCCAGACGAGTTCTGAAACTAAAGGATGCTCCTCCACCACCCTTCCCACCACCTTATCAACCAGTCCTTTTTCCCCTGGACTGGATCAAGGTGTCATACGACCCGTGCCGAAGATCAACCTGGCTGATGGCAGACCATCTCCAAAAATAGCTCAGTCGCGAACGGAGTATCCGGATACCTGGCGACCTCCGGATTAGCTAGCCTTATCTGTATACAGCAGATCTCTGTACAGATGGACCATCCTTTCTTAAGATCCATTCCGGAGATTGAGAGAAGTGCGGATATAAAGAGCAAGATTGAGTGGACTAACAATATCCCAACAATACGGATTACCAACTGCTTCCATTGCTCCCAAAGCACCAAAAGACTCTTCCATGCGCCAGTGCCGGTTCCCAAGAGGCCCAAAATTTACAGCACCAAAACCCCTGGGCCATTAAACAGCACATCTCTGAGGTCTTTCAGCGATGTCCTAAAGGACGCAATAGTAATCGCGGTAATCGACAGGAACGATACCGACGAATCAATAACATCTGAACGATGGCAGCTGGTCAAGCTGAAGGTTTCGAACAACTTCTTGCCAATCATGCGGGAAAACTCCAGACCACCTCCCATTACAAGCGACGCTGGCTGGCACCAAGGCCACGTTAGCTTATCGCATGTGCCAATCAAAGATCTCTTGATCTTTTGACCAAAACCATAGGTAGATAAGGAGAGATTTGGCCAGGTGCACAACTTGAGGACATTCCTAGCAGACTTCGAACTCGCACCCCAGCCGAACCCTCCTCCCCAGAAGGTATTCTGGAGATCATTAGGCTCAGTAACCCTAACTCATGACTGGAAAGTTGCGAAACTAGAGGAACTAGGGGGCTCTTATAAATGCGCGTTGATCGTGATCAGTGAGGATTCCGTTAACCGTCTAGCGCAGACTAATGATGATTTGGTTCGGTTTCGAGTCAATACACCTAAGGGTCAATAAAAAGGATGAGCTGGATGCTGATAAGCAACCTCCTCCTCCTTTAACGGAAACATCAAATACAACCTTAGATCTCGAAACGACGATATCCTTTCCAGAAATGAATAGCGACGACTCCAATCTATCCGAGTCTGTCGGTTTGCTCTTCTGACATCGTGTCGGAACCGATGACGAAGCAAACAGAGGTCCTATACAATCGGAGGAGGAAGTTGAGCTGTTGAGCACATCTTCAAAGCGAAGCGACAATCCTAGAGGTCATTATGTGACAGAATCACGGAAACCTCTGAGGCATCGCGCCTAAGAAAAATCCTCTCTACAAATGCTATGATGCATAGCTGTTTGGAAAAAAACCAATATCTTTTGGACAACCTCAAGTGATGAATCACTCAACCTCCTACTGGACACCCACTTTCGAGGTAACTTCCAATTCGCGGTCAGTAGTAACCCAAACAGGCCTACTGCAACCGGAACCAAAATTCATTGTCTGATTACAAGAGAAAAACTGTTCTTGGTACTGCATAGCTTCAAACCATACAAGTCTGCTGGTCCGGGCGGAGTAATGCCTGCCGAGCTACATAGGTTCTCAGATATTATCCTGCCTACGGTAGAGAACATCATGAAGAGCTGTGCAGAACTGATCCACATTCCGCTGTCGTGGAGAGAAGTCAATGTAGTTTTCATTCTCAAAGCCAGAAAAGCTTCTCATGTTGTCCCAAAGGACCTCAGACCTATAAGTCTATCATCTTGTATTCTGAAAACTCTAGAACGATGGATTGATATTCATATTCGAGATAAAATTGATCCAAGACTTCAGTCAACCGCTCAACATTCATTGACTAGCCACGTCGAACGATCTTTACAATATAAAGAGTGACCATTGTACACTCTTGCTGCTTTCCTGGACATAGAGAGAGGGCGCCTTTAACAACGTCAACACATCCCCAATCACGAATGCACTGACAACTCTGCGGGTAGATGACTCACTTGGGGAGTTGATCAGTCTTATGCCACAAAGCACGATAATCAACTCCAAACTGGGTGAGACTACTGCTAAAAGATGTGTAAGCAGAAGTACGCCACAACTCCATAAAACTAATCTTGTCCTCTTTTCCAGGAAATAAAAAATTTCAATTATAGACCCTCCTTCAATAAACGGTACCAGTTTAGTATTTTCCGATACAGCAAAATAACTGTGTCCCATTTTTGACAGGAAACTAAACTGGAAACCTAACATTCAAGAAAGAGTCAATAAAGCTACAATAGCTTTATTCTTTTGCAAAAATGCCGTTGGAAATATATGGGGCCTTCAACCTCGCATAACCCACTAGCTATACATCTCGGTCATAAGACCGATACTTACTTACGGGGTGGTCGTCTGGTAGACGACCTTAGAAAATGCAGTCAACTGCATTAAACTAAGCAGAATCCAAAGAACAGCATGTCTATGCATAAGCGGCGATTTGCGGTACACCCCCTCTGCGGCGTTAGAATTCTGTTTCAATTGACACCCTTCGATATATTCAGCAGGCAAGTAGCTGCGACTGCAGCTATTCGCCTTAAAGCGACTACACAGTGGACAAATAATTTATTTGGCCACGTTAGCATTCTTATTACATTAGGAATCCTCACAGAGAACATCGATTACACCGTACCTGAACTTTGGTTTGACAAAGACTTCCATGTAAGCTTCCCCTCTAGATCCTTCTGGGAGGAAGATGCTTTCATTGAGGACAAGTCAATCCATCTCTACACAGATGGATCTAAAACCGATAGCAGAGTTGGTGGCGGTATTTTCTCAGATAAGCTAAATCTGAGCCTCTCTTTCCGTCTTCCAAGTCACTGTAGCGTGTTCCAGGCAGAAATTTTGGCGATTAAATAAGCTCCGTCCTGGCTGAAGAAAAACGTGATATCTGCAAAGAATATCCGTCAGGCCGCTATCAAGGTCCTGGACTCAGTCTCATTAAATTCAACTTTCACCTTTCTTGGGTGCCGCGCCACAGAGACATTCCAGGGAATTGTAAGGCCGACGAACTCGTCAAAATTGGACACACTCTAGCCTGTACTTCTCCAGCTCTCTCCCAGAGAAGAAAACTTCACTTAGGAGTTTTCTTCTACAATGACTTAAGCGATCTAAAGAATATAGACGTAAACAGTCCCCTGGACTTCATCGTAAGCTCAAACTGGTTCCATTAGTAAAAGGATCATAGATCCACGTGGCATCACAATGGGCCAATAGACCACGTGGGTTGGTGTTTCCAACAGCTACTTTTACCTATCTACCTACTTAAGGTAAATTAACGTAAATGTTTACTAATTTTTATTCAATTGTCATTAGTATCTTTAATTGGTCAAGTGCAGGTTTTGCGTCACTGAGAGCCAGGTTACAGTGAACAGAGAAGCTGCGAGTGAAGTGAATTTACTCCTCTGCTTGCCAGAAGCTATCAAATCAAACCGAACGGTATGGAGTCAACTTTAAATCTCTGTATACTATATTACTTTTTTAGATCTCGGAAGCGTAAATGATAGGAGTCCAGGTGCCCCTGACACTCAAACAGGTGACGTAGCAAGGCGTTTGGAAGTTCACAGCTACCGTCTTTAGCGTATGGCACTGCGACTTGTGGGTGATCATGTCGAAGCAGAAGGCAACGAGGACTTGGGGTCGCTTGAAGGGGAAATGAAAGTTAAAAGGAATTGTTTAAGATTGTGACTTCCTTGATGTCAAAATTCATAAATTATCCCGTTATTCTACATGGCGGTCAAATTACTAAATATTGTATTATTACTTTTTTTTTTACATTTGCACGTCGATTACTCAAAAGCGGTGTATCCGGTTTAATTAAATTTCAATTCGTTGCGAAGTGCTAGACATAAGAAAAATATTAGGGTATCATTGTATAGAGTGTAGTCAGCCACAAAGGAGTTCATGTTGCAGGAGTAGATAACAGTGGCATTATTGCGATTGCTCGGCTTTAGCTCGTTGGTTTGGGTTGGTTCTTATCACTCTTGCCCGTGCACCTCAACTCACTTACCATTTTTGATTCGTGCCAAAAATTATAAAAAAAAAGAAGCATGAAAACGGTCTTAGAAATTCCTTCACTGGGTTTGCCACGGGCAAAAGCAAAAATTACCAAAAACAAAAAAACCCTAAGCATCAAAATAAAAAACAAAAAAAACTTTGAATGGACAAATATTAGGTTGTACCACATGAAATGTCCAGTTTTATAGTAAAAATTGTTCCTTTACCTTTCCTATGAGAGAAAGGTGTCGACTTATTGTCATTGGGGATATTCCCATGCTTTGTGCAATTTCCCGCAGCGATTTCGTTGGGTCACCATCCACCGTTGCTCTTAAAACATCGTCGTCAACTAACGTTTCCGGCTTCCCAAGTGGTTCATTTTCGTAAAGAAAGAGGGTTCGAATTTGAACTATCGACAGCATGGTAAATAATTCCTAGAAAAAAAAATAACGGTACTTATAACGAACCCTAAAATTCTCACACGTCAAGCACGCGTACGACTTTATTTTATAAAAAAACAAAATTTAGCGTTCTGGCACAAATGTTCACTCGAGAGACGAGAACTTCTTATTTCCGAATGGACGAAAATAGTCAAGCCTCTTTGAACTAACCCCATCCCCTATTACACGTACACATAAAAGTGATTCACCGGTGTGAAATCAGAACACGGGAGGCACAAATTAAGCCTTGTAGGTGCAATTTTGCTTTTTGCTGCTAAACAAAATTAACCTCCAAGCTACATCGCCTGCAAAAGGTGCTCCTTCACCTCCAACAACAACAAATAAAACAAAAAAACAAAAACGGACGACGACAAGACAACAAGGCTAGAATAAGAGAAGCTTTACAGAATTTGTTCTTTTTTTTTTTAATAGAATTCATAAGTTTTCATTTATGAATTCTTTAACTTTCTTTTAAATAAATCGATAATGAATTTTGCAGCGATTTAAGGCACGGTTTTTTGTTTAGATTATGGCATAAATCCTCAGAGCGAATGGTGTGTGGAAAGGTAAAACCGATCGTTCTTTAATGGGGACCGACTGCAACCGTACGTGACGCACAAACAGTGACGACATGACGGGAAATGACATGACTGACTTCCTCTAATTTTTTTTCGAGGTGGCAACTGGGAGAGACTTCGTTTTAGCGGCTACCATTCATAGTTCTGGCCAGAATGGTAGCAATTGGTCGCATTTATGTGCGAAAAGGTGAGTTGGCCATCCTCAGACAAACAATATCTGGCTTAATTCTAGTGGCGACGACCTTTCACAGCTGTGTGATGGTGGGACAATTTTATTCGATGTAGGATACATAGGGTTAAGCTTGAATTAAGTTTAGTTATAATTCGTTAATTAAGTTTCAGTATTCAGGGTATAGGTTAGAGTAGTTTTAGATAGTTAAATCGTGTAAGTCCCGGTCTTGCAGAGTGGTGATGGCACAGATGTGATATTTCTTTTTCCATTTCCTGCTTTTTCTATTATCCTTCACTCTTCCGTCCGTTTAACCCATTCACTGTAAGGGAAATTTAACGCGTCTTGCCCCGGGTGCCAAGGTTTTATTTTGAAGAAAAGATTAAATTTTATAAAATATAATAATATTTAGTTACAGATATAATATCGTAATGGCATTTACAGTAAATTTTATTAAAAAAAACAAAGCTACGAGATAACTCGTAGCTGGCGTCACTGAATAAGATTTCTGCGCTGAGAGTCGCCCACAAGTTATCTCGTAGTATTTTTTTTTTCAATAAAAATAACTATAAATGCCACTACGGTAACGGTACTTACAAAGAGTTGTAAAGTAATAAAAATGGAGTGAAAAGTAGTAACTAGCAGACAAACCCAATTAGTGAGGTGTTAAAAAATATATAATAAAATTTCAATCTAAAGTGTATTCTCACCATAAATGTAAATTTGTACTTGTCATTTGAATTCCTTCTTACATACATAACATATGTTGAATAAAGTTAGTTGAAGTTTAGAACTCAAACGAGTAACAAATTTCGGCTTTGTTCGTAGTATTAATATACTTATTCGGGGATCGCAAATATTTTATTACATGGTGCCGAAACCCGGGAAAAAAGTGTCCAGAAATTCATTCTAAACAAACAAACAAAATTTGCAATGGAGCTTTCAACTAGAGCGGCATATCGTGGTCAAGTCACGAAAATTGTAAAAAACGTTATGAACAAAGAGATGAGCAGCAAAGGTCTTTTCAAGGCGGACGAACTCGACAAGGAGACGGAGAAGGTAGCCGAATATCAGGACATGGCAGTCGACACGTTGGCTCCCATTGGATCGCACCTACAGAAGGTACGTAGAAAACAAGCTTTATCATCAGAAGTTTTAGATAATTCCAACAGTAGCCGACACTCCAATCGTAACGAAGTGAGTCTCCCCAAATTGCCAAAACTTCCACTCAAAAGTTTTGATGGCAACATCCAAGATTGGCTTCCATTTTGGGAGCAATTTAAGGCAGATGTGCATGAAAATAGCGGGTTATCACTATCCGACAAGTTCTGTGATCTTGAATCCGTTCTTACGGGGAAGGCAAAAAGGGTAATAAGAGGATTTACTGCATCTGGAACTTGCTATGAAGCAGCTATCTGTCTTTTGCGCGAACAATTTGGCCACCCTGAGCGATTGGTGGACAAACATATGCAACAACTCGTATCTCTTCGTCCAGTGAATGCACGTACAGATACCTCAGGCTTACGCACTCTTTACAACGCTGTCACATCATGTTGTCGCACTTTAACCGCATTGCAGATTCCAACACACCAGTATCACGTCATGCTGAAATCAGTTCTTATTCGTTGCCTTCCAATTGAACTACGCGTCGACTACTTTCGTTCCACAGAGAATATAAACGATCAAACGCAAGAAAATGAGACATCAACAGCCGCAAATGACAATACATCTACATTTCTACAAATAGGTAACAAACAGATAGAAAGTATAATACGTTTTTTGAAGCGAGAAGTTGAGTCATTATAGAAGAGCGAGATAACATCGAACTCCTCTGCAAACGTCAAACGCGTCTCTTCAACTCCAACCACGGCAACCAACCTGATGTCTTTGGATGACAGAGACAATTGCCTTTTCTGCGGCTCTCATCAGCACGTCACAAAGGAGTGTGACAGCAAAATGTCGGTGGAACAAAGGAAAGAAATTTTGCGAAAGGAAAATCGTTGTTATCGGTGTGCGAAACGTGGCCATTCGTCGAAAAAATGCCGAAGTGCAAAATATATCACATGTGCTAAATGTAAAGGAAGGCATTTTACTTCTTTGTGTGATCCGAGAAGAGAGACAGTGCTTCAAAGCGCCTCTATGTGTGCCTGTGATTCATCGCATATCTCAAATGTATTTTTGAAGACAGGACGGGGAATCATCGCAGCCCCGATCAAATCAAATCGACTACTCATTCGTTTTTTAATAGATGGTGGGAGCCAATGCTCGTATATCCGCGAAGACCTAGTTAAAAAACTGCAAATTCCTACTACAGGACAGGTAAATTTGTCGCTGATGCCTTTCGAATCCAGGAATCAAACTCCATCAAGGCTGTTTAACAAAGTACGAATTGTACTCCAAAGTCAGTATGGCAATCAATATGTGGACATAGAAGCGGTAGGGGTCCCAAATATTTGCATCGATGTTCTGCCTCCACCTGACTTATCATGCGCTTCGATGCAAAGTCTCCTTATGGCTGATGTTCATCATGCAAAGATCGAAGCAGAAGACAGACTGAGCCTGCTGATTGGATCTGACAAGTATTGGTCAGTAGTCACCGGTAAACAGCGCTACATTCCACCCACCCTGAGAGCAGTTGAGACTATTCTTGGATGGACGTTACAAGGAAAGCCATCAGTAAGAATATTTTTTTGAACAAAAACTCAAATATCCCTTCTTGCAGTGCCGCTCTGTGCCTATCGGCGTTGGAAAACGATTGCGAAGCATTCTGGTCGCTTGAAAACATTATCATTCGGTAAGAAGACGTGGAAAACCAACTTCTGGCAGAGAATCTCATTGCTCAATGTATAACTCGAAGGGGGCATCGCTACGAAGCTGTTCTGCCATGGAAAAATCCAGATGCTATTCTCCGCAGCAACAAAGAAAACGCAATTAATCGATTGAAGTCCCTGACGATGCGGCTATCTAAGAATCCGGCCCTTCTTCAAGAGTATGATGCAGCCATCCAAAAGATGGTGTCCGATGGCTTTGCTGAAGCCATTCCCTCAACTAAAGAGTGTTAACAAAAACGCATTTTCTACCTCCCACACCATCCAGTGTTCAAATCGGAAAGCACCACAACAAAAATGAGAATCGTTTTCGACGCCTCCGCTCGCAGTAAAGACTCATATTCGCTCAACGACATGCTGCAGGTGGGAGCTAATCTGCTTCCAGACGTTCTCAAGGTGATTTTGAACTTTAGACTCGAGCCATATGGTGTCGTAGCCGATGTGGAAAAGGCTTTTTTGCAGATTATACTGAACAACAACGACCGTGATAGTAATAGCTTTGTGTGGTTCACTCCAGGGGCACTATCTCGTCAGATGAACCAGTTTATGTAGTACCGAATGACAAGAGTGACTTTTGGGGTCAATTGCAGCACATTTTTGTTGACAGCTACCATACGAAAGCATTTACGAGTAAATCTAGAACAAACTAATTTTCCTTCAACATTTCCACTGCTTCAAAAAAGTTTCTATATGCATGACATTGCTATGGCGTTAAACACACAAGAAGAGGCTATCCGAGTAAGTCAGGAAGCTGTGAAGATAATGGGTAAGGCCTCAATGAATTTAAGGAAATGGAACTCGAACAGCAGCCGCGTGCGAGATGTTTTGGGTTCAGGGCAGGCAGCTGTAAATCAAAAGGTGCTAGGACTGAACTGGTATGTGCTTGTCGACGAGATTAGAGTGGCGACGAATTCGATGGTGGTGTCACTTAGGCGTTGTGGAGCTAACAAGAGGATTGTTCTAAGTACAATTGCGAGAGTTTTCGATCCTTTGGGCATGCTCAGCCCAGCTATTGTAAAGGGAAAGTCGCTTTTCCAGTTCATATGGAAGGCCATGCTGTCCTGAGACGAACCGCTAACCGGACATCTACTAGCTGAATGGGAACAATGCCTCAAAAGCTTACGGCATCTTAGCGAGGTAGCTATACCGCGAGCAGCTTCGACATTTTGCGCACCGAATGCAAAGGATGTGCACATTTTTGCCGATGCAAGTCTCAAGGCATTTGGGGCTGTAGCCTATATTACAAGTGTAAATTCATTGGGAGACAAAACATCAGCATTCCTTTGCGCGAAGAGTCGAAGTTGAAAGACAACGGCCTAGCGTTGCCCAAACTGGAGTTGACTGCTGCTTTGATTGCCTCTCGACTTTGCGCATATCTGAAGCGTTCACTTGAAACTTCGATCTGTGGGTTCTACTTATGGACCGACTCAAAAATAGCACTGAATTGGATCCAAGGAAAAAAAACCAAGTGGAAGCCTTACGTGCAAAGCAGGGTAGATGAGATAAATCGTCACACAAAGGTTGCGAAGTGGCGGCATTGTAGTGACAGGGAAAATCCGGCTGATCTTGTGACGAGAGGTGTCAGCGCTGACATTTTACAGTCATCTTCTCTTTGGAAAAACGGGCCAAACTGGCTAAAGAGTTTAGATTTTCCAGCTCAATGCTCCGAAGAAGGGGGTGGCGTTGCTATGGTAGTGGAAACTGCTTCCGAAGCTGAAATTATACTATATTATGCCCTCGGCTTTACTCCCGTATGAAGCGGTGGGGGTAGGGAAACATCTTGTACGAGTAACGACATACATATAGCGTTTTGTTAAGGCCTGTCGTACGAAGAATGGTTCTGCATCCAGACATCTAAGCCCAGAAGAAGTCATGGCTGCAGAGATTTACTGGATCAGGTATAATCAGTCTATTTGTTTTACTAAAGAAATTCACTCTTTGCAGGAAGGGAAGCCGGTTCCGAATTCGTCGAAAATTGTTGAACTGCTTCCTTTTCTTGATAACAGTGGGCTTTTGAGGGTTAATGGTCGTCTTCAGTATCTTGACGATTCTTCAGATATACGCCATCCCATTATATTACCAACAGAGTCCCACGTCACGGCCGTTATTATAGGTGGTATAGGGGGTACGAATATTGTGCTGTCCGAACTGAGAGCAAGATTTTGGATTCCTAAAGGTCGTCAATACATACAGAAACGTATAAAAATATGCGTTACATGTCGAAAGATGTTTGGAAAACCATCTCCAACGCCATTTGGACCTTTGCCTGTTGATCGGCTCAGATTACTAAGACCGTTTGATGTCATTGGCGTCGATTTTGCTGGTCCCCTTTACACCTTTGATGAACCGTCATCAGAGGTAAGGTCTATATGATGGTCATCACCTGTGCAGCCGTTCGAGCTGTGCACCTCGAGATGTTGCCGAGTTTAACAACCGACAGTTTTCTAACAGGTCTCAAACGATTTATCGCTCGGAGAGGGATTCCATCCATCATATACTCCGATAATGCAAAGACGTTCCGCAGAGCTGCTTTTGAGTTAAATGGCGTTGGGTTTGAAGGTGCAGCGCTTCAAGATTTCTTGGCGCACAAGCGTATAAAATGGAAGTTTTCAGTCGAACGAGCTCCTTGGTGGGGCGGATTTTGGGAGCGTCTCATTCGAACCATTAAAAATGTCCTAAAGGTGGTAATAGGAAAAGAAAAACTAACTTCGGAGCAGCTAAGGACTATTGTAATCGAGACCGATGGAGTTGTGAATTCGCGTCCCTTAACCTATGTGGGCAGCAATCCGCTGGATGCCGAACCGTTGACCCCGGCTCACTTCTTGGGTATTCAATACGGGCCTACCGTACCAATCGACGTACCCGAAGATGTAAATGGGATCCGAGTTTTATGGACACGTCGCCAGAAGTACACAAACAAATTGTGGAGGCGCTGGAAAATAGAGTATTTACAACTTTTACGCTCATCTCATCACAATAAGGTATGTGCATCTTCAAAATTTAAAAAGGGCAATGTCGTTCTTGTTGCAGATACTGCGAAGCCGCGACTGAGTTGGAAGTTGGCTACAATAGAGGATGTTTATACTGGTCGAGATGGTCATATAAGGGCATGCAAACTACGTTATTCCAACGGGTTTATAACTAGGAGGCCTATTCAATTGTTATACAACTTGGAGATCCCTTCATGTCCGCCGCCCGGAGGATGTTAAAAAATATATAATAAAATTTCAATCCAAAGTGTATTCTCACCCTAAATGTGAATTTGTACTTGTCATTTGAATTCCTTCTTACATACATAACATATGTTGAATAAAGTTAGTTGAAGTTTAGAACTCAAACGAGTAACAAGTTTCGGCTTTGTTCGTAGTATTAATATACTTATTCGGGGATCGCAAATATTTTATTACATGAGGGTACAGTTTCAAATTATATCACAATTTCATTGCAAGAAGCGTGCAGTAGCTTCTAATGCTACAATGCGTAGGATCACTCGCCACTAAATATCATTTAAGTATCTATCCACTCGAATTATCAAAAAAGAAAAATATAGCCATGAATTAAATAAGTGGAGGTATTTAGAAAGTAATATTTATTAAAAAAAATTAAAATTAAAATTAGCGTAAATACATCATATACGTGTGGGTATTGTGTATGTAGGTTAGGTAGACTAAAGTTTACTTTAAGTTAGATATTAAGTTTTTCTAAAAAATAAAAAATTATGTCCATATGCTAAGTTTTTTGTTATCAATTTTTTTTCTTCTAAATAAAGTCGCAAGAAATAGATATAAGAATTTAGTAGCTGTGTGGGGCCAGTAAGTTAATATAAGATTGTTAAATAATTTTAAGCTAGCATTTAAGCATTTTTTGTTAGTATGTAAGAGTTAATGATTAATAAAATAAAATTAATTTAAAACTAAAAACATCATATACATATGTTATATGTTAGCTATATAAATTCAAATTTTTGAATGAAAATCGCAAACTTAAATAACCTTGTGCGAATAATAAGTGCGAAACTAGGGAATGCTAGGGCATTCCCTAGCAAAACGACCTCGAAAGATTCAATCAAGTTCATCGAGTGAACAGCACTATGAACTGCATCAGCATCACCATGCGCAGAATATCAATATGATGCGGATAAATGGACAACCGATAAAAGCGATCCGCCACAGTTCGAATTTAGAGGAAATACTGAATTGATAATTCCACACGATGTGAAATCGCCCTTGGGTTTCTTAGATCTGTTTCTGAGAGAATCTTTTTTTTAATAAAATTGTTCAAGAAACCAATCGCTATGCTGCTCAATAAATAGCAAAGTCTGCTGTATTGCGATCCTCCCGTTTGCCAGATTGGAAGGATACCAGCGCTAAAGGATTCCGGGTATTCTTTGGATTACTTATGTACACCGGAACAGTTAGTTTACCCTCCATAGAACAATATTGGAAAACAAATGAACTTTACAATTTTGACTTTTGAAAGAAGAGAATGTCTAGAAATCGTTTTCAATTAATTTTGAGATTTTTACATTTTAATAATAATGAAGAACAAGTTGATGATTGGTTATTTAATATCAATCCAATATCCCAATACTTTAACGAAATTATGGACCGCATAGAAATTTATGTATTAACGAAGCGATAGTTCTTTGGCGGGGAAGGTTGGTTTTTCGGCAATACATAAAACAACAAACGGAATAAGTACGGAGTTAACCACACCACCTGAAATGAACTGCATCGACGGAAATTGCCAGACAACACTATCAACAACAGTATAAAGTTTCAACACACGCTGCATAGTCAGCAAACGTTCGTGGGAATGAATTTTTATTATTGTATTACAAATTATTCGTTTATTCTAAAGTAATAAGACACTTTTGTTTTGCATGCATTATAAATAGAACTGCATTAAAATATTGTAGCTTAGAATTAAAATTGTAATGAATAAAGCAACATCAGTTGCCTAAAAAAATCTTTTTTTTTAGTTCTCCGTAGTAAAATACGTTAACTGGCGCCCGAGCAGGGACCTGACTCTATAACCCATAAGAACATAGGGACAGGTAGTTCGTGTAATAAAATCCTAAACCACAAGAACTAGGATTCGGTTGCGCAGACCCTAAAATAAAATTTGTTGAAGTTCATCTCGGTTTTGGTTTTTTCCGTGTGAATTAATATTCGCGAATTGTGACTGTAAACTGTACAATAAACGGTACAAATATTATAGTGACGTGAATAGTATTCGCGAATTGTGACTGTAAACTGTACAATAAACGGTACAAATATTATAGTGACGTGAATAGTGCTCGCAAATTGTGACTGTGAACTGTACAACAAGTAGTACAATTATTTTAATTTATAAATTTAATTAAAGAAACTAAGTACAGTGACGTGATAACATCCGTACCGCAGTAGGCCGCTTGCGAAGACAAAGCTGGTGGCTAAAAAGGAATTTTACGGACTATCCGAACAAATACAACAATGAAAACAGGAGCTACCCATTATACCATAGTTTTACTGCTGTGAGTACCAATTTTCTTTTACTAAAGTTCAAATATATATAAATAAAAAAACCTTAAAATTCCTTTTACAATTATAAAAAAAAGGAAGCATTTAAATAGCTTTATAAATCACAAATCATATACATTACCATTGTTTAATTTTTAACAAAATAATTACATAATGGAGGAAATTAGTGTTCAATTGACTCATTTAACTGGGGCTGTAAATGCCCAACTTGAATTGCTCAAGCAGCTAGATCAGCGAGTTCAAGCGCTTGAAAATAAACCTGTAACAAGTGGCATTAGATCCGGACAAGGACTTAAAGCACCAGCAACAGAGCAAGACCTGAAAGACATCTGTAAACTTCCAGACTGCGTCAAGGAGTTGCAGACCTTTGACGGTAACCCAGTGGAATACTTATCCTGGGTCCACAGTGTTGAGAATATACTTAGGGACTACGATATCGTTAAAAATAAGCCAATATATAGGGCCATACTGCAAAGCATCCGACAAAAGGTTAGAGGTGCTGCAAACTCTGCCCTTATTTCCTATAATATCTTTGAAGAAGATTGGAGTGTCATAAAGAGATGTCTCTCTTTACACTACGCTGATAAGAGAGACATACGCACACTGGAATATCAGCTAAGTAACCTCAGGCAAGCAGGAATGTCAATTGATGAATTTTATGCCAATGTGAACCATCAATTCTCATTAGTCATCAACAAACTTAAGACCGAAGATTATTCCAGTGAAACAACAAATGTTCTTGTAGAGACATACCGTAACAGGGCTTTAGACGTCTTTATTCGAGGCCTTAATGGAGAATTAAGTAAAATCCTCATGATCCAAAGACCTCAGACACTTCCAGAAGCTTACGCAGTGTGTCTCGAAATTCAAAATATGAACTACCGCAACTTATCAGTGCAGAAAAAAGGAAATATTAACGCAATTACCACACCTATAAATCAAATATATACACCTAAACGTGACCCGCCACCAAGGCCACCAACATTAACTGTACAACAAAGAAATTCAGGTTATAATATACAACATCAACAACGAGGAGAAACGCATCCACCAAAGCCAAATTATAACCCACCTCCTCGACCACACTACCCTAAGCCAAACCCGCCAATGGAAATAGATCGATCCATTCAGACGAAACAAGTAAATTATATGAACAATCCCCAGCAGTTCAATACAGGAAAACGGGAAAATGAATCTCTAAATGCCCCACATAAGCAACAAAGAATTTATAATTTGGAGACCCAAGCTGATGACGAATATACCGAATCAAATGAAGAATATCAAAAAAGGGTCAATGAAGAACTCGAAGTTAATGAGAATCCTAGAGAGGAAATCCTAGAAGCAAATTTTATGACGGATGCCTCTCTAGCATCCCTTATATAGAATATAAAACCAAGGATGGGAAAATTTTGAAGTTTCTCGTCGACACAGGCACTAACAAAAATTTTATTACAGACGAATTAGGAGTTAACTCTATACCAACAGAAAAGCCTTTCAGAATTCAATCAGCTACCGGCGAATCAGAGATTAAGCGTAAAATCTGTGGAAGGTTCTTTGCATGTGTGGGAATTGACGCAGTAATCAATTTTTTCATCCTTCCGGGTCTGAATTCATTCGACGGTATTATCGGCGATGATACCCTTCGGGAGTTAGGAGCTGTAATAGATCGCAGAAATAATATCTTAACGATCGACTCAAGAATCAAAATTCAACTTAAATCAAAGGAATCTGCCCAAGTAAATAGTTTACAAATTAGAGATGATCATTTAGAAGAGAGCAGAAGACAAAGAATTCGAAGTTTAGTGAAAAATCATAGCAAAGTATTTGGCCCTATCAAAGATACAGAATTAGTGGACACTCATATCAAAGCAAAAATCAAAACGATAACAGACGAGCCAATCTACTCTAAAACATACCCTTATCCAGTTAACATGCGGGAAGAGGTAAACAGCCAAATTAAAAAGCTACTTGACGACGGGATAATTCAACCATCAAAAAGCCCATACAATTCACCTGTATGGGTGGTCCCGAAAAAACTAGACGCATCAGGCGAAAAGAAGTACCGTTTGGTTATTGACTTCAAGAGGCTTAATGAAGTTACCGTGCCAGATACCTACCCGATTCCGGACATATCAAATACATTGGCAAGTTTAGGGAAAGCAAATTTTTTTACCACCTTGGATCTAACATCTGGGTTCCACCAGATAAGAATGAAAAAGTCTGATATACCAAAAACAGCTTTCTCTACTCTTAACGGGAAGTTTGAATTCTTAAGATTGCCCTTTGGATTAAGGAATGGACCTTCAATATTTCAAAGAATGATAGATGACGTCCTTAATGAATACATCGGCAAAATTTGCTATGTATACATTGACGATATCATCATATTCGGAAAGACGGAAGAGGAACATCTTAAAAACCTTGAATTGGTATTTGATAGACTAGAACAGGCTAACTTAAGGGTTAATTTGGATAAGACCGAGTTTTTTAAAGAAAGAACAGAGTTCCTAGGCTACTTGATTACAAGAGAAGGCATCAGGCCTGACCCAAAAAAAGTTGAAGCTATTAAAAAAATAAAAGCTCCCGAAAATTTAAAAGAGCTTAGAGCATTCCTGGGCCTAACTTCATACTACAGGCGCTTTATAAAAGATTTTGCCAAAATTGCCAAACCTCTTACCAATCTTACAAGGGGAGGAGGTGCACAAACAAAAGCAAGTCAATCCAAAAATTTTAAAATCAACCTCAATAAGGAAGAGCTTGGAGCGTTTACAAATCTGAAAGAACTACTCACATCATCCGAAGTTCTTACCTTTCCCGATTTCGACCAACCATTTGTACTTACGACTGACGCATCAAACCACGCAATAGGGGCAGTCCTGAGCCAAGGCGAATTGGGGAAAGATAAGCCTATAACTTATATTTCGCGCTCATTAAATAGGACTGAAGAGAATTATGCCACCAATGAGAAGGAGATGTTGGCAATTGTGTGGGCATTGGACAACTTGCGGAATTATCTTTACGGTGCAAAGAAAATCAAAATTTTGACAGATCACCAACCGTTGACATTTGCTCTCAGTGCAAAAAATACAAATGCGAAATTGAAAAGATGGAAATCGCGAATAGAAGAATACAATTATGAGTTAATTTACCGACCTGGTAAAACAAACTTTGTCGCAGATGCGTTATCCAGATTAAAGACGGAATGTAATATCCTCACAGAAAGTACAGATACTGCCGAAACTATGCATAGTGCAGATGAGGACAGTACCGAATTAATACCCCACTGTGAAGCACCGATAAACGTATTTAGGACTCAAATCATTTTTGGAAAAGGTCAAGTGAACGCCCATGAACAACCACACTCATCCTACAATAGATACTACATAGGAACTAGTACGCATAACTGGAATCAACAAGAAATTACTAACATTTTAAAAGACAGATTAAATTTTAATACTATCAATGGAATCAAATTCCCAGAGGAACACCTCAACTTGTTGCAGGAAATTTACAAAAATCATTTCTCCAAGTTTAGAATAAGAATAACTCAGCGGGTCGCCGAAGATATCTCAAACGAAGAAAACCAGTGGCGCATTATACAAGATACGCATAACCGAGCTCACCGCAGCGCTGTAGAAAACAAGGATCAAATACTCGAAAGATACTATTTCCCACAGATGACTAAGAAAATTAAAAAGTTTATTAAAGAATGTGATGTCTGCAACACCAGCAAATATGACAGACACCCTTGTAAGCCGGAACTTCAACCTACACCTACACCTACCTACCCGTCGGAAATTCTGCACATCGATATAATGGAAATAAAAGACGACAAATTTATAACATGCATTGACAAGTTTACCAAATTTGCAAAGTTTTTCCATATAAAGGATAGATCAGTTCTACACATCAGAGGAAAAATAACCAAAATACTTCATTATTTCACAGCACCCAAAATGATTGTAATGGATAATGAGGGAAGCTTTAGCAGTCCTCTTATAAGTAGCTACATTAAGTCTTTGGGAATTAAAATCTACAGAACGCCTTCAGGTAAGAGTGAGGTGAACGGAACTATTGAACGAGTCCATTCGACCATCTTAGAATTGGTGAGATGTCTTCAAAGAGAATATACTGATTTAACCCTTAAGGAAATAGTGGAAATTTCCGTTGATAGATATAACAACAGTTACCACTCGGTGACGAAAAAGAAGCCAGTGGACATATTTTTTGGCAGAAGCCAAAGAATCAATTATCAGAATTTAATCAACTTTAGGAATAAGGTAAATTGTGATTTAATAGATCAGATCAAACGTCATCAAAACAGGAAGATTCTAAAAGAAAATGTTAAAAGAAATAAACCTAAAACTTACAATATCGGCGATATAATTTATGTTTCAGACAAAAGAAGACATGGCAAACAGAAACCAGTTTTCAAAAAAGAAATAGTTTCTAAAGATAGTAGGGTTTTTGTCACAACAGCTTCAGGACGTCGAATTCATAAGTCAAACATCAAGAATATTTCTGAATAATAATTTCCCTTTTCAGATTTCTGGCCTGTAAAGGAAGAGCAATTGTAAACATCTTTGAATATACTACACCCATTGTCACCATAAAACAAGGGCATGGAGCAATATTGAACGGACACTTCAAAATCATCCATGTAATTAGCATTAAACAGTATGAAGAACTAATCAACAGGATTACGGTTACCATTCGAGATGAAATCAGTAATACAAGTATTCTAAAGCCCCAACTAAATTATCGATTAAAACAGGTTCAGTCACTTATCGGCAGCCTCAGGATCAGAAAACCCAGAAAATCCAGATCTATAAACTGGATAGGTTCAGCCTGGAAATGGGTGGCTGGAAATCCAGATGCCGCCGATTGGGATGCCATTCTTAAGAATGAAAATAAAATCATTGAAAATAATAATCAACAATACAAAATTAATAGAAATCTAACAGACACTATCAATAAATTAATAGCTGATTATAACAAAATCGTTAAGAACTTAAATCACGAAGAAACAGAAAAATATGAGCAAATAATATACAATAAACTCAACATTATAAAGGAAGAAATAAATGAAATAGTAATAGCAGCACAACTTGCCAAATCTGGTACAATCAACACCAGATTACTGGACAATGTGGAGATTAATCAAATCATCTCAAATATAGAAACACTTCCATACAACAACGAAATTGAGGCCATAGAGTATGCAGAACCTTCAATATTAGCAACAGAGTCAACAATACTTTACATAGTTTCATTGCCCAAGACAAGTAAGGTAGAGTATAACCACATCCAAATACGATCAACAATCAAGGAAGGCAGCCAGATACATTTAGGATTCAGGGAACTCTTAGTAAATCAGCAGGAACAGTTTGGTATAACTGGAGAATGTAGATCTTTTCAGAGCACCATCATCTGTAAGAAAGAACAACTTCAGGAACTTCCCAACACCCATTGTGTTACCCTGCTATTAAGGGGTACAAATGCAAATTGTGATCGTCAATTCAACAACAAAACTATAATAGAGAACATCGGAGAAGACACAATTTTCCTATCGAACTTTGATGGCAATATTACGCACCATGGAGTCAGGAGACATCTTAACGGAAGTTTCCTTATCCAACTTTCCAATGACACGGTTTCTATCGATACGCAGGAGTACTCGAATAAGGAGATTAGGAAGTACGAAATCCTACCACCAATCCTACAGACGAACTTAACTGAAAGAAATATGAAATTAGATTTAGATTATCTACACAAGTTGCACTTAAATAATGTTTTAGAGATTCAAAAATTTTATATTAATCGAAAAGTTTCTATCATTACAGATTTAAGCATCATTTTGTTAATATTTGTGGTTTTAATTTGTACAATATTCTTTGTCAAAAGTAGAAGTAAATTAAGGGCAACGACAATGCCAATATCGAAAACTCCAGCAAACTTCCCAAAATACCAAGGGTCATTATATGATTTAAGTCCAATAAAAGTAAATTTTGGATGACTCTGCGGGACGCAGACTTTTCGAGGGGGGAACAGTTAACCACACCACCTGAAATGAACTGCATCGACGGAAATTGCCAGACAACACTATCAACAACAGTATAAAGTTTCAACACACGCTGCATAGTCAGCAAACGTTCGTGGGAATGAATTTTTATTATTGTATTACAAATTATTCGTTTATTCTAAAGTAATAAGACACTTTTGTTTTGCATGCATTATAAATAGAACTGCATTAAAATATTGTAGCTTAGAATTAAAATTGTAATGAATAAAGCAACATCAGTTGCCTAAAAAAATCTTTTTTTTTAGTTCTCCGTAGTAAAATACGTTAACTACGGCATCAAACTCTATGAACTTTGCGAGCCTATAGGAATAACCTTGAGAGTGAATATTTATGCGGGCAGATATGATGACCTTGGACAAAGTCATGCTTCAAATGTCGTTTTGGCTCTGATGGATGATTTCCTGAATCGTGGTCATGAGTTTTATATGGACAACTACTATAATTCAGTAGGGCTCGCGAAAGATCTCACGAGTAAATCAACATATGTATGCGACATATAGAGAAGAGAATCTCGAATGAATGGTTGAGATCAGGATCAATTATGGTTAACAAATGGAATGATGAACGGAATGTGCTGACTATATCCAACATACACATAAAGGCGAAATGGTTCAACTGAAGAACAAAAATGGAAAAATTTCGACTAAACCAGATATAGTCAAAGATTATACTTTGTAACGTAAGTCCTACTACTCTTTCCTCAGGAAAACCACCCGTTGGTACAAGAAAATTGCAAAACACTACTTCGAAATTATCCTGCAGAATGCATTCAAGTTCTATAACCTAAGAAATCGAGGGAATAATAACATGACGCTGCTTCAATTTAGAGAATCAGTTATTATGCATTTACTTGGTGGCGACGGCAGCAATGCAGGAGAAAGCTGCAACTATAATACAAATACAACAGATTTTCATTACTTAGAACATTTTCCCCCACAGAAAAAAAAGGATGCCTAGAAAGCCATGTCGAATGTGTACAAAACAAAAACAACGCAAGGAAACTAGGTATTTCTGTCAATTGTGCCCGCCAGCCCGGCAACTGCATCTCTGGGTCTGAACTATGTGTGTAGTACATACTTATACATATAGATACATACGTACATATGTGTACACTAGATACAGTAGTAGTTCAAGTTTTTAAAATATTCTTATTTTGAACTTTTTTTTAATTGTAACTCCGGCTCTATTCCACCTATCCTGGAATGTCGAGAAATGTGCTATCGAACAGTGAAAACCATTTAGGATAGGTTTAGTAGCTTTTTTTTGTGATGCTCATACAAACCGACAAACAAACAAACGGACAATAATTCTAAAAAAAAGTTGATTTGGATACAAAAACATCCACACGCCATAACCCAAGTATTTTTTTGAAAATATCTTCAATTTAGAAACACGACTTTTTACGATTTTATAATGGTAGAGATTATTGTTTTAAATATTGTAGAATCAGTAAGAAATTGAACAATTTGTAGTCTGGCGCAACGGTTTAGTCGTGAAAACGTAACAGACAGACAGAGTTACTTTTGCATTTATAATAATAGTATGGATATGTACATATAACATATGTACATAAGTGTGTGAAACAATCTTACCAGTTAGGCATTAAACGAAAAACGTCACAATTTAATTTAAGGGCGATTTAATTTAAAAATGACGCCTGTTATACTCCACCTACACACACTGAAAGCAGACATCTCCAAAATTCCTGAAATCAAATTAGTTTCTTGACATCAAAGAACCAAGTGAAGTCAACCCAACCAGTATCTCGCATTGCCACACAAAGGATCCGCATCCGAAATGCTGACAATCCAACTGATACGAGCAGCCTAATATATTGTTAGAATAATAGGGGCAATCTTTCGCATGCATTCGCTTCAATTCATTTCACATTCAACATTTCATAAGTTTCAAATTCTCCCTCTGATGCTTCTGTCTTTCAATCTACAACATACAATACATAAAAATAACTGCATCCCAGGCACCAGGGCTGTGTAGAGGGCGAGTCACTTATAGTGGTTGTACATTTCAAGCGGAGCTAAGTGTCACTTGATATGGCTGGAGAACAAAAGCGCAGTAAAATCTACTAGCGGGCTCATATTCTGTGCTTTATCCATTTAGAATTGTACAAGTGTGATAAAGGATGTTTGGACTTCCATCTGACAGTTGAGTAAAAGGAAGAAGACAACTCGTACTCCAATGGTAGATAGACAGACAGTTGTTCTGTTCCTTTAGAGAGAGTCACGCATGTTCTATGAACGAATATTGCGGCTACTATATAAAAGGGTATTCAACCATAGCTGATACACATCTCGGGATGATTTGCTTTTACAAGTAGCTCAACATGCAGGACGATATCCCTTCTGTCATCATGAATCAAAGCGAAATTCTTGTTATTCGGGAGGAGATTCTGAAATTTCCATTTGTTTAAGAAAGGGAGGAAAAGTTTGGCCACTAAAATCATGATTTTGGAAGTATACAGGATAGAGTCACCGCTAAATTGAAGTAACTCAACACAGTAACACTTATTTGATTTACAATACAATCGGGTTATGTTCCAAATTTATGAATATGAGTTGGAAAATTTTGTGGTAAGCCGCAGTCGTTTTTGAAATTCATTTCCTGATGCAGTGTGTGAATTCATAAATGTTGCAGCTATCAACACTGTATCCATAAATGTACTACAAACATTTTAGCTGGTCGGAAAGCGCGAAAATTAATTTTCCAAAAGATGTCTAAAAATAATGTCTAAAAAGCTTATTTTGATAATTTTGATAAAGATAAACTGCTTTTCTTCTTCTGTCGCTAATATTTAACTTCTGCCGAAGTCCAAATCTTGAATTCGCAAGCAGCCCTAAAACAATACAAATCATGTTAGTTTTAGTGTTTCTTTTTTTAAATTTCAACACCGCTACTTACAATTTTGCCGTCCTCTCGGACTACAACTTCGTAGCAAAATAAAAACTGCAGCAAAATTCCAATACAAAGACAGTCATTTGACGTTACTCCTACCTGTACGAGTTTCTGTGCCGTAGTAGAAAAGTCAGAATTACAGAGGGTTATCTTTACAGGATTCAGTGGCATCTGATGGGTTCGAAACAAAATAAATAACATTGATGCATTAACTTTATAGTGTTGACCTTTACGGAACTCGTAAATATTGCCAATCAGAACAGTGTGAGGTTCAGCACATCGTTATCTGGTCGGTCTACAAGTACAGTTCAAATCATATTAAGATGTCCATATGGCAACACTTTTCCTGAAATACATAGTTCCTATACCGGAACCACTTTATGACGAGATATCGTGGAGAACCGTCGCGACGGTAGATTTGTCTTTTTGTGACGAATTCACAGCAAAACGCAGGAAATTTCACAACCAACACATGTGTAAGCTACGAAACGAACGGAGAATGGAACAAAATCGCAGTTGCGTAAGCCAATTTTTTCTGTAAATTACTCATTGGATACTGCGTTTCCAGAAAACTTGGACTATACATGTTGCGATGCTAAAGCTCAGAATATTTTAAAGGCAGCTGAAACGTTAAAAGAAATCATAATCCGGATTTCATACTATATAACCGTTTGACAGGATTTTAAACAATATTGTCTCCCATAAGAAGTAGTGTACTCGTACTTAACGCTGTAGTATAGGTGCGCTAGGAAGACTACCGCCTAGAAAGTGCAGTCGATAGACACCGATTGAACAAAATTGTATGATAAGATGGCATGCCACTGGCATACATTTCGAATCTCTGGCAAAGAATAAGAGTGACCCTTATGTAGATAATCGAGACAACTATCATACTACTGCAGTTCAAAATCTTGTGGACAGAATTGAAGGCTCACTCGACAAGAAAAATCACGCGCTCTGCATCTCCACTACTATGGTGCATATAGTCGATTCATTGCTTCACGCTCTCAATACTTCTGACATCTATGTCCGGACGTATACCGCTGATATAGATGTACTATCAGTTAGATCATGTGTCACGACTGTCTGCTCTAAAACGCAACCAGCCCAAGACATAGTCGACGATGCATGCACTAGAAATGAGCTTTCACTGAACCCTCTCAAAACGGAGGTTGTCCACTTTACGAGAAGGAGAAAGCTAACAGTTCTGGCATGTAGTGCTTAAAGGCATCAGCATCCATTTCTCCAAGGAAGCTGGTATTTATCTACTAATCTTTCATTTAAAGGAATCATTCGTTGGCACAACACCCACTGAAGTTTTGAAGAGCTTGTGTGTCGACTGTGTTTTGACGCTGATCTATCAGTCAATATGAGATTAACGTCTCTTCAAATCCTTTTTAGTTTGAGAATGCAATATATACTTATCTGGACGTAGTCAGAAGGCTGAGCATTAGTCACAATAGGATCACGGGAAATGAGGTCGCTGATAAACTTAGATTAGGATAAGTTAGGTTATAATAGCTGTTGCGAAAACTAACCCACATAGTTCAATTGGCTCATTGTGATGCCACGTGGATCTGTGATCCCCCCACTCCTGGAACCAATTTGAACTTCTGAAAGCGTCGGATCGCTTAAGTTATTGTAGAAAAAAGCTCCTAAGTCGAGTTTTCTTATTTTGGAGAGAGCTTGACAGCTTCTGCAGAAGCAATTTTTCATATTTGCCTGTTACATAGTGTCCAGTGATGACACATATGAAATCGCTGAGATGCTTCTTGTTAAGAAAGATCAAACTCTTAGAGCGATACAGATTCAGTTTTGGCCATATTTCTTTGGTCGCTAGACATGTTGAACCAACAGTCTGCCTAAGATTTGTTCTTCTATTAGTATCCAGCCTTAGTTTTAGTTTGCAAGTAGCGATTGGTATACCGATGATAAGTTTTTCAGTTCGTCGGCCCTACAATTTCCTGAAATATCTACGTAGGTGGATCCTGAACTTCGCTGTCATCTCTCCGAGAGAAAAATTCAGGGATTTGCTAGCGGTCCGACTATCCGAAATGGAACACGCTATAGTGGTTTTGTAGGCGGAAGAAGAGGCTTAGGTTCAGCTTATCTGACAAAATACCGCCACCAACCACGTTATCAGTCCATGTAGAAATGGATTGACCTGTCGTCCATGAAAGAATCTTCTTCCCAGAAAGATTATAGGGGATTATAGGACTGTCGCTTTGCCTTCTTCAGTTCCTTTTTTGTGTGTTTTGTGGGATTCCTTATATGAGTCCCAGTCCGTCACCTTGCTTGAGCTTTTAGCTTTGTTGGAAAATTTCCTGCAAGCGTTTGTAAGCCGTCCTATTGCTGGTGTCCAGTGCGGCTGTTTCTTGTCTCTAGGTTGAATGAGAGGACAGGAAGCAGTCATTACCTGATTGAAAGCAGTGGTGAAATCTTTGACTTTCATGTTAAGCTCGTTGGTGTTACTCATGTGACGTAAGTATTCAGAGGAGAATAGTTTTAAAAGTGTTCCTTTGTTTCTTGGCCAATCAGTTTTTCGATATTTCCGGAATGATAGTTGGCGAGGAGGAGCATCATTCAAACTGAATTGCATACTTCTGTGATCTGAAAGGAGGTGTTCAGATGATACCATCCAGTTCGTTACTATTTGAGTGATTTTGTTAGAGACAAGCGTAATATGTAGCAGTTCCTGTCGGTTTCTTATTATAAAAGTGGACTCACTGCCAATGTTGCAAATGATGAGGCTAGTAGGTACTTATAATATAATCAAAAAGTGGGCCGCTTCTATCGTTGGAGTCGGCATTACACCCGATGTCGAGGCCAGTTTTCTTGCCTTGCGGCTTTCAAGACATTCTTTTCTAGTTTGTCATCAGTAAGGGGGTCACATGAATAGCCTCTATCCAAGTCTAGCAACGGTTATGTCGAGGTAGTTGAGATTAGAAAGTAAAAGTATATTAAGTCTGCGTTTCACTAATGCATATACAAGTTACCTTGTATCCATGGTTCCTGTATTAGGATGAGATGAGAATGAGTGCGGCCGAGGCATTTTTAGAGTGATGGAGGTTAATATGGAGAAACGGTAACATCATCGCTACAATCAACCATAGAAACATCCACCACGGTGTCGTTTAAGTCCTCCCATCGATTGCCTGAAAGCTCATCTTCATCCGCTATCCGTAAAGGAGCTCGGCTTGATTGTCACACGGAAAGATTGGAATCATCGCTATCCATTTCAAGAAAGAAGGTCTGAAGCTGTATTTCCTGTTTCAATTAGAGGAGGAAATGGTTGCTTATCAGTATCCAGATCATCCTTTTTATAAGCTATTAAGGTTATGTACTCGAATCCGGTCCGAATCATGCTTTTAGTCTGCCCCAGAGGATTAAGGGATTCTTTATTGATCACAATTAACGTGCACCTATAAGGTTCCCTTAGTTCATCCAGTTTCGAGATTTGCAAGTCAACCCGAAGAGTCGGGTTGCTGAGCTAATGATCTTCATAATGTCTTCTGGGGAGGAAGGTTGAGCTGCGGTCTAGATGCGCGATTTAAGTCTGTTAAGGACATCCTCCTTAGCCACAAACCAGGGCTTTACAGCCGGCCAGACCTCTTCGAATACAATTAACGTATAAAGATCGAAGGATCTTTGATCGGCACAAGCGATAAACTTGACTTGGCCTAAGTACCAAGCACCAGCATTGCTTGTGGTCCGGGGTTTTCCTGCATTATGGACAAGAAGCTGCCCGAAAACTTTAACTTACCATCTGCCACCATTCAAGTGAAATTGATCCATCGGCGTCACTTTTGGCGATCACCGCGATCAATATGGCGTCTTTAAGGATTTCGCTATAAGATCTAAGAGATACTCGATGACGTTGAAAGGCCCTGGAAAGGACTTGGCGTTTTTAAATTTGGGACTTTTGTAAAACGGCTCTGTTTCTTCGAATGATTTCCGGCGCTGTGAGGAATCTTTAGGCGTTTTGGGAAGAATCTTTTACGATGTTTTTCACCCACTCTATTTTGTTCCTCATGTCCGCAGTTCTCTCGACCTCAATAATGGATCCGAGGGCTATAATTATGCGTGCGACATTTGGGCGTCTAATGTAGAACACCTTGGCTGAGGCTTGCCGACACGCCTGAGCCACAGACTTGCTGCTGCTAAGGATGGAGGAATTGATAGGACCATGGCTTGACACAGTCTTGCCACTGCCTGAAAGTTCTGATGGGTTTGGCTCGTTGCGCTCTCCTTTGAAAGGTGCACAATTTTGCCTTTGTTCTTAGTTTGCCGATAGTTGATAGTTGAATAGTTCTGTATTGAAGAAGTACTGGTCTCGAGTTTTAATTTAAGGTATGATTTCATATCGGGCGCCTGGTGTCCGGATGCTCCGTTCATTACTGAGCTATTTTTAAAATATTGGGCACGGGTTGTATGACATCGTCACAGAGCCCAATGAGGAAAGGAGAGGGCAGGAAGGAGGGTAGTAAGGAATATAGAGGGGGATTTAGTTTCAGTACTCATCTCGAGAGCTTTTCGAGGGTCATTGACCTTACTCAGCCTCAGTTCGATGCTCAGAGTAAAGTTACTTGCTGTCTAATTTTCGTAACAAATGTTGCCTGGAAACCAACATTGTTGACAACCATGTCAGACTTTAGTCTGAAATCTAGGTGATGATTGCCTTTTGCATTTGCCTCTGCCCTAAAGTGTATTCCGAGGACTAGCATCACGGCATATGATAAGTTGATTTATAATATTCAATGCATTCGACAACTGCCTTTGGCGAAGGCGATAGTGCCGAATCATAGGAAAAATAAGCTGACGCAACGACAAATTTGTGCCCATTCCCAATTCATTTTGTTGCTTATACTCGTATCTGCAGCAACTAAATGTTGGTGTCTAAATTGCCTAAGTTTTTGATAGTGAGAGTGAATTCGGGATAAAAATCCAGGTTACGTGTGTTCCGATCGGTTGTCATATAGACGCTTATTATGTTGCTAGTCCATTTTTTTCTGAGTAGTTAGTTCCTTCTGCCAATTTAATTGTTTTGGTTATCTTATCGAGCTTGATGGCCCGCAATTGCTTTTCTGGAATTTTAATGAGGCGGAAGATATCTTATAAATCTCGATAATGGGAATTTATTCTGTAGCTCCGTGTCAGGTAACCTCAGATCTCTGTAGAAGACTGACATCTTGTGAGTGGCATTTAGTCCTTTGTTTCCAGGAATTTTCACCCTTATTGTTTCAGATAAAATTATTGTACAAAATACAAAATTTATACATATTAAGGGCTTCAGTCACCTATTGGAAGGATTCCCGTTATTTTCATCGCAATTACACTATTCTTACACAAAGTTTTCCATGCGTCATGTATATGCGTTATGGCACTGAAGGTCAACTTTTAGAAAATGTATCTTTCAAGTCTACCAATATCGCAAGACATTTTGAATTCTGAAGATACAATCGAGGTATTCGATGAATCCCGACAAAATCAAGTTAATATCATGTAGACCCTTTTTAAATTCAATACTGTTGAATAACACCACAAGAATACTCACTTATACGTGCTTCCCTCTTATCTGACACATATGGGAAGCTGGTCCCATACAAATAGTTTCCTGTGCCATCGAAGAGGAAACTCAGAAGGTTTTCAATTGCGGAAGACCTCAATTGAACTCCAAACGTCAAAGGTACTTTCTTGTCTATTGCTTAACAGAGAAACTTCCAGGACAACAACCCTTCCACCATGACAGCCCTGAATAACAATTTTGAGATACTCACCCCCACTCCATTGGCAAGTCCTTACATCAAGTTAATTAAATTATTGAGAAACCCATCGTGACATTATGTGGGTACTTACACATGAAAACGCCTTCATCTATAAACCATATGAGTTTGTATCCGAGGTAACACTGAAAAATGACATAGGTCCTTGACTCCATGATAATCCAACAAAGTGAATACGGTTTTCTTCATTTTCTTTTTTATGTGAATGTAGTCGCACCTTTTGTGTTGATAACAAAAGGTGTGCACTGTTTCGCACAAAAGGATTGCTTCGAAACATCTTTCGCTGTGTGGTTTCACACAGGATATCCATTCAACGATATAGCAGCAGCACTCTCCTTCCAAGTAGCATTCACTGAATAAAAGAAGATCCACATTTTAAGAATTAGGACGTGATATCTTGATTCAAAAATTGAAAGGGATGTTTTATCTACTCTGTGTCCTCCCTCCATCCACAGTTTAGATTTTTTTTTTAATTTTTTTTGTTAGTGAAACGTTTCAAGGGATACTGCGTGTATGCTTACTTATTAACATTTTGGCTGAGCAAGTGTGTTCAGTGGATAAAAGACTTTGGAAAGCATAAAAAAAAGCCTTTGGCGTTCGCTCATCCATTTTTTCCCCTGCGTTTTGGGTTTGGTCTCTTCCTCCTCCTTCTGCGCCGATGTTATTGTCAGATTTAATTTTATAAAAATGTCGAATGCTACATGTATGTAGGTTTGCGGGGGCGTCAGACTTTAGGGACAGTTGGATACATTTAAACATTGAATACGAAATATGCTACTCGTGTATAGCAACATATCTCTATGACTTCCGTTCCTTTATCCTGACGAACCAACTACATATACCATATGTCAGCTAGGGATGTTTGATGGTTGATGGAAGTTATGAGACAAGGGCTAGGATTACCAAAGGGGGTAGGTACAAAAAAAACAAAACAAAGATGCCAAATACCGAATACCGAATACCGAATACCGACTATAGACAGCACACTACAGACTGTACCCAAGGATACAGAATGGTTTATATCATCGTTATCGTCATAAAAAACATCATCTGGTGTATTATCCTCGCTCCATATCTTTCGTTCGACGATGGCAATTCTATGGGGACTACTTCACTCGAACATAAGCGTGTTGTCTTGTCTTGTCTTGTGTAGGGTTTCGGGTTTGGGTTTGGATTCGGGATGCTATGTGATGTCTTGTGTTCTTTAGCCGGAGAACAGCAACCGTTGCTTACCAGCAGAAAAAGGATATTTTTACGTATGTTATTCATGAGCACTTTTTCGACAAAGCCAACTCACAACTAGCCCCCCAATAAAAGCAACGCAGGGGCTATGCGTGACGCAAACGGTTTCGTAGTGTAGGTGACAAGGATCCTATTGTTTCTTCACAGTCGTAATACCGAATGCTACCGACTATATGGTGTGAGGTATGAAGTTTGGCTAATGGAAGATCAAGTGAAAATAAAAATGAGAACAAAGAGTAGATTGAAAGCGAAATTGGTAAAAGGGAGCCATAAACGTAAATTACACTTTTATTGTTCTTGACCACGACTGAAAGCTAGAGGTTGCTACGAATAACTCGGTTATTATTTTCTCTTCTCTTTCCCGTCCTTTCTAAATGCTAGCCTTGTTTTTATCTGATTACTGGACTAATTCAAGTTGATGGCTGGAATTAAATAACAATTTGGAAAGGAGGTTGGAGCGTTATGGAGTTAGGTTTGGGTTCCTAATTCGTCCACATGAGAACATGGTAAACATGTTTTTAGTAAGGAGAAAGTGTTTTGTCTTGTTAACTTTAGTCCTTGGAAAAGCTGGTTAAGATGGAGACAATGGTAAGATGTGTTATTCTAGGAATTTCACTTCAACCCGAAAAGCAAGATACAATAGCAAATGTATTAAGTGCTCATGAATATTCCATTTGCTAAGAAATATGAAACTAAAATCGCCCACTCGAATCATCCATCATTGGAAAAATCGGAAATAGAAAAACTGTTTGGTATGAGTGGTTTGGGAGAGAGAGTTTGAAATATCACAGGAATTCCAAATACTTTTCTATTTCAGTTGTTGTTGGTGAATTAATTCGGCATCCGTTTTCGTATGAAAACCGAGGAAGTCTAATCTTATCAACTGATTTGATTACTCTCCCCCGGGCTAGGGATCGATGCCATTTTTAGCCTGGTATCTGAATGGCCTCGACCATAAACGGTTGGCAGTTAAATACTTGATAAATATTGACGTTGATTCTCTCAAAGTGGCATGGTTCAGTTTCAGTTTTAAAGCATTTTATTTTCTTAATCATTAACTCTTACATACTAACAAAAAATGCTTAAATGCCTGTCCCTAGCTGTCCGAGCGACACGGAAGATTAACGGGACCGCTGCTCTATCCTGGATCAACCCTATCTGAACAAGGTAGAGGAATGTTTCCGGTGGAACGAAGCCGTTAGAGCGCACACTCTCGTGGTAAAGGTAATTGGGGTAGTAAGCTCCAGATATCAGGTTGTTCGTCGAGGTCATTGCTCTCGCAATGTGCCTTCGAGTCAGCTTAATTATGAAGCTGTCCACTCGTATTAGGCTCGCCCTGTTGTAAAGGACCTCATTAGGATAACATTTTTTGTGCTCCGACTCTGATGTTCTGTACAAGCGAAGGCAAGCCCTCTCAAACACCCGAATCTTTTCCATTAAGCTTGCTCGTACATTGAACAACACGGGACATAAAAATACCAGCATGGACCTGATAAGGGCCATGTAGCAGATTACCTTTACCCTCTCATCGAGTTGGCTGCTATAAAACAGTCTCTTTGTAAGGGCAAAAGCACCTTTAGCTCTGGCCAGAGCAGCATCTACACTTTTTCCAAAATACAGAAACTGATCTAGCCAGATTCCATTTCGACAGGCAAGAGGCTGTCCGCGTTGTCCAATGATCGAGAACTTTTGCCAATTTTTTCTGGTATCCCTAGAGGCTCCAGACAACGGCGTCCTAAAGAGAATGGTTTCCGACTTCTGAAAGTTGATTTTCAACTTCCAGTCATCGCAAAATCGTCTAATCTTATCGAAGTCACGCTGAAAGAGAGTGTTAATGACCTCGATTTTTGGACCTGTTCTGTACGCTATCAAATCGTCTGCGTACGCAATAGTAAGGGGGAAGTGAACCTATCAAGGTGCTTGTATAAATGTTGAATAGGATCGGCAAGTTGACCGCGCTTTGCTGAAGACCATTTTTAATTTGAAACATTTACATCACCATTCTTCACCATGAACTGTCTGTTGTGTAGCATGTTATAAAGAATGTACAAGAGTGGTTTACTGATCGAAAACTCAGTTAGCCTATAGAAAAGACCCTCTAACTATACGGTGTCGTTGGCCTTCTCCAAATCAACAAGGCAGGCACCAGCGCATTAGTTTTTGCCTTTGTTCCATTGGATATCGGACACCAGTTTAGACGCAGCATATGAGATATCATGTCCCGCATTAAAACCGAATTGATTATCCGGAACTACGAGGGGCGTTCAATATATTCTCGGTATCGATATGAAGGAAAATGCGAATTCAATTTAAATTGTTTTTATTTTTCAATATAATCTCCCCTAACATCAATGCATTTGTTACATCTTGAGATAAGCTTTTTTAAACCCTCAAACAAATAAATTTCCTCTTTCTCTGCAGAATACCCATTTATTGCTGAATTGAGTTCTTCATCATCCGAAAATGTTTTTCCACGAAGACATTTTTTCAAATCCGGAAACAGGAAATAATCACTAGGGGCAAGGTCTGGACTATAGGTGGGTGTTGGATTTCTTCGAAACCATAATCTCGCGCAGCAGCCTTGGAAAGTCGCGCCGTGTGAACAGGAGCGTTGTCATGAAGAAGGAACACACCCTCTGCGAGTTTACCCCGTCTTTTCTTTTCAATTTCCTCCCGCAAATTATGCAAAGTGGAAGCGTAGGATGTGGCGTTGATGGTTTCACCTTTTTTTTTGTACTCAATGAGCAAGATTCCCTCTGAGTCCCAAAAAACTGTGGCCATGAGCTTCCTGGCAGTCGGAGTGACTTTGAACTTCTTCGGGGGGTCTGTTCCTTTTTTATGCCACTGCATGGACTCTTGTTTGCTTTCAGGGTCATAGTGGTGGACCCATGTTTCGTCCCCAGTAACAATTCAATCCATAACACCGTCCGCGTTCTCACTACATATCTGCAAAAGCTCTCTACAGCATGCGATTCTCACTTTTTTCTGAGGCGCTGTGAGCATTCGTGGCACCCACCTTGCACTGACCTTTGAAAGGTTAAGATGGTCATGAAGAATGGTGTGAATGGTACCAATTGAAAGCTTGGTGATCTCTGCCATCATTTTCACCTTTATTCGGGCATCCTCAAGAACAAGTTTTTCGACTTCTTTGATGCTTTCTCCCGTACAAGCAGTAGCCGGGGCGCCGGAGCGGGGGTCGTCTTCAATGCTCTCTCTGCCTCTCTTGAACTCACTTGATCACTTTTGCACAGTTGATAATGAAGGTGCGGAATCCTGGTAAACAGCCACCATCTCTTCATGAATAGTTTTTTGACTTTTTCCTTGCTTAGTAAGAAATTTAATTACAGCGTCTCAGTTGCCATTATGATTCTGTTTAACTAGAGATAAAACGCGAATTAATAATCACATTTATATGAAATTTTACTTGAATGCACTAAAATAATAGTGTTACTTGATAAATAAGTCAATTTATATATACAACCACATCTTCACCCCGATACCGAGAATATATTGAACGCTCCTCGTATATGTTTGTCAACCCACCTAGTCAGAGCTCTGTTGATTACTTTCTCAAAAACCTTACTGATATTCTGAAGGAGACTTATCGACCGGAGATTCGCCGGATTGGATATATCCTTTCCCTTTTGGGGATAGGTTGGACCACCGCCGTTTTCCAATGTGCTGGATAATGTGGATTATTCATTGCATTATTAAACAGGGTGGTGTAAATGTCCATACATGTAGAAGTCGTGCAACAAGACCCAATTGTCCAGGTCATAATTAGGGCCAATGGTGTCAATGGCCTTGTATACTTCCTGGAAAGTCGCCCCTATGGTCTCAACTTTCTCCTGTGGGTCCTCGATCACAAAGAAGTCGTCATCATCAGCGGCCTCATTTGGATCGATACCTGCTATTGTCAGTAACCGTTCGTTGTCTGTTGTCCGGGCTATTTTAAGACACTGAAGGTCGTTTTGATTTTTTCTCCGAAATAGTTTATTTATTTGCGGGAACATATTCGGGTTGCTGGTGTTTACAGCTCGAACCTTGTTGTTCCAATACAAACTTACAGAAATTCTGTAATTCTCTTTTATTAACGTTTGCACATTTTTAACTGACGAGTTCAGTGTCCTAATCTCCGGGTCTTGTCTGTCAGTTAACTGTCTATACAAGTTTTTGAGTCTTGTCAGAAGTCTACTTTTCTGTCGGTGCAGTGCGTCAATAGTAGGATTGCGGAACAGGTCTTCGTTAGTTGTACGTCGATACCGCGGTATTAGTCCATAGTTTGTTTAATTGTCTCGTCCATTTGATTTAGGTAATTGTCGATCTCCTCGTTTGACAAATTCCTATTGGACGGAGGGTGGAGCGTGTTCGAGGAGAGCGATCTTGTCAAGTTTGCGGAGAATAGTTGTAAGAATAGAAAATAGTTGTAAGAATATCTTTGAACAAACTCCTCCAATTCCGCAATTTCGTTGGGAACTGTAATTTCGGTGCTAAAACCGCAATGGTCGCTGTCATACACGAATATGCGCAGACAGTTTAATGTTTGTAAATTCCTACCTGTCAGTAGTATACGTTCGTCGTGCAGCAGCCGGATCCAAATAAGACCCGGCTCTGGGAAATGACGGGTTATCCGTCGTGTTAAGACCGAGTCTGTATATGACATCGTGCTGACCCCGCTTTCCACTGCGGAGCGGGATATAAATGATGACTGCCTCCAACACCCGGAACCTGCGCAACACGCCCTTGTACACTCTGTGAAATTCTATACCTTCTTTAATGAAGATCGCGACACCGCCTCCACGTTTTGATCTGGGCCGGTTTCTTCTTCTAACAATATAATTATTGTACTCCAGTTTGTGATTATCGGTTAACTCGGTTTCGCTCGCAAAAAGCACATCAGGAGTTTGGTCTTGTAGCAATTTAAACATCGCGGCTCTTCGTTCGATCCTAATTAGTGAATTAACATTCACCGCAAGGACCTTCAAAGTTTGCTGCACCATGTGCGTACCCATTAAGACATGTGTTGCGTTAGCCCCGGCAGCAGCGCGTAGATCTGGTCCACCCGCTCAAAGTGGCATGGTCCTAGGTTTAGATGTATTCTTCTTCAGTTTTTGTTAAAAAATCATTTCAACGTAGCCTCAGAGATAATAAAATTGTATCATGCCTAATGATACATGCAATGCATCCTTTGTAACATATGTTAGCATTTTGTACTAAAACTTCATCTTGGTACACTCTATAAATTTCGAGTTGGGCACTTTTTCCATTCACCATCCTCGCACTCAGGACCTATAGGTTTGATGCGATAAAGTAGTCTTCTTCCAAAAATTCTCCACGTTTTCTCGAGCAAAAAGGCTTGAACTCATTAATTATAGCACTAATTCGTCATTTGGAGATAAAACATTTAAACCAAGGCGAATTAATTCCATCCAGTTTGTTAAGATTTGTACTGAGCGGCATCAACTTGGTGATGCCTAGTGCTGTAGTTATAAATTACATATCAATTATGTTTTTTTTACCATCTCGTAGTAGCCAATGAGTTAGCCGAAGACTTGGTTAGATTAGCTTATAAGCGCGAGCATTGAGCAGAAACACAACTCTGTTGGAAATGAGCAACCACGAAAAGGACGTGCCGCAGATAATTTCACTCGATTGAATCCAATATATTCCTTTGCTGATGACAGTACTCTCTGCTTTTCATATTTGTTCCCGTGCGTTCACGCTGTTCTTCGGCTGTAGAAGGGGAACGCCAGCTCCGATATAAACAGCATCACCAATTTGAGAACAATCAATAGAGTGGAATTTAATGCTTCCAATACACAACGCTGTATGCTGCCATTAAAGCGAAATCCAAACACCCAGCCTTATCTATGAATGGCACTGTCATCTTTTTAACTTTCCATTCTCGGTATGTGGCCCATGCCAACCTACTTTGGAATGACCACACATTCGATGTCGCCAAAAATGTTGCGAAATGTCTAGGTTTCCTCAAACGGGTGCCCGTGGCTCAAGTGGTAGTGGACTGGCTTCCAACTCGGAAGGTACGGTGTTCGTATCCCAGCCTCGCCCGAAAGACATATTCACTTTTTCAGCTAACGAAAATCAGGTATGATGAGTAGTTGGCTAGAAATCAGCAACAAGCCAACGTCTACTAAGAATTTAGTCTCGCCATTAAGCGTTTGATGCCACCCATGGAGCGAAATAACCACTGACATAACCAAACATCTTTCTTTCTCCCTCTATCCCATTTTCCAAAAAACTTAACACGTGCTCAGGCACTTTAAGTGTATTCATATCCACTTGAGTGTTAAGTTCTTAAAAAAAAAAACAAAAAAAAACGATGTAATAAATACTTCTCCCCCTTTGATCAGGCTTAAATATATAAAGCATTCATCCGCCCAAAATTGGGGCACAATGGCCATATCTGGTCAAGTTCTAAAAACCTCTCTGCATCCGCTAGATAGGATTCAGAAATATCTCCTGTCTCACCTTGTCCTATAGTTATTTTCACCCCCAGTGCTCCACTGAAATTGCCAGTAGTATTCTGCTCCTTCTAACCTTTAACCGTAACACCCGTCTCAATATCAGTTTATCAAGCCCCCTTTCGGACGTGCATACGTTGAAATATCGTGATTCTTTCCTAAGCCGTACAACTTGCTTATGGAATGCCCTGCAAAGCTCTTTATTTCATAACCTTCAAGCATTCAAAACGAACGTACATCGGTACCTCTCTTTCCGTCCTTCGCCCGCGCTGTGTGCCAACATTTTAAGGGTACTTTAACCCCTTGAGCGCGCGGTAATTAAAAAAAAAAACAAAGCATAGATACTACCGCCATCCAAAAATTGCGCTGAGGTGGGCATTGCAGAATAAGTATGCAAAAGTGTAAAATATTCTACGATGAACCAAGCATCAGTTTGAGGGCATTTTGCTGTTCGCATCCGCCTAAGCAAAGATTCTGTTCCACAATTCACGCAAGATTTTAATTTTGTACGAAAGTGTTGGCAACGAAAAAAAGACAGCCTGACAGATGAGAGTTCAGGATTATTAAAAATAAAGCGCTACACGAAAAACAACACATTTTCATTGCTGAGCAATATTTTAGAAGTAATTAAGGTTTGAAAGCTACAGTTCGAAATTAATTCAAAATTTCAAGGAGACTGTATAAATTACTGATCTTATATACTCTGTCCGTCCTTTAGCAAGTCGTTAAACACAAAACATGTAAACAGTTCTTGAGAGTCCAGGAATATCAATTCGGCACCATGGTCAAGAGTTGGACATTTCGACAAGCTCTCTATAGGGTATTCTCATGAAAGATTTTCACCTTCATGAATTAAAGGTGCAATTAGCTCGAGAACTGAAGCCTACTGACCAGGCGCAGCGAAAAGAGTTCGTTGAATGAACTATGGAACAACAACAAGTGTATGCTGATTTTTCAAACAAAATCAGATTTCGCAATGAGGCTCATTTTCATATTGATGACTTTCTTAATCGTCAAAATTGTCAAACTGGGGTTCAGAAAATTGACGAGTGATTGTTGAGAAACAAATGCATCCACAATGTATCACGGTTTGATACAGATTTTGGATTGAAGGCATCATCGGGCCATTCTTCTTTAAAAATGCGGCTGATCAGTTCAATAACAGTTCATGGTGCTCGCTATCGCGACATGATCATCCAGTTTTTTGTGCCTAAATTGCAAGAAGACGACATGTGGTTTCAAAAAGACAGTGCCACACCCCATACAGCCCAAGAAACAATTCAGTTATTGCATAAGTCATTTCCTGGTCGTGTAATTTCCAGTTTTGGTGCTCAGAATTGACAGCCCAGATCATGCGACTAATCGTCGTTGGACTTTTTTTTTTTGATGTCTAAGGTTTATCCCAAGGAGCACTAACGCCTTCAAGGAGCAAATTAAGCGCTGTATCAACGAAATTCAGCCAAATTTATGCCAAACTGTCATAGAAAATTTCGACAAAAGAGTGCGTATGTGCCAGCAAAGCCGTGGAGGGCATTTACCCGATATGTTATTCCATACATAACACTTTATGAATCAATAACAAATTCTCTAATTTATTATTAATTATTATTATTATTTATTAATCAAAACATAAATGTACATGATTAATCTTAAAAAAACTACAGCACTAGCATACAGGGCTTATGGCTGGGATCTTAATATATTACTTAACGATTAAATTAACATAAAAATACTGGTGCGGGGAGCGCTCGATGATGTCAGGAGCGATAGTATAACAAAAATCGACCTCCTGACATCCTCGGGTGCTCCCCTGATATAGGGAAAATAGTTAACAGCTAAATATACTTGTCCAGTTTTAGATATTTTAGTAAGTTATAAATATTATTAATGTTTTTTGACGATGGAGTAGAGAGAAGACTGATAATATTATCTTTATATAGATTTCCACAGATTTGCTTAATTTTACTACATTCGATAGTGATGTGTTTAATGGTTAGTAAGCTATTTGTTTGGCAAAGGTGACAAATGGGTTGAGGTTCGTTTCTTAGTAAGTGGCTATGCGTTAACCAGGTGTGTCCAAGCCGAAGTCGTAGAAAGCATCTGTTCATACTAGCCGTGGTATTTGTCGGATAAGTTGCTGGTGTGCCTCCTGGGTTAATTGTGGCATAGTGATGAATGTATCTGCTCCACGATTCTTTCTTTTTGAGAAGCCAGTATGCGTTTATAATTTTATCCAGATCGTTTTTTGGGGGTCGGTAATGAGTTACCTCTGTATTTGGACATATGGAAATAGCTTTCGCCTTCTTATCAGCTGATTCATTTCCTTGAATATTTGTGTGTCCTGGGATTCAGATGAGTTTTAACTTTCCACTCTGCGATATAATGTTATCTCGGATGTTATTTATTATTGGCGTTCGGCTTTTTATATTGCTTATAGCTTGGAGAGTGGAGAGACTATCTGTGAGAATGATAGTTTTTCTCTTTGATGATATTGCTATCTTTGTGGCTTCCAATATAGCTAGAGCTTCTGTGGAGAAGATGGAAAAATATGTTGGAACCTTCACAGCAGATTGTACATCCCCATGTTTGTCGACAATAGTAAATCCGGTGCCCTCGCAACTCTTAGACCCGTCTGAGTAAAGCATGTTCCAGGTGTTATTGGGATAGTTGTTCATGAGTTGCAGGAAGAGTTGGGTATATTTTTCTTTGGGAGTCGTATTTTTCGGATATTTTGATAAACTGATGTCGATTGAATTAGGTGGTAATAACCATGAAGGGTATTTTTCGATGGGAACACATTTAATATTGGGTTCGATATCGATGACTCTTGCAAAGTATAAAGCTTTGTATAACGTTGAGGGTTGTCTGGGTATTTTTTTACGTTTCAAGATTTTGGCTGCGTCTGTGTGAATTGGTGAACTTTGTGCTTCACAGATTTTTGGGAGGAGACGAGATGTTAATATGTCCTTTCTGTCTTCGATTGTGTAAAAACCTCCTTCTGTCAGCATGTTCTTGATTGGAGTAGTTCGAAACGATCTAAGGCTTGTTCTTATTGCCGCATGGTAGGAGGGATGCAACACTTTTAGGTTTGTTGGAGCACACTTACCATATATGGTGAGCCCGTATTCAATTTTAGATGCAAAAATAGTTTTTGTTGTGTTGATAAGGGTGTTAGTATGAATATAACTATTGCGTGATGCCAGATATTTTAGGATATTAAGTCTAGGAGCTAATTTTTGTTTTAATTCAATACAATGTGGTTTAAAACTAAATTTCTTATCAAACAATATTCCTAAGATACTTAAATAGCTAACAGTTTCTATTTGAATATTTCGCACTGCAATATCAAAACTAGAACAATTTAGTTTTCTGCAAATGTGTAGGTGTTTGTTTTTATTTAAAGATATTATTGCTCCTGACTGGATACACCAATTACAAATTTCATTAAGAACTTCTTTAAATAAACTAATTGTACGGTTGATATCATTTGTTCTGGACATTAAGTACAAGTCGTCAGCATAGAGTGAATGATCAATGTTTTTAAATCTTAAAATTATATCACTAATGTCATTGTATGCAATTATAAAGAGAATAACCGAGAGCGGAGATCCTTCTGGTATGCCATTTTTAGTGTTATGCAATTTTGAGAAGCAGTTGTTAACTTTCGACCTAAAAGATCTGTGTATTAAAAATGCTTTAATAAAGTGAAATAATTTTGGACCGATATTCCATTTTATTAACTTGTTTAAGATGACGTGGATTCCTATACGTTCAAATGCCTTCTCGAAGTCAATCGAAACGATTGAGACATGGTTTTTACATGAGAGTGCAGTGGATATAAATTCGTCTAAATGGAGGAGTGAATCAACTGTACTCCGGCCATGCTTGAAGGCGACCTGGTTTGTGTTAATAAATTTATGTTTTTCAATATACCAAAGAAGTCTTTTTGAAACCATTTTTTCTAAAAGTTTGCTTGTGCAGGACAAGAGTGAAATCGGTCTGTAACTATTTGTGTCAGTTGGATTTTTTTTTTGTTTTGCAATGGGAACTGTGGTGGCAGTCTTCCATGCATGTGGTAATATCCCTTGATTAAAAATATTGTTAAATAATAACAACATACGGTTTTTAATTTCGAATGGCGTGTTTTTGATCATCGGATACGATATCCGATCGTACCCGGGTGTTTTTCCTTTGACTGAGTTTAGGCAGCTTTCAAATTCAAGTAAATTGAAAGGTAATTCCAATTGTTTTGCAGACAAAGATAGGTTACAAGTGATTAGGTTATGGTTCAATGCTGCAAGTTTGTTCAGTCGGAATTGAGGAGAGAAATTTGAATCGCTACAGTAAGAGGACCACTGCTCGGCAAAATGTTCAGCGATCAAGTTTGAGTCCGTTAGCGGTTCGGAGTTAGTGTGTATAATTTTTATGTAGTGAGGAATATAATTACCGGTAAGGATTCTTATGTCTGCCCAGATTTTTTTACTTGTCGTGTTAGGATTTAGATTTGAGGTGAATTTCCGGAAACTTTCAATTTTGGAAGCCTTGACTTTCCTACGAAATAAAGCATTCGCTTTCCGATAATTAATGAGGTTTGTTTCGTTAGGATACTTTCGAAGGATTTTCCATAAATGTTGTTTCTTTCCCCGCAGAGTAGCGATTTCGGGGTTCCACCAAGGGACCATGTTTTTTACTGGTTTGTTTTTCGATTGAGGGATTGAAAAGTTGGCTGCGAACCGAAGTCCTTTACTTAATAATGCTGCCTCTTTGTTGACGTTTGTGGATTGTGGGTTATTGGTAAAAAAATCTATTGCTTTTGCTTGGAAAAGATTCCAGTCGGCGCGGTCGGTTAAAAATTTAGGAATCGGCTTAGAGTAAGTGTTATTGTTTTTAAGATTAAGGTTGGTTATTATAGGGAAGTGGTCGCTATCGTGCAGAAAATCCAATCTGTTCCAGGAGGTGTTAGGTAAAAGTTGAGGAGATATTAATGTAAGGTCTACGTGTGTAAAGGTGCTATGGGTAGAAAAGTGTGTTGGACTTCCATCGTTAAGGAGAGAGAGGTTTGAATTTATTAAGAAGTTCTCAACTATTTTGCCTCTTGCATTTGAAGTTTGGGAACCCCAAAGGGGGCTCCAAGCATTAAAATCGCCAGTAAGAATTAGTGGGGAGTTCACTGATCTAATAATATCTTCTAGGTTTGTAGAAGAAAAAGTCTGGGTTGGGGGAATGTAAAGAGATAAAATAGTTATTTTAATGTTAAGATCAATTTCTACTGCTATTGTTGAGATATCTGAGCTAATTGGTTGGACTGTGTGTGGGATTGACTTATGGATTAGGAGGCCAACTCCTTGTTTTGCGGTTGTATTTGTACTAAGATTATGAAAATATGGTAAATATTGTTTTGGAGCTTTATCTTGTGTATTGTCGTAAATGTGAGTTTCCTGGAGAGAAATTATGTGGGGTTTGTTCTCTTTTATTAACAGCTCAAGTTCATGATAGTTGTTTAGATATCCGTTAAGATTCCACTGAAGAATCTTGAGGATTGTATGAGCTGACGTAGAAGACTTTTGTGCAATATAAGAGGAGTTATACTGTGAAAAGTTAATAGGGTGTAAATTTGTTTGATAATTTGTGTGCCTCTGCCGCCCCGAGTCCGAACCATCGAAACTCCCAAAGGAGTTTGAATGATTCGAACTTTGAAAGACAGAGTCGGTATTCGAAGTACCAATTAAATGATTAGATGTCTTCATCATAATCATCCTCGGAGATTCTTTCGTTATCGATGATCATGGGTAAAGTAAATTTGGTTGTGTGTGTTAAGTCGGTTTTAGAGTGTAGATTTAAAGTGTTATATGTGTGCGTAGAGTTGAGAGTCCTACTAGAATTTGTGGGAGAGTTTGAAAATTGAGATTCATCGTTTATAGGAGAAGTTTGTGTGATTGTTGAAAGAATGCTTTTGTTTGACATGGAGTTGGATGCTGTTGGTGTTCTGGCGGGTAGAGGAGGGATCGTAAAGTTTGGTGCTGTGTTTGGATTTAGATTAATGGGGGGGGATATTGAGCGAGGAGTAGAGTCGCTTGTTTGTTTTAGTGTTTGGGTTATCGGTTTCTTTTTAATAGCAGTTTCTATTGGTGTGGTAGGTGTGAGATTTGATTTTTTGGTTGAAGAGGAGGAGGTTGTGACGTGTGACGGGGCTGGCGAATTGCGAGAAACAGGTTCTGTTCCGTTCCTAACAACTGAAGAGAAAGAGAGAGATGGGGCGATTGGATTTTGTTGGCTGTAGATTTGTTTGGCTTCTGCCATGCTGCACTTTTTTATAGTTTTTATTTTTAAAATCTCTTTTGCTTGCATATACCGCTTACATAGCTTTGATGATGCTGGGTGATTTTCTGCACAATTAGCACAATATGTGCGAGTACAAATTTCAGGAGAGTGTGGTGAGGGGAGATTGCATGTTTCGCAAGTTTGAGAACCAGTGCATCTTTTCGTAGTGTGACCGAGTCGTTGGCATTTTTTGCAGCGCATAGGGTTAGGGAAATACTCCTCCACCCTGAGGTTATACCAACCCACCTTTATAGACGTAGGGGGGCGAAAGAGATCAAAGGTAAAGAGCATTAGCCCTGTGACCCTTTGAGCACCATTTTCTGATTTCTTAAATTTAAATACATTTAATTTCATCTCCTCGATTATTTCTTTTTCAGGGACATTTATTAGGCATGGTGCATATGCGGTGCCTTTAGAAGCATTAAGCTGATCATGTAGCGAAACTGAGATAGGACAGAGGTTGGAAAGTGTTTTTTTCGAAAGAAATAGATTGGCGATTTGTTGGGATTTAACGAGTATGAGCAAATTTCCATCTCGAAGTTGGGTTATGTACTCGTACGATGTACTAATTGCATCAATGGCTTTGCTTAATAAAAATACACTTATGGAAGTGAGAAGTTTTTTAGGGTCAGTGGGGGTTATAACAATAAATTTGGGATTTTTAGAGTTAGAATGGAAGGGAATGTCTTTGTTGGTCACTATAGGGGAATATGTTTGTTTTTTAATTTTTTTCTTAGGCGGGTCGAAATGCTGATATAACTCAGCAAAACGATTACCCGAGAGCACCTTTGGCCCAGAGGCCATATTCCACTTTTTTTTTATCACTTGTTTTGTTAGTTTTCACTCACTTGATTGGTGGAAAGATAAGACGAAAAGGGAAACGAGAGAAAGAAAGCGCGGGAGAAAGAAGTTACCAACTTTGAGGAGAGCAGAGAAACGCAATCGAAAACGATGTTGACGGCTCGAAGTACAGTCGGTGACTGTTCTCTAATTTAAAACCTGTGTTTTCTATCAAAATTACTTCTTGCGTGAATTTTAGGACACCATTTAACCATTACCTAACATCAATGTGAAATGCAAGACATAGGCGATGCTCCCAAAGAATGTACATACTCGTATCTATATGGTCCTAGGGAAAACTTTCGGGCAATGTCCTCAGCATGTCGTTGAAATCGCTTTAGGCCATTTTAACACGAAAATAGGAGAAAAGAACATTTATTTTAGAACAGTCGGAAAGCATAATTTTCTGGGCATCACGTCTTAAGACAAATTTTGTGTTTTCACTTTGGCACAGCGCAGGATATTACCTAAGGCATCATACGGTTTTACTAACTCAGCATTCACATGAATTTCACTTGACCATCAAGCCAATTAACGACTATATTCGGATTAAGATTATGAAGATGGAAAATCACCGGCATCCGAAGATAATGGCCCTCCAAATCCTACATGATGAATCAAGCTGGTATCCATGGATCTAGCGGCGGACTGCAACATGGATTTAAGTCTAGATAGGTTCGACTGTGTTCGCTGGAAGACTTTACTATATCAGATTATTTCATCAGTGGATTTGAAGTGCAGAGAGAGATTTGTGATCAACGCCAACGAATCGCTCCATAGAGCAATATATTCCCAATTTAACCACAATTTGGAAGAAAGCAATTATTTTTGAGATGAAAATAGTGTCGATGAAATAGCAATGATGATCAGGCTACTGGGAGAGCTGATACACCTAATTTTTATTCCTCACAGAGAAGATTTACCTGTCTGGTGCTATTTGTGTAACTTGGGTGAAAGAGAAGATATGTATATTCACTTCATGGGGAAATATCCTATTTTAAGAGAAATAAGAGGGAACACTTTGGGATCAAGTTTTTTGACGGAAAATGCAGTTATATCTCTGCTAAATAAAATCGAAGTTAAAAAAACTATACCCATACTGCAATCTGGCACTAACCTATAGGGACTGTATAATTAACGAAAGTGTTTACATTTCAAGAATCCTATTTTATTAAGTTTTGTATTTATCAATAAAAGTAATTATAGCATTTGTTTTGACGGAATGTTAAATTTTCAGTGTATTATATGGAAAAAAATTATGTTTTGTCAATTAGGAAGACGGCAGGAAAGCCAAGCTTTTTTGATTTTTTGTTTTGTGAACTATTCTATGTCATTGCATTTGATGATTATAAAATAAATATCTAATCTAATCTAAATCATATATAGATAAAGAAATCTATTGAAGAACGATTGATTGATTCTATGAAAAGAATACTCGATTATAGATTTGCAGTTTTCATTCTTCATTTGCGATGCACTGTTGAGATACATGTAAAGTTAGCTTGGTATATGCGAAACTAGCGCGAAATTCATTTCTTCTTATTTACAGAGGGTGAAATATTTGCGAGTTGGGTTTTACAACCCTTTGTTTAGTTAAGTGAACCTTACTGGAACCCTAAATTTTCTCCGCTAGGCAACTAAAGATTGCTTCTAAGAGTAAATATACATATATTATATATAATATACATATGCATTTAGTACGTTCGCATTCAGTGGGTGGCATCAACTAGTTCCTCATTAGCAATTAATTATTATAATTTAATTTCTTAGAACGCAAAAATAAAAATAAAAAGACTAAAGCAAAACCTTTCCATCACACCAAACAAAAAAAACGTGTTTTTTCAATAAAACTTGTGACTTCTGCACCGAAAGTCTAAGCCAAGTGAAGCAGGTTAGGTGAAATAAAAGAAAGAAGGAGATGTCCCACTGCCTTATGTACTTTGTTGTGTCTCAATAAGTTTAAGCCAAATTGAATCGATTTAAAATTTCAATATACCAATGGGACTAGTTCACGCTAAACCATCTGGTTTGTGTCTATAGTGTTCGGACCAACTATTTCATTTTAGGAAACTATCTTTCTAGGATTAAAGAAAACGAGATTCAACAAAAATTGAATATGGATCACGCTACAGACATTTGTTACTTGAAATTGTCGAGCTGAATGCATTTGTTCCTAAGGATCCGACTGTGAGCAGCTCATCAGCACGCAGTTTCGAGGGATGTCCGAATGTCGAGAAACGCAACAGCTTTCATTGCTTAGCTATTTCACGTAAAGTGTTCATGTTAAGCGATGTGATCGCTGCTTGACTTTCTATGTATTTATAATTTATTGTACAATAATTTGTTGTACAAAACCACTACTTTTGCCCCACTATGCGTCGGTTCCTTGTGCCTTGTAAACTTCAAAGTCGCAAACTGCGTATTTACGCTTTTACACACACATCATATCCGGTTTGATCTATAAGTGGGTAGATTTTCTGAAAGTAGACTTGAGGTCGCTGAAGTGCAAACAGTGAATTGAGTATTCATAAGCTGATTCAGGGATTCTTCTGGGAAGTGCTAAAGTACCCTCGAAATTCGAGTAGTATCATAAAGATGTTGCCCTAGTTACATTTTCCTTACTTCTCGTTTGTAGATATTTAAAGATCCCTCTTAGGTTTCCTAGTGATGTTTTGACTTAGATAGTTTGGAGGCAGTTAAATTTATTCTTGCTCGTGCAGTGCAGTTTTTGGAGAACAACGACCGTCCATCTTACTATAGGCCGAGAGGAGGTATATAAGCAAGATTTAGATAAGAACTGGATTTTTTGTTAAGTTCGTGACTTCCGCATCCAATCAGTTTGCTATGAGAAATCGTATTGTGTTTATTCTTTTCACCTTTCCAAGAGGAGCATTAGTAGGAGATTACTCCCCGTTCGATGTACTGAAGTGTATGCATCGGTAGCCATATTACAATGTTCATCAAACACTCTCAAACTTTCCACATGTGTATCAAATTAGACAGATTATTTGAGACAGAAGTGAAGTCAAGACCTTCTTGGCATTTGTTAGTGATGAAAGTAGAACTGCTACCTATGTTGCATACTATAAGCTATAGTGGGCTATAAGTTGTGGTGTGCGTTTGTATCGCAGCTCAGAATAATCCTTCCTGATTACTGGCGGCCGCATGTATGAGTAGTACGGGTTCACGGTCAGGTACTCATATAAAGATAATGCCTTTCTGCCATCCTTGGAGGCAAGCATCGTTACTGTGAAGTCGTTTATGTTATATTGATGGTACGAGTATAAAGACAGCTTAAGTCACGTGGAGGCAAGAATACAAGCTTTTGGTTTATTTTATTTTCTTGCCAGATAGAAAGTTTTGCTTGATGCCTTACCCATAGGAATGAGTTTTCCGAAGACGCTGGTCTAGGCAAATCATAACTCCTGAATAAGGCGGATAGCGAGGTCTTAAGGCAGCGAGTCTGGCACTATGAACATTGAACTGTACCAACTTTTGCTTCATGGGGAGTAGTAGACGTACTTCAATGGCGATCTCATCCAGATGTTTTGATGATGAATTGTCCATCGTTGTAGACTCAGTCGGCGTGCTGTTTCCAGAAGAAGGTATACCGATGTGTCCTGCGTCTCCAGATTAGTAAGGGGATAGGGAGTAGTGATTTGAGGGATGTTGCTCAGTAGAATGAAGGAGCTCGTAATTAAGAACCAAAAATGCTTTGAAAACTTAACCCTATTCAAAAAAAAAAAAACTTCATCTAACCCAGCAAAACTTCTAATGAAACAAATTTTAATTGACAAAAGACCCCACCTTATCGTACCTCCTAGCACTCGGTCCAATTAAGATCAGAGATCCACTTATCGACTTTGGATAAATAAAAAAGCGCGCAACATCTAAATATTTAAATTGAACGTCAGCTTCTTGGTTATTCATTCTCCCTTCCACCGCTCCTAGAGAACAACATTCTTCTAAGAATATATCTAACGAGGCAGGATGATGATAGGGAGGAAAAAAAAAAGTTAAAAGGATGCCCACTTATCCCTTTTTCTACCCTCTTGTAATGGAATGGATGCAACAACAAAAATAACGAGAACAAAACTAAGACAGTAAAGGGAAACGGAACTTTGCGCATAGATCTTTGTTATGTGGATCCACTCTGCCGTAAAGCGCTATATTCTCCAGGGGACCTCCATTTGGACTTTATTGGGTTTTTTCCGCCCCATCAACTCTTCATAGATTCCTTTCATCTTATTTGCTGCAGTTGAATTGTTGTTGGAGGAGTTTTTTCTATTCTTTTCGTCCTTTACTCTTCAATTTTAGATGAGAGTATGTGTATCTGTGTGCATAGTATTCAGAGTCCTTTATTCTTTTTACTTACACATGTAGTAACGAGCAAGTGTTGTTTTCGTGAAAATCTTTGAACTAAAGCCAATTACGGTAATGTTAATATTTGTGTCATTTTCTATAAATACTACATAAAAGATTGGATTTCATATAGTATCCACATTTTTCTATGGGCGAGTCCACTAATAAATTTTTCCAACATTTAATAATGGAGGCGTCTGTGGAGAAAAGAGGGTACTATATGAATATCCGTCGAACATTGCCTTGATTTCAAAGACGAGTAAACGCTTCAATAAAAGAGTGCACCCAACAACAGCGCCAACATTAGCCCTGAGTATCTGCAACCTGATGCAAACGTTGGCCGGACATTCGGAAATATAGTACTTCGCAGTGTCATCACTCTCACAGCAAGCGTCACAGGATGTTGTGTTACTTATGCTGAGCATACTTGGCTGTGAAGCAAAAGGGTAGTGCCCCGCAACGACAACAATTAACTGTATAATGGGCGGTTTTTTTTTAGTGTCAGACATTTAAATAAGGATTAAATGGCAAATCAACTATCACATTGAGCTGTGATATAGTTTGCCATTTCGTCTTGCAAAAATTGACACTACAACAACGATTCTGAAGTGTTCAAATTTATTTGCAAAATCGAAGTACTGTTCGCGAAACTTCGTGAAATTTACGGTAGACATCATCGGCCCCGTTAATGTGGTATATATCGAATTATTGGAAAATCTCGCATCCAGTTCACGCTATTGGATACTTACAGACCAATAAGAATGAGGATATTGCTTTTGGAAGAAAATGTCGCGCCTGTGGAAGTTTGTTTTGATAAGGACTCAAAATTTATCGATCCTCCGTCGTTAGTAGCAACTTGGCCTTTGTCCATTGTCTGGAAAATTATGAGTCAAGATCTCGGTATAAAGGCGAATTGGTGTAATAACTAAAGCCTGACTAAAACCTCCTGTCTAAAATCTTTTTTGACATCGAAAGTTTCGGTTAAATCGTTACCGACTTTGACGGAGAAGTGAGCGTTCTCAATCGTCATTCTACCAGGGTGTGCAGATTTGGTTGATTGTGGGCTTTCCTGGTCTGAAAACCCACTGGTAAGGACCAATCAGATTGTTGGCGAAAGGTTTCAGATGTTCACACAATATGACAGATAAGATCTTGTATCCGATGTTGAGAAGACTTATACATCTTTAGTTGGCGCAGGTGAGGGGTCTTCTTTTTTGTGATTCGTGCATACGAGGCTGAGATTCCATTCATCAGGCATACACTTAGTTGCGGGCAAATCACTCCCCAAAAGTCCTCCATTCTCGTTTTTATCTGTCTTCTATAGGCCTTCACTTTTCCCCTCCCCCTTCTGGTGTTGTCCTTTTTGTTCTTTCTTCTGGCCATGCTCTGGATACCTAGGTACAGGTGGGATTCACTGGGTCCTTTGGATAGTTCACTCTCCCTACCTACTGTTCCAGAGATGATGATATAGATACCCGCTAGGGAGCCAAGCGGACGGCCTGGAGACTCTAGCAGACGGTCGGTCTTCCTCCCCTTGATACCCTTCGATGATGCCCCGGTCAACACACCAATCAATGGCAGCGATCAAATCCTACATCTAAAGAGTCCCCTTACCCCACTAAAAAGTAAGAAGCACAATTGTAAACGAAAAACCACAATTTCTCGCAGTCGTTCTTTCGCTCACACATCTGCAAAAACGGTTCCGGACCCCCATTGTACCCTTATTAAAATAGTTTTCCATCTTAATCAGCTGTCTCAATTGCAGCTTTCGACCTTTTAGGTTTGGTTTCGGTTCAGAGGTCTGGCTTCTGACCAAAGCAAACACTTGAACGACAAAGCAAACACAACTATCAAACACGACCCACAAACATAGAATGTCGACCGGTGTGATTGGCTGGGGATTCGGTGAGAGGCTGTTGGAGTTCTGGATGTGATTCACTTTGCTGACGAAACCCCATGTGTATATGTGTATGAATGCCGGCAATGCCCACAAGCGCGGTAAAGTCTTTCAATAGCTAATCGTTTTAATATCATGAGCCACCATAATCAATAAGAGAACAAAAAGGTAATACGAGTAGAACAAAAAAAAAGAAAGAAGAAAAATAACGAGACCAAGAACGAGAATACGAACAACAATATTAAGCAAGTTAACCAAAGTACGAGAAACATCCCAATGTAAAAATCAGACAAAAAAAAACTTCAAAATTAAACAGATATGATAGGACGAAAACTTAGTGATTGTGGCGGAGACGGCTTACCGTCCTCTACCAGCAGAAACCCCAGCTAGAAAACAACGCCACATATATACAGAGTAAGAACCGTGACCGTTCTTCCCGGTTGTGCTTTGAAACCGTTCGTGAGACGGTTACTATGTAGGGCTGCGCGGCCTATTAACCCTTACCGTTTTGACAACACGGAACTGTGGGCCTTAGAGTCAAAGTAAAGCAAAAAAAATGTCTTAACTCTCAACATACTCCGTGATTCCCACAAACAAAAATACTGAAAATTGAGTGGTGCCTGGTCTTTTTAAGGACGATATCGGTTATTCTATCTGTATGTGCAGCTAACAGCTGCTTGTTACAATCCCCGTTGATTTTGCGATTCCCTTTTGTCCCCTTTTCGTTTATTCCACAGTTTCCTCATTCGCTCATCAACCACCACCTGTGTGGGTCCGGTCCGCTTTCTTGCTTATTGTTTTTCCAACAGTCCGGCACTCTTAAGATCTTTTAACTTTTTAATTGTTCCAACCCGGGATTTGCAACAATTCTTCCGACCAAATCTGAGAAAAAGAGTTGGTCCTATTCTCCACAAAAGTTATTTCAAGCAGCTTTGAATACCTCGGCCGGTAAGCCGTCAGGTCCAGCTGCTTTGTTGGCTTTCAGCTAAGATATTGCTATCTCAATTTCGTTCTGGCCAGATGGACGGAAGTTTTGGCTATTATCGTCTAAGTTGAATAGTCTATTCTGCTTAACGGCGGGGTGTTGGGCTTCTGCGCACATATACAGTCTGCAGAAGAGGTTTTCCATATTCTCAGCACCGACTGTGACTAGATTACAAGCAGGAAATCTTCATCTTTACAGGGTTTTGTACAGGTCTTCTTGCCTTGACACTTTCTTTTTACCTGAAAAATTGTATACGCTTTGTACGCTTCTTGGTTAGCTGCATGTGTTTACCGGCATTTTTATCAAATCAGGAATTTCTTGGTGGTGGTCGAGTGGAACCTAGCACATCAGTTGTGGTGTCTCTGCTGGCATGTTCGCAGCGTTGCCACTGGTCTTCGATACTTGATGCTGGCAACATAGGAGTTGTTAAGAGATTCGGCGAGGATTCTAGCGGTCTCTTGCGATTGCAGCTTTTCTACACCACATCTTCTCACAGTAGTTCTTCTTTGTTGTGGCTCTTGAGAAATCCACATCCACACCTTGGCTGCAACTAAGAGGCGATCCCAGTCGATGTTGGCTGCCTAGAGGCATGACTTAACTCTATCAGAAAATTATTAATTTGATTTAGAGTTTGATGATCCGGACATTGCCATGTATATTGTGTATATTGAAATGAGAAAACTGTGTGCATCCAATAGTAATATTTCGTTCCGCCTCAAAGTCAATAAGCCTAGGTACGTTACCAAACGTGGTGTCGTGTAGGCTATACTTAGCAACTGTTCCACCAAAGATGTCTTCCTTCGGACATTAATCATATGTCTTGTGGAGAAGCTCGTAGAAATATTTGTTGGTGGCATCGTCCTTGTCTTCCGTAGGGGCATAGGCGCATATTAGGCTTATGTTAGCGAATTTAGCCTTGAAGTTGTTTGCCATAAGACGCTCGCTCATGTGTCGGAAGCTAAAGCCGCGTGACCATTTGTTGGATATTTAGTGATTGGGCACTAAATCATCTAAAAATTGACGCAGTTTTTTACCGTAAAATTTTATTTATAGATGAGGCTTTTTTTCTGGTTAAAAGGAGTGAGGACAATCTTTAAGAAGTTCACCAAGCGCCATTGCTCGTGTTTTTTTTTTTAAATTAACACAAGTGACAGTGAAAAATCACCGCTACAACGAAATGATCAACGATTATTTGCTCCCAAATTTGCGTGACATCAATGTGGAAGAACTGTAGTTCAAAGAGGATGTTGCTGCATCAAAGAAAACATCGCTTTATTCAAAGCACGATTTAACAATAAAAAAATAGGACCCCCCATTAAATGCGATTTGACGTCATTGTATAATTTTATTTTCTGTGGAGCTACGTCAAGTCACTAGTTTATGCCGATAAACCAGCAACAATTGACGCTTTATAGCAAAATACCCTAAGCTTACCAATTTTAAATGCCATTAAATAATCTTTCGAATGAATTTAATAAGTCGCCCATCAGGTTAAATTTTTTATGTTTTATTAACACAAATTATCCCACGGTTGCCATATGGCAACATTGTTCAGTGCTTAAACCAAGTTCACTTTGCAAATGAACCAATACGCTTATAAACATACGCACGCATATTATTTATTTACATGTGGCTTAGTTTCAATAGAGTATTAAGATTTATGACATTTGTGAAAGTAATTACGAGTAAGTAGTAGTCCTTAAATTGGTGTGTGAAAAATACTGGAAAATGGACTACATGACCAAGTAATATTAGTTACTACTTTTCTTATATTAACCCCATTGAAATAGAATAAAATGCATCTATAACATAGTAATCATTAGTTTCGTTTTGTTCAAATGATTATAAAAATATAGTATTATTTGGTCAACATTTCTAAGGTTTTCTCTATACGTTGCCATATGGCAATCGTGGGCTACTTTGGGTACGTGGCTGTGTGAAGCACTTTGTATTCAGGTTTCATTGTTTTTTTGTCATCATTTGCGTAAGATGCACTTTGCTCTATTTTCTGTACTATTTCTGGTTAAGAGAACTATCTATCTTGATATCTATTCTGTTCAAGAAAAATAACTTTGTGGGAAGCTCTCGACTATTTAGAACAGCTGATTGGAGAGGATGAAGGAAATTTTGATTTGCCTGAAAAAATTTATATCGAACCTCCTGTTTTCAATGGTGAAGAGTCTGGTGAAGATGATGCACCAGATGAAGAAGGTGGTATTCCGGACCACGTATGCCCAGAACAATTAAAAGCTCCCTGTGAAATTGTTACAACAACAGGCACTCATTTTGATGGATAAATATATGAGCGGATTTGATCGGTTGGGACCAAAATATTTCTTTGTACAGAATTGCAAATCGTGGGAAAAAATGGTGGAGCTCTATTTTTACGTGGCTTGTAGATGAAAGTATTCAAAATGCATGGCAGTTACATCGTAAAGGCCGATCAAATATCAGCCAGCAATCATTTTGGTGAAGAACCTAAAGGAACTGGTCCGCAAACAAGTCATCGACGAGCTTTTGATTCAAGAAATGTACAATTCCAACTTCGTTTCGATGAAATTGGACACTATATAATACCAATTGAGAAAAAGCGAAGATGCGCAGACGGAACATGCAAAACAATCGGTAGGACAGCCTGTGTAAAATGTAATGTTGATTTGTGTGTTATATGTTTTGTTTCCTACCATAGCCAGAATAGTTAAATAAGTACTGCTTTATTATTATTACTATTCTTATTATAATTATTATTACTTATTATTATTATTATTAATTTATTTTTATTTTTTTTTATTATTATAGATATTAAAAAAATATGTTGAGATCTTAGTTCAAAACACTAAGCCAAACCAACAAACATTGTCTTATTGCTTTAAACTCCAAATTTTCCTTTATAAGACGACCCGTACCCAAATTGGCCTACGGTTGCCATATCGCAACAGGACATTACTCCTTACCCTGTGACAAAATTTTGATAAAAGTCACATATTCTTGTTACAGAGGACCAATTAACTTCACAAAAGATTTTTTTTCCTATAAGTCGAAAAAAAAAAGTTCTGGGACAATTTGGGTTATATTTACAAGAAAATTCGAACCTCTTAAGAAAATCCTGCTGAAGGGTGGCACTGGAGTTGTCGACCTCTTAGAGGCGTCTAGAACAATTTTTTGGTCTGCTGCCATCCTGCAGAAATCGAAGGTTATGCCCATATCAAACTAAACAGTCAATTGAGGCCCTATCCGAGGACGCAAATTTCACTAACGAGGAGTGAAATCTGACGCTATCGGCTTTCAAAGAAACAACAATAGAGTGTATGTAGAGTATTATTTTGCAGTTCTAATCGTTAAAATGTGTCAATATTAACGAGTCGCCTAAGAGAAAAGTTATGTTTAATGCTGTTCTTGAAGTAGATGGTGATGCGTTCTAAATGGTGTTGAATGTAAAAAAAATTAATATTGGATGTGATAGATGTGTCATATATGAAGAGCTAAACCTAAAAAGGTGTTTTAATTGTTTGGGATTTAACCACTCAGTGGTGGCGAACGAAAAAAGAATAAAGGATTGTGACAGTGATTGTGTGAAATGTGCTCGTGTCAGCTGCATCAGAAGTAGAGAACTTCTTCATCTACCAAATATAGAGGTTGATCTTGACACAAGAAGTTAGAACTGTCCGGTACTTAAACGAAAGTTACAATTTGATAAACAAAAAAAATTATACGAGCCACTAACAGGATGTAAGTGTTTATTCTTAAATATAGAAGGACTAATTAATAACTTTAATGAAATGGAGAATATAATGAGCACACGAAAATACGAAGCGGTTTGTTTAACAGAAACACATCAAACATCAAAAATTGAAGACAATGAACTTAATATAGAAGGTTTCCAACCAGTCAGATGCGACTCAATTTCATCACATACAGGAGGTGTTATTTTTTATGTACGCGAACACTGGAGAATTGAACTGGAGAATATTCCTTTAGGTATGGAAAGTTGGTGATTAGTTACAAGACTTATTTATGTAGATCCCCAAGTGCATCTTAAACCAAATTTTGTGATAATTTCCGTGAATATTTAGATAAACTACCAATAAATGAAAACAAAATTATAGTAGTGGGAGATGTAAATATCGACTGGCTGAAACGTGACACATATGCATTAAGAATTAAGCAAATCGTAAGGGATAATGCTTTTAAACAAATAGTAAAAGAACCAACTAGAATTACTCCTATTTCGCGAACTAGTATCGATTATGTACTCGTAATTACAAATAATGGTAACGAGAAGGAAAATGTTGTCGATAGTCTAAAAATTAGTGATCATGAAAGCATCGAAATCAGCTTACAAATGAACAAATATTCAAACAGTGAAAAAAAGTTAACGGAAACCTTAAAATATGATAAACAAAAATTTCGCGAGTGCCTACAACGTGCAATAGAAGTGGCAGACGATAGTTACGAGAGTGATTTTAACATCCTGGCGAGAAATGCTACAAAGTGTTTGAAAGAGTCAATAGATTCTTTGAAATGTAAGCAATTTGTTGATACCTCGGACATAAATCAGTGGTTTAGCAACGAACTTAAAATAATGCCTAGTAAAAACATTTATAAACATAGGTTGACTGTATGGTTAAATTCACCAAATGACTGGGTACAAACTACAGACTAGCTAGAAATAACTTTAAATTAGCACTTGAAAAGGCAAAGAACGATGTTACTCAAAAAATACAAATAGCTAAAGACCAAAAAACAATGTGGATAACCATAAAATCATTAGTGCTAAAAAAACAGAAGAGTGCAATAAAATATGTTGTTTTTGATAATGTTACAATAAATGACTGTAGAACAGTGTAGACGCGGTAAGTACCTAGATGGGGAACCACATGAGAACTAGGTACACCGCGTGCTGTTGACAAAACGCCACATGGGCATAGTACCCCGGCGTAAAATCCCGGACTTTACAAATTCATTTGTATCGATCCCTTGAAAATAAATAAATAAATTTATTGTGTTCTTTGTTGAAAGTGTGTGTGAGTTGAAAGCCCTATTCCCTGTGTACCCTATGTAAATTTTATTCAACAAATAGACAAAAGTTTTAATTTTAAATATATAACCGTTAATGAACTTCAACAAACTTGAAAAACTATGAAAAATAAAAAAGACACAAATATGTTAAGTGTGAGCATGATTAGTGATACGTTGTATAGTATTGGTCCCAAATTGTGCAAAATTATAAATAAATCAATGACTAATGGAGTATTCCCAGAAATATGGAAAGAATCGATTGTAATGCCAATTGTAAAACCAAAAAATGCTACAAAACCTGCTGATTTTTGTCCGATTAATATGCTACCCAATGAAGCAAAAATTTTGGAAAAGATGGTGCAGCAGCAGCTTCAGAAATACATGGAGGACAATCAGTTGTTTGCTGAGTGTTAATTAGGCTTAAGGGGCAGACATTAATTATTGCGCATTGGCAGACTGAGGTTCATTAAAAAAAGAAAATTGCTACTGCTATTTTTGTCGACCTCAGACAGGCTACTCGATAAATTGGACAGGTACGGAATTAAAGAAAACGAGTTGAAATGGTTCGAGTCATACTTGCAAGAACAAAATTGGATGATGCAATATCAGATGCAATAAATGTAGTCCTGAGTATACCACAAGGATCAGTATTAGGAGCATTATTATTCATAATATATGTTAATGAAATGCTAAATGTTGTTAAATGTTCTCGCTTGCAACTGTTTGCTGACGATGGTCTTTTATATGTTTCGTGTAATGAGATAAATGAATGTATTCAGAAGATTAATCATGATTTAAGTCAATTGGAAAAATGGTTTCAAATGAACAAATTAAGTTTAAACGTGAGCAAAATCAAAGGCATAATGAAATATAATGAAATAGTTGAAAATGTTAACGAGATTAAGTACCTACAAACTTTAATAGTCATATTGAGTACATATCAAAAAAAAATAAGTAAAAAAATGTATTTCTTTGGAAGAATACGGAAATGAATGTCAATAATAAGTGCAATAAGTGTATATAATTCTATAAGTAAACCACATTTTGAATATTGTTCAACAAGTAAATATTTCGCGAATAGCACAATGTTAAATAGACTGCAGAAGTTTCAAAATAGAGCAATGCCAAGTAAATATATTAAAGTGTCATTGGTTAACAACAATTGTCAACATATTAAGTGTATTGAAGTGGTTAACTGTAAAACAAAAGACAATTATGAATGTACTTATGTTTGTTTTTAAAATGAGAAATGGTTTGTTGCTTAGTTATCTATGTAATAAAATATTATATGTTAGTAATGTGCACAACCATAATGTACGGAATAGAAATAATTTTCGACTTCCTTGTTTTAGAATTCAAAAAGCACGAAATACAGTATTCTATAATGGTTTTAAAATATTTAATGAACTATCTGATGAATTAAAGATAGAGATCCAGCTAATAAGATCTAAGAAAAATATTATCACATATGTAAAAATGAAGTATGATTAGATAAATGTAAATTATTTAATTTTTTTTTTCTATTTAATTATTTTGTTGTACTGTACAACGACAGCAGCTCGAACACAGCAGACGGTTAGTAGAGTGCGGTATTGTTTAAGTTTCTCAATCACAGTGATAACAGCAGACGAGATATCGTTTTCTTCTTTCTTCTCTTTTCGCGTTTTTTTTAACGTAAAAAAAAATTGTAAACAAGTGCAAACAGTGTTCCCTTCGCTTCCCGCCGCTATGGCGGTGAACGTTAGAAACCGGTTTGGTGCATTGGATGCAAACGATCCAATGCAAACCATTTATCCCACAAAAAAAATAATTCAATAAAGACACAATAGATCAGTGGCCAATGTTAATTACCCTTCAGCAAAATGTAGTGGACTTTTCTCGCTTCCTAATACGAGGGACGTTCAATATATTCTCGGTATCGATATGAAGGAAAATGCAAAATTCAATTTAAATTGTTTTTATTTTTCAATATAATCTCCCCTAACATCAATGCATTTGTTACATATTGAGATAAGCTTTTTTAAACCCTCAAAAAAATAAATTTCCTCTTTCTCTGCAAAATACCCATTTATTGCCGACTTGAGTTCTTCATCATCCGAAAATCTTTTTCCACGAAGACATTTTTTCAAATCCGGAAACAGGAAATAATCACTAGGGGCAAGGTCTGGACTCAGAGTGGAAGGTTATAATTCGCAGTAATTATTTGTGCTTGAAACTCTACAACAGCCAAATCTACGTGTCAGTGTTATGCCTTCACACGCAGAATTTTTCTGTCTGACTTCCAATTACACAACTGAAAAACTTGAAAGACTTGTTCATGTGCAGGATTCGAACCTAGACCCCTCCGAGTGAGAAGCGATTGCTAGTACCACTACACCACGGCCACCCCTTTAAAGATATGAAAGTTGTAAGTCAAAATAAGCTTCTGTCTAAAAGTATTACGAACGTAGAACATGCTCTGCACGATATTTACAAATCGGGTTGGACTCAATCTGAAACCTCAAAAAATAAAAGTGCTATATTCAGTTCTATTCGTAATGTCAAACCTTCAAATATAACGATTCCCGAACTTCTCAGTTATAACAACCAAACTCCCCCTTGGCTGTTTCCTGGATACCTCATAGATACTTCCTTAAACGAAACTTCCAAAGAAATCACTCCAAACGAGGTATTTATTTAGAAAAAAGTTTGCTGAAATATTAGAAACTGGCAATTTCGAATGTGTTCTCTACACAGACGCATCCTACAAAGATGGCGTTACCGGTTACTGTGTCTATAGACTTGACAGCTCTAACAACAGAGTAATATTGCAACAATTTACCACTCCTGATGTAAATTCGTACACTGGAGAAGTAATGGCACTTGCAGAAGCGTTTAAATATGCTATAACTTCAACTATCAAAACTGCTATCTATAGTGACTCCTTAAGTGCGATTCTTGCTATAGAAAATAATATAGGCAATGTACCAGTCATGCAAGCCCTGAGAGCCAATCTCGGCTCAGAATGTCCACGCATTCACCTAATATGGTCACCAGGACATGTTGGTATACCAGGTAACGAAAAGACAGACGCTGGTGCACGGGATGCAATTAAAATGCCTTTGGAATACAAGACACCACCATTTTCAAAATCTGTTTGGATTCAATCCTTAAGGCTCTTACAAGAGGAATTAAAAAATCGGTGGGATCAATCAAAATCATTTTTGAGGACACACAAACTTGATCTATCACCTGTTACTTATAACGAAGTGCTAAGCCGATCGCAAGTAGTACAGATCTCTCGAATAAGACTAGGACATACGATGTTTAACAAATCGCACCTTTTTAACAAAGAAGAACCACCATCATGCACCATGTGCAGCGAGATACTTACAGTTAATCATGTCTTACAAGGCTGCAAAATAACTAAGGAACACTTCGAGGGAAATGTTCCTAGTCTCCAAACATTATTAGATCCATCAATAGCCCCCGGAAAATCAAAATTATTCCCTCTATTAGCAAAACATAAACTTAAAATTTAAATGTATATCACAGATAATAGAACTATACAGATGTCTCATTCATATGGGAAGTTGTGTCCTATGAAAATGAAATCGAGCTAAAAAAATCATTTTATTTCTTTTCGCTTTTTGCTCTTGCCACTTGTCACTCACACATGCAAAGTTGTTTATCTTTCTATCGCACTCCTATGTCCGCTTTTATACGTCGCAAGTTTCGAAAGATTCAAATGAGTACAAAAGAGAGGGATAATGAAACAAAAAATACCCAATTAACCAAATTCCCACTGCATGTGGGTAGCAATTTCATTGCAAGTTTTTGACATTTCTTTTTCTCCTTCTTCTTTCTTTTTTGCATTTGCTTCATTACTTCTTTCGCTGTGTTACGAGCACAACATTTCAGTATGGCGGATGAACTGAAATGGACCAAAGAATTAACAAGGGGGCTCATTTTCAATTATGAAAGACTGAAATGAAAGATGAAATGAAAAAGAACTGTCAAATAACATGCAAACCCAAAGAAGGGGAAAGTCTTCATGTAGAGCTGCGCACATCACTGAATGACAGTTCAAAAGAAAATAACCAGAACATGCGCATTACACACTTGCGACGTGTGAAAGCGGACTATGCAAAAACAATACATGAACGAAAGAAAAAAAAAAAAAAAAACATACGTTGACGTTGCCCAGCATAACCGATTTGCTTGGGTTTATGTACGTGTGCTTGTTATTTTGTCTGTAACTTGTTATGTCCGCTTTCACACGTCGCAAGTGTGTAATGCGCATGTTCTGGTTATTTTCTTTTGAACTGTCATTCAGTGATGCGCGCAACTCCACATGAAGACTTTCCCCTTCTTTGGGTTTGCATGTTATTTGACAGTTCTCTTTCATTTCATCTTTGGCGATCAGTCTTTCATAATTGAAAATGAGCCCCCTTGTTAATTCTTTTGTCCATTTCCGTTCATCCGCCATACTGAAATGTTGTGCTCGTAACACAGCGAAAGAAGTAATGAAGCAAATGCGAAAAAGAAAGAAGAAGGAGAAAAAGAAATGTCAAAAACTTGCAATGAAAATGCTACCCACATGCAGTGGAAATTTGGTTAATTGGGTATTTTTTGTTTCATTATCCCTCTCTTTTGCACTAATTTGAATCTTTCAAAACTTGCGACGTGTAAAAGCGGACTATGCAATGTAAATTAAATGGGGGTAGGAATATAATTTTGAAGATCTTGAGATCGATGGTCCGTTATAGTGGACGTGCTGGAGGGGGTGAGTATGACGTTGCACCAGACTATAAAAGTGGTTGATATTTGAAGCACGAGGTGTTAAGCGCTAATACATGTTATGGGGTTGAAGATATACATATGTTCATGAGCGCTAGAGCAATTTCCCGATTTTAATTTTTGTCAAATTTTGTGCTCAGGACATTAAGTACGAGTACCTACAATATTTGATAAATTTCCAAGCATTGAACAACACCGAACTTATTCGGAAAATGTATATTTACGAGAACACATTTGCTCCCTTTTCTTTCAAGTTATGTAAAAGGGAGTTTTTAAAACTATACGCAAAATACATACATACTCGTATTTGTATATAAAGTTAGATTTATTATCTGTGTTTATATGTACGACTAGATTTTTAAGATATAAGAATCAGAATGAATAAGTATCTGTAACCGCCACATGGTCATAGTACCCCGGCGTTATAACCCGGACTTTACAAATTTATTTGTATTGTATCCCCTAAAAATAAAATAAAATAAATTAAAATATTTTGTTGTAATAGAATAGCTGAACATTACTAAATAAACAAATTTGAATTGAATTGAATTGAATATTTAATTGATCAGTTATGAATTCTAGCAAGATCTTCGTTTATCATAAGTTGCACACCATCAGCGTACGTATGGACTTTGCAGTGTTTAACAATACTTGGCAGGTTGTTCACATATAAAGAGAAAAGAGTAAGTCCAAGGATTGATCCGTATGGCAGTCCATTTTGCGCGCTTAAAAAATTCGAACTACTCTCACCAATGCAAACACATTGATAAGAGCTACGGACAGAGAGGAAAAAACGAAACAGTCTTTAAGATTACTGCAAATGACCGTATGATTGATCGTGTAATAATTCCTATCCATTGCGTTACGAGTCTCGTCTACTATATCAGCGTAGTGTTGCCGCTCCTGTTGAGCCGAAAACCAGACTGATGTTTACATAGAAGATCTTTGTTATTTACGTAGTAACGAATTTGTTTTAGTGCTAACTTTTCAAAGGCCTTTGACAATTAAGGCAGAATAGCGATTGGCCTGCATTCAAGCGTAATCCTCATTCCTTTCTTAGGGACCGGGACTATTTTTACTCTTTTCCATTTGGAGGAAAAAGTAGAAATAGTTAATATACTATTAAAGATGTGAGTAATATGAGAAAGTATTTAAGGGACTTAATCAGTTGAGACCAGTAGCATTGTATTTTATAGCGGGGAGTGCTTCAACAACATCTACTTCGGCGACTCTATTGAAGCGGAAGACCCTTCAGTGTCATTTGCAGTGTTTAACTCTAGAGGAAATGAAATGCAAGTTCAACTGGTCACAGTTAACATCAGTGGGGACTACGATAATTTTCTTACCGATACCTAGATCGCGAAGCTTCTTCCACATAAAAATTTATTTTGCCAGATCTAATTTTCGAGACAACTTTGTTGCGCGATGAACAATATTCATTTCGGAATTCATCGATGCGAAATCACATCCACTTCTGTTAGTCGCGTTGGACTATGAGTTTTTTAATATTAGGGGTAAACCATTGAGGGGACTTACTATTGCTTTTAGAGGGATGTTTTTCTCATATAGCTGTAACACCTGTGGTTGTAGGAACATTACTTGGTCGTCTACAGAAACATGTTGTAGATGCTGTCCCAAAATATTCGATTAACGTCGGAGAGCAGTTTAGTATAGTCTGTATTTTGAAAGTCATGGTATAATTGTGCTGCTAGATAGCTCTATATTAAGTGATAGGTATATCAAGACGTGCATAGAAAACCTATGGCAGAAATTTGGTCATAAGAAAAGCAGGTTAGAAATGTCACCAACATAGAAAACATCAAGAAGGGAGCATGAGTCTTCCAAATTGTGGGTGGGAATGCCGTGGCTAAATGAACCGATTTCATATTGCCGATAAATGAGGCTGACTCAGACTTATCTATTATTTTTTATAATTTTGGTTTGAGGAAATACATAAAATACTCTCAATAACATCTAGTAATAGAGTAAAACTTATTCGCTTGTTTGGCTTATAGACAACATCAAGTATTAGCTTTTCAGTTTTACATGTGATTTCAACAATCAAATAGTCAATAGGACACTCTGGAGATGATTCGTGTATGACTTTGGCCCCGAGTGGTTTTCGTAGGTATATAGCAATGCCTCCACCTCAGCGGCCTACTCGGTTAGCTTGAAACATTTCTTAGCCATTAAGGGAATAGACTTCTTTATTCACATTGCTGTGCAGCCAGGTTTCGGACACACACGAGAATTATCAAAGGTATAGCGGAATTCGTCAATTTTAGGCAAGAAGCTTTGTGCGTTAAGATGTCAGATGTGAAACCCATCACTCTGAGCTCCAAGCACCCTGATCATATTTTAAAGAAATTAATGCAAATTGTCAATATGGGATTGTCGTACCATATTATCGTTATCCAAGTTCATAATATAATAACAGATAAGTAACCCAATAACTGATGTGGGAATGAAAAGCACAAATATTATTATCTAATAAAACAAAGAGAAGTTTAGATTGACTCACCGCGCTCTCTAAATAAAGATGAACATGATTTAAAAAAAAATCCTTTGGAATTAATAAATTTAAATGTAAGGATACTAAGCTGGTAACAAAGGATATACAATAAAGAAAAACGTAACCGCTGGAGAATGGCAAATGCAGAAATATATTTTAATTTGGAAATAGACGGCAACTCTATTCATCTCTTCCATTACTGCTGTTGTTGTTGTCTCTGGCAATCGCTTTTAGGTCATCGAAACTTAGAATATGAAAGCTTTGGCCTTCTGATGAAAGCTTTACGAACACCGATCCGTGATTTGCGTAAGCTGCGAAGAGTTGAGCTTTTCGCTTAAGACGAACAGCACTCCGAAGGAGAGCACAATTTGTCCTAGTCAGATTCTCACTGAGATAGCAACTGGCGTTGGAGCCAGTACCGATATCTTGGAGGCAGAGAGTTTTCCGTGTTCTTTTCAGATATACTTTTACTGCATGTAGAACGGAGTTTCGCTCTCGTGTGCTGGCCAATTGCAGAATAATCGGCGGAGGTTGGTTGTTGTTATTTCGGGAAAAACCCCAAGAAATGCTCTTAAATATTGGTGGCTGACAGTTACCTTTGCTCCAGAGTGCTTGAAACATGAACTGCAGATTTTCGCCGTTCACGATAGGAATACCAAACAGAACAGCGATTAGTCAGAGATAAAATATAGTTTGCACTTAAACTTTAGGTTGTGTTGCACCAATAAGCATTCCTTTTTAAGCGACAAATGGATTCAGAGTGCATGCCATAGTCTGAACATCAAGCCAAGGGTGTTTGTTTTTCAAGCTAACCGATGTATAGGATATGATTGGCCTAATTGTCACATATTGACCAAAGTCAGCATCCACAATCAGGGTCCTATTCACCAGTATTAGGTAAATTCACAAAAGTAGTGATAGTTTTTTTTTTAGTTTTAAATTCATTTTATTTGCTTAATCATTAACTCTTACATACTAACAAAAAATACTTAAATGCTAACTTAAAATTACTTAACAATTTATACTAATTTACTGGCCCCAGGCAGGCACTCTAAGCTACTCTAAATTCTTATATCTATGTCTGTCGACTTTATTTACATTTTATTTAGGAATATTTATTTTGTATACTAAAAGCTAAGAAAAAACAATTTGTAAACAAAAAACTTAATGGACATAATTTTTTATTTCTTATAAAAACTTGATATCTAACTTAAAAAAAGCTTAGTCTACCTAACCTACATACACAATACACGCATAAACACACATAGATATTATACACAATAATATACCAGAAATATATATATACCTTTGTACAACTAATATATGTACGTATTTCTTAGATGCTAACCTAAACCTATGTAAGCTGACCATCGCTATTTACAAGCAAATAGATTGGTCAGCTCTGCCTCATTGGTGGGGCTGGTCCGTAATTGGCGGAAACGACAACGAAACAACTTCTCCATCCTTCAACCACCAGAAATGCTGCTGCTGCCGAACGACATCCTTCTTATCTCGATTCCCCACCGCCCTACTGAACCTGAGGCGATCCACACTGACGTGTGCGACGTCTCTGTTGTAGTTGAGTCGCCTAACCCCAGCTGTCCGAGCGACACGGAAGATTAACGGGACCGCTGCTCTATCCTGGATCAACCCTATCTGATCAAAGTAGAGGAATGCTTCCAATGGATCGAAGCCGTCGGAGTGCACACTCTCGTGGTAAAGGTAATTGGGGTAGTAAGCCCCAGATATCAGGTTATTCGTCGAGGTTATTGCTCTTGCAATGTGCCTTCGAGTCAGCTTAATTATGAAGTTATCCACTAGTATTAGGTTCGCCCTGTAGTAAAGGACCTCATTAGGATAACATTTTTTGTACTCCGATTCTGGTGTTCTGTAAGCGAAGTCAAGCCCTCTCAAACACCCGAATCTTTTCCATTAAGCTTGCTCGTACATTGAACCACACGGGACATCCAAATACCAGCATGGGCCTGATAAGGGCCATGTAGCAGATTACCTTTACCCTCGCATCGAGTTGGCTGCTATAAAACAGTCTCTTTGTAAGGGAAAAAAGCGCCTTTAGCTCTGGACAGAGCAGCATCTACATTTTTGTCAAAATACAGAAACTGATTTAGCCATATCTCAAGGTATCTGACTACATTTCGACAGGCAAGAAGATGTCCGTGTTGTCCAAAGATCGAGAATTTTCGCCAATTTTTTCTGGTATCCCTAGAGGCTCCAGGCAACGGCGTCCTAAAGAGAATGGTTTCCGACTTCTGAAAGTTGATTTTCAACTTCCAGTCATCGCAAAATCGTCTTATCTTATCGAAGTCACGCTGAAAGAGAGTATTAATGACCTCGATTTTTGGACCTATTCTGTACGCTATCAAATCGTCTGCGTACGCGCTAGTAAGGGGGAGTGAACCTATCAAAGCGTTCGTATAAATGTTGAATAGGATTGGCGAATTGGCCTTGCTGAATTTTTAATTTGAAACATTCCAACAGAAGTCACATCACGATTCTTCACGATGAACTGTCTGCTGTGTAGCATATTATAAAGAATGTACAAGAGTGGTTTAATGATCCCCAACTTAGTTAGCCTCTAGAAAAGACCCTGTAACCAGACGGTGCCGAAGGCCTTCTCCAAATCAACAAGACAGGCACCAGTACAATGGTTTTTGAATTTGTTCCATTGGATATCAGAAACCAGTTTAGACGCAGCATGAATGATACGAGTATCTTGCCCCGACTTGAAACCGAATTGATTATCCGGAACTATATGTTTGTCCTCAACCCAGTTAGTCAGGACTCTATTGATCACTTTCTCGAAAATCTTACTGATGTTTGGAAGAAGACTGATCGAGCGGAGATTCGCCGGATTGGAAGTATCTTTATCCCTTTTTGGGGATAGGTTGAATCACCGCCGTTTTCCAATGCGCTGGATAATGTGCATAATTCATTGCATTATAAAACAGGGGGTGTAGATGTCCACCGCTTCTAGAGGAAGATGTCGAAGCACGATGTTCGGAATACCATCGGTCCCCACTGATTTCTTAACTCTGATTGTGCCGAAGATCTCATGGAGTCCTTCCTTCGGAATAAACGGAGGTAGGTCACCCTCTCCGGCAATGACATTATTTGACGTATTTTCGTCGCTAAGCTGGGTGAAATCAGAGCCCTCAAATCGCCAATTCTCTACTTCATTTCGAATGTAGAAATCGTGCACCAAGACCCGATTGTCCAGGTCATAATTAGGGCCAATGGTGTCAGTAGCCTTATATAATTCCTGGAAGGTCTCCCCTCTGGCCTCAACCTTCTCCTGAGGATCCACGATCACCAAGAAATCGTCATCGTGAGCGGCTTCATTTGAATCAATACCTGCCATTGTCAGTACCCGTTCGTTGTCTGTTGTCCGGGCTATTTTAAGACACTGAAGGTCGTTTTGATTTTTTCTCCGAAATAGTTTTTTTATTTGCGGGAACATATTTGGGTTGCTGGTGTTTACAGCCCGAACATTGTTGTTCCAATATGAACTTACAGAAATTCTATAATTCTCTTTTATTAACGTTTGAAGATTTTTAATTGACGACTTCAGTGTCTGTCAGTTAACTGTCTGTACTGGTTTTTTAGTCTTGACATAAGTCTACTTTTTTGTCGATGTAGTGGGTCAATAGAAGGATTGCGGAACAGATCTTCGTTAGTTGTACGTCGATACCGCGGTATTGTAGCGTCCATATTTTTTTTATTTGTCTCGTCCATTCGTTTTAGGTACTTGTCAATCTCCTCGTTTGACAAATTCCTATTGGACGGTGGGTGGAGCGTGTTCGAGGAGAGTGCTCTTTTTAAGGTTGCGGAGAAGCGTGTCCATTGAGTCTTACTGTAGTTGTAAGAATATCTTTGGACAAACTCATTCAGTTCCGCAAATTCGTTGGAACTGTTATTTCGGTGATAAAACCGCAATGGTCGCTGTCATACACGAATGTGCGCAGACAGTTAGTGTTTGTAAATTCGTACCTGTCAGTCGTATACGTTCGTCATATAGCAGCAGATCCAAATAAGACCCGTCTCTGGGAAACGACGGATTATCCGTCGCTTTAAGGCCGAGTCTGTACACGACATCGTGCTGACCCCACCAATCGAGTAGTAGGTTCCCTCTAGTATTTGGCAAATTATTTCCCCAATCTCTGTGTTTAGCGTTGAGATCTCCGCCGATTATAAAATAATTCTCCCCCGATGCCAGCCTAAAAAGTAGCTCTGTAATGAATAAAGTGAATTGAGAAGCCTCATTTGCATAAACAGAAGCCAAGTACAGCCGTTTTCCACTGCGGAACCTACGCAACACTCCCTTGTACAATCTGTGAAATTTTATACCTTCTTTAATGAAGATCGCGACACCGCCTCCACGTTTGTATCTGGGCCGATTTCTTCTTCTAAAATTGGTGGAGTAAACTTTGAAGGTAATTGCGGTGAATGTTAATTCACTAATTAGGATCGAGCGAAGAGCCGCGATGTTTAAATTACTACAAGACCAATGTCATGATATGCTTATCGGTTAGCTTGGTTTCGCTTGCGAAAAGCATATCATGACTTTGGTCTTGTAGTAATTTAAACATTGCGGCACTTCGCTCGATCCTATTATTATTATTATTATAATTTATTACCATGTAATTTAAATTACAATGTTAACAGGAAAAAAACGAGCACAAGCTACTGGGGCTTTCGGCTCTGAGGTAGCTTAATGTAAAAATTAATATTAACTTAACTAAGGTTAAATACTTATGCTATTTTTTTTAACAAAAGAATGAATTTTAAGTATATTATCATGTATAGTGTTTTTTAAGGCTTCGTAAATGGGCAAGTTGGGTGTTGAGTTTAATTGGTGAGTAGTTCTGGCTGGATAATTGTGTAAGTTTAATAGGTGGTTAAAATCGACGCAAGCTCTGCAGGTTGGACATGTGGGCGGACTTTCCTTACGGAGAAGGTGTTGGTGAGTTGTGGTTATGTGACCAAGCCGCAATCTCATGAAGGTGGTATTCATAGATTTTGTTGTTGTGGTAGGGAAGATTGGGTGCACTTTGTTGGGGTTAATTGTCGAGTAGTGATGACGATAACCGTTCCAGTCCGACAGAAATTTCGATTTGATTTTTTGATTGATATCGCGCAGCAGATCAAGTTTGGTGTCAACTTCAAAATTGTAGATCGGTGTATTATGGGCTTGCACAGCAGTTACGTCAGCGAGTTCATTACTCTTTATACCCATGTGGCTTGGTACCCACATCAGCTTCAATTTGTTGGGCTTGCCGATAAGAAAATCACGGATTTTACATATAATTTCAGTATTGTGACCAGGGTTTTGGACTGCTTTTATCACTGAAAGGCTGTCTGTAGCTATAACGAATTTGCCTGCATGCGTAGCGTAGGTGTTTATGGTCTTCAGAGTAGCAAAAGCTTCAGCAGTGAATATAGATACTTTGTTATCTAGAAGTCCTACACAAATCAGTGAGCCGTTTCCAGTAACAGATGCAAAAGATGTGTTTTGTGTAGTTTTAGAACCATCTGAAAATAAGAATTTCCATCCTTCTTTTTTTAGTTCCGTAGAAATGCTTAGGAAAGCTTGGCAAAAGATTTGGCTGGTAGTGCTGGTTTTGTTAAAGTTTGCCAGATTCATAATAAAAGATTTAGGTTGTATGTACCATGGAGGATAGCGCGGAGTGTACTTGGCGATTATCTTCGTGCGAAAGCCCGATTCTTTGGCTGAAGTTATTGAAGTGGATATAGCTGATGGTATTCGTTTTATAGTTTTATACTTCATTGCACGAACAACGTCCTTTACCAGTATAGAACAATTTGAAAAAGCTAGTTTGATAAAGAGTTTGGCTTTTGTTGACGCAACTCTTTCTTCCAAGGTGGGTAGACCGGCTTCAACCAGCATGTTTTTTATAGTGCCTGTTGGAAACGCATTCAGGCTTCTACGTGCACATTGGTGGTAGGGTGGTTTGATGATGTTTAATGTTGATTTTGGTGAATTGCCATATACATATAATTAGCCCGTAGTCAATCTTACTTAAAATTAGTGATTTCGTTATATTACATAGTGTATTTATATGAACATTACATTTGTTACTTGCTAAATAATTAATAATATTTGTTCTTTTAACTAAGTTTTGTTTTAACTCCAAACAATGAGTTTTCCAGTTATATTTACTGTTAAATATTAAACCTAATATACTTAAACTATCAACATTTTTAATATTAACATTCTTTAAAGAAAGAGGAATTGTAGTACAGAATTTCTTACGGCAAATATGAAGAGTCTTACATTTATCTAAAGATAACTTAGCTTCAGACCAAGAAGACCAAGCAAGTATACGAGTATCATTAAGGAGGTTTGTCAGTAACAAATTTATAATTGATGTGTCATTGTGCTTACATAAAATGTAAAAGTCGTCGGCATAAGACGTGTGATGAAGTTGTTTATGATTTGATATGATTGTGCTTAGATCGTCAAAGGCTATAATAAACAAGGAGAACCTTGTGGAATCCCATTTGCCAATGGATAAAAACGAGAGAAACAATTATTTATTTTGACTCCGATTTTCCTGTTGGTAAGGAAAGCTTTAACATATTTGAATATTTTTGGGCCTATTCCCCACGCTTTCAGCTTATTGAGTATTATATGAATTCCTATCCTGCCGAAAGCTTTTTCGAAATCTAAGGAGAGAATTGTAACATGGTTACGTGCAGATAAGGCATTGGATATCTGAAAATCTAGATGGAGTAAGGCATCGGCGCAGCCTTTATTTGATTGGAAAGCCACTTGGTTGGGTTTTATCAGCTTCCTAGATTCCATAAACCAAAGTATTCTTTTGGCTACGATTTTTTCAAGAATTTTGGCCATGCAGGGTATAAGGGATATCGGCCTGAAACCATTTACACTGCTCATGTTTTTCTTTGGTTTGGGTAATGGGAATAATGTTGCTTGCTTCCAATTTTGTGGAATAATACCGGTGTCAAAAATATTATTGTAAATTTGCGTAAGCCTGAAGGTTGCGCAGGGGGGGAAGTTTTTTAACATAGGGTATGATATTCTGTCTCTGCTGGGTGTTTTACTTTTAAGTTTGCTTATGTTCACCAGTCAAACACCGGATATTATGCCAGATCTTGCTGGGAGATGAATTTGGGTTGACAGACGAGGTGAAATGCATAAGGCTACTTGCTTTTGCAGTTTTAAGTTTTCTGCGGAATTGAGCATTTTTTTTTTGTACCAAATTAAGTTTATCTGATTAGGGTAATTTTTAAAAACTCTCCATGCTTTGACTTTTTCATTACGTAGACAATTAAGCTCTGGGTTCCACCAAACAACAGTACGTTTAGAAGGTTTTGTTGTGCTTTGAGGAATCGACTTGTTGGCGGCAATTCGTATTGCTTTAAGTAGCAGATCAGCCTCTTTGTTGATATTGTCTGAAGCCTTATTTACTGACAAGTATTCTGATATGTGTTTGCGAAAGCAATCGCAGTCAGCAAGATCAGTTTTAAACTTTTAGTTTATTAAAGTTTGAGCGTAAGTTGATCCAATAACAAGAGTACAAATTATTGGGAAATGATCGCTGTTATGGAGATCATTCAAAATTTTCCAAGAGGCCTTAACATACAGCTCGGGGGAGAAGCAGGTTATGTCGACATGTGTCAGGGTGTTATGAGTAGAGAAGTGTGTTGGGGAACCATCATTTAAGATCATTAGATTAGAGTTAGACAAAAAGTTTTCAACTATCGCACCTCTGCGATTAGTGATTGAGGAGCCCCAAAGTGTACTCCATGAGTTAACGTCGCCTGTAAAAAGAATAGGAGTTTTTATTTGGACAATGATATTAGTAAGGTCGTCTCTTGTAAACTTCTGTCCAGGTAAAATATAAACCGAGAATGAATTTAGAAGATAGATGTATTTCAAAATCTAATCTCAATATGTTGGAAACTATAGGAATTATTTTATGTGGATTAGAATACCAATACCTTGTTTTGAAGTTATGTTTATTGGAAAGTTTTTAAAATACGGGGTAAATGATCTAGGTATGATCGGCGTAAAATTAAACGCCCAATGAGTTTCTTGAATTGATATAATCGAGGGGGAGTATTGTTTTATAAGGATGTTTTGTTCATCGTAGTTATTTATAAATCCTTTGACATTCCATTGTATAATGTTTATCTTATTATCATATAGATTTTGTTGGTCAGTTGTAGGTTGCGGACATCGGTGACCAAAGTGGGAGTAGGGTGAACTCAAACGAGTTGACCCCCCTCTCGCCCCCGCCAGTGATGTTGGCGACCTGGTGATAGTCGAAATTTTATTATTACTGTGCATTGTCATCTGAATCAGGTGTGTTCATATACTCGTAATATGTATTGTTACAAATAAGACTATTTTTAATTGAAGTAAAGGGAGAGTTGGGCAGTGCATCTGCAATTTTCGAATTAGTTTGGTCTGTATTTGTTGAGTTAGTAGTTGTTGGGGGTGAGGGAAGTGGGCGATTAACTGCTGATGGTATTCTTATACATGTTTGCTTAGTTAGAACTTCAGGGAGAGTTGAAGTAAGTGATTTGGCAGTAGGCTTTGAGATTGAAGATGTTGATGGTTTAATTTTATTTATGCTTGGGGATGGGTTATTGACATTTTGATTGTATGGTGTTGATTTATTTGAGTTGAAGTTGACGGAATTTAGAGAACTGTTTTTGTTGATGGGTACTTGTGTAGTTTCTTTGGCCTTTTCGGAGTATGTAATAACATTAGAAGTTGGATGAGTTGGGGTTATGAGATTATAAGTGCGTTTGGCGTCGGCTATACTACACTTGTTTCTTGTTTTTATTGTCAGAATTGCTTTATTTCGCAAGTATTTGGGGCATGATTTTGATGAAGAAGGATGTTGGTCTGAACAGTTAGCGCACATAGTGTGGGTACAGTTATTGGAGTCGTGTGGCGGGAGGTTGCAGTTTTCACACATTTTATTTTTAGTGCACCTTTTAGTCGTGTGTCCGAGGAGTTGGTGGTTCCTGCATCTCATCGGATTGGGAATGTACTCCTGGACTTTAGTTGTATACCATGCTATTTCAATGGTGGAAGGCAACTGATATCGTCGAACGTTAAGAGTACCAAACCTGTTGGACGCTGAATGTTTTCAAATGTTTTTTTTAAATTTATACACCTCGATTACACCTTGTGATTTGAACTCTTTAACTATTTCTTCCTCCTTAATATTAATTAAGCAGGGAGGAAAGTTTATTTTTCTTTGATCTTGGTTCGAAATCCGGTAGGGACTCCCCAAGGATGTCGAACCTATTCCCGGGTTTTTTTCTTTCTGGCCCCGGGGCCATCTTAACCTCAAATAGTAATAACTGCGCGCAGAAAGAAACACGCGGTACACAAAGGCGAAAACAAATTAATTGATTTGGCTTCTAAGAGGGAGTGAGATGGATATATGTATATCGCACGAAAACACTGTCACTGAGAAGAGAAGTCAACACGAAGTGAACGCTGCGAGAGTTAGACGGTGACTGCGCTCGATCCTAATTAGTGAATTAACATTCACCGCAATTACCTTCAAAGTTTACTCCACCATTTGCATACCCATTACGACATGTGTTGCGTTAGGACCGGCAGCAGCGCATAGATATGGTCCACCCGCTTGGCCTGTTCTTGTACTTGCTGTTGCCATCTGTCCTTGGATTGCGAGCAAGATGCTCAGCATGTTAGCTGCAGCTTCCGTTGTTCTCGGCATTAGGGCCGGAGAAGCAACAGTCGTTTGCTGTACCGTAGCCCCCCTGCCTGACGCCATTTGGCAGTAGGAAATTTGGGACGTGATGGCTGGTGTTTGAAACCTAACAGGTGAACGTTTGACCTCCACCTTTTTAAATGTCTGTGAACTTAGGACAACCCCAATAGTTTGCGGTGTGTGCCGTGTTCCCACATAACACACACGAGAGCTGCGTCCTATCGGACGCTCCGTCCCTACCCAGAGCACACTCTTCGGAACTGTGGTTCTTTGCACACTTCACGCATCGAGGCTGCATTTGGCAGTTCGACGCGGTGTGCCCGAACCTCTGGCAGCGAACGCATTGTATAACGCCTTCGCTCCTTTTAGTTTTTCCCAGTGAACCACCTGGTAGTCTAGGACATTGATACTCCTTAGAATATCCAGACGGCTTTCGGGACTGAGCTGCACCAGGAAGAACGGCAGACTCCATTTCTCCCGCCTGGCTCTAGCTGTGGTAAACGGCATTACCCTCACAAACTTGAGTCCTTCGCACTCCTTCTCTTTGAGCAGCGCCAAGATCCCCTCAGGATCAGAAGACTGTTCCAACCCCTTCAGCAGCAGCGATTGCCGCTTTTCACACTTCGGTGTGAATGAGTAGTGCTCCGTTGTCGTTTCCTTTAGGAGCTCTTTCACTTTCGCGTAGCCCTCCACTGTATTACAGTGGATGGCATGGCGATCGTTCCCCAATCGTTTAATATTAAAATTACTACCACTGACCAACTTACACAGGTCCTTGGTTGCATTCACCTCCAATTTATAGGTGTTGATGGGAGGCACCTTGTCCTTCTTCTTCTGCTGCTGCGGCTGCTGCTGTTGTTGTTGTTGTTGCTGCTGCTGCTATTTTTGCTGTTGCCGTTTTTATGGCTGCTGCTGTTTTAGATGATGCCGCTGTTGTGGCCGCTGTTGGTTGTTGTTGCTTCTGCTTTTTCTTTTGAGCAACTGCGTCTGCTATTATTGTTGGGATTGATCTTGCTCTTCCTTCTTACCATTTGCTTTTCTTTTATGGCCAGTACTCTTTGTTGTAGCATACTGAAGTTGTTCCCTTCCCTCATTCCGCTAAGCAGCTTTACGGTGGACGTTGGTAGGATGGGACATTGTACGAAGTTAGAAGTTGACCTTCTCTTAGCCGTTGGTGTTTGGCTTGAACCGCTTGAAGCCTCACCTGATATTTCAGCAGGTCCCGCTATTGGCATAGGATACTACAACACTTAGTAAAACTTTAAATTCTATTTTCTTATTTTAAATAACAATGAAAAAAAAGAAGTCTGCACGCGACCCGGAGTCGAATTCGCAACCTTTGTTGTCTCAAGCTAACACACTATTACTTTGGTAATTGGAGCCTCAATCTAATTTGTCAAATGACTTAGTTAAGTTAATCACCTCTCACTTTTTGGCCGAAATACGTTTAAACTCCGCGGAGGTCTATGAACGACTGAAAAAACTAGTGATTTTCGCTACGCCGTGTTACCCGCCCGATTTACATATACCTTCAAAAGTTGCGTTGTCGAAAGCACCATCAATCTGTCCACAAGGCTTTGAAGCGCAGTCTTGTAGGATCCGCGATTCTGCGATAGTATCCGTATTGCGTGTTAGCAGGGGGTGCATTCGTGGCGTATTGTCATCTGTTTTAATTTTCGGTATAAAGCGATCATTCTCTTCAGAAACTGGTCAATACCGTTTTGTACCATAGGCATCGGTGCCAGATGACTGGAAGCCATAAAAGCAAGCAACAAAATGACAAATACCAGATAGGGCGTGTTGTGTTTCTCAGTTCACTTTCAGCTTCAATGATATGAGCTGATTTTAGATGAATTACCTGGGAAGTGCCATCGGATCTTCTGAATGTTTTCAGTTTTTTCTTGTTAGATACTTTTAAGGTTTTTGACCAGGCTGCTGGTTCCACCGAATGTTTCAACATTTTGGCAAAAGTCTTCACACTTTTCGAAGCCCAAGCTTAGTTTTATCGTGAAGGAAATCATATCCGACTCACAGTATGGTTTGTTCAAAGAAGATCCACAGTCACAAACCTTGCAATTCTATGTGGAAAGATTATTGACAATTTCGAAAATGGATACCAGACCGATTAGTATTCACAGATTTTACCAAGGCTTTTAATAGAGTGAACCACACTATTTTAATCCATAAGCTCAGGCAGATTGGTTTCCACTCCTGTTTTCTGGATTGGATTATTTCATATCTTCGTGGCCGAATACAATTTGTCAAAATTGGAAACAGTCTGTCAGAACGCATTGTAGTAACGTCTGTGGTCCAGAAGAATACCACATTGGACCGTTGCTTTTTGCTTTCTATACCAAACGACATTCCCTTAAGTTTTTATAATTCAATTATTTGCACATGACTTGAAGGCGTTTCGAAAAATTAAGTCGGTGAATGATTGTTGGCTTCGTAGGAAGATTTGAATAGTCTTGCTAAGTGGTGACAGCTCAATCAACTACATTTAAAAAAGTCTGACCTGCACTAAAACTATAGATTCGATAGTAAAATTGGCAAAACTTGTTTGGAAAAAGTGAATTCCAAAAAGGATCTAGGTGTTATTTTGGACCCAAAGCTTTCTTTTAAGCTGTATATAGATCACATAGTTAGCAACTCTTTCAAAAAGCTAGATTTCATAAGGCGAAATACAAGAGATTTCACCGATCCCTAAGCATTAAAAGCTATTTATTTTGCTTATTTTTATTTTCCTGCAAGAAATATCCAGAGCGATTCCATAGAACTAATTATGGCAATATTTGGCAATATTGAGCGCTGCATCAAAAAGACAAACAATGTAATTAATTACATTGATATTTATGATAACTCTTCTAGGAGCCCCTTCAAAAGAAGGCTAATGTTAATTCTTTATTACAATAATTAGTTAAATTCTATAAAAAAAAAATTTGTTTACTTCTTTTTTTTAGTTTCTTATTTCTTCCTTATCTATATTTTTTAATCTTAAGTTGTCTAAATTGAGCTTGTAATTTTAAGTTAATAAAATAAACTAACTAAACTAAACTAAACAAATTAGACTCTTTATGCGTTTTCTTTCTGAAATTTGCAGATTTGTCTTCAGTAACTTGTTTGGAAGTGTTCGGATTTCCGTTGCAAACCTGCATTGGAATTAGGATCTGCAGGATCTTGTCTGGATACCCTGGATACAGCACATTCGGTGAAGACAGTATTCCCCTACATTTTGTCTTATTCTGAATCTAGGCGAAGCATTGACGAATATAACAAGCTCTCTTGTGCGCTTTCCTCTTCTTTCCTCCTCTCTAACTTCCTAACTTCCTCTTTTTATCGAGACCTCAAACCTAATTCTGAATTCGGTGTAGGACAGACATTGAGGCCGTAGACAATGCTTTTCTCCCGGTGTTTTTTCATCACAAATGCTGGTTGGGATCCAATCTTGGCTTTTGAATATTTTGAAGAATATGGTGACCTCTTAGTTTTCAACTGGCCTAGAAAATCTGTGAGCACCAGCACCGCAGCATATGATAAGTCGTATCTTCATGAAATCGCAATATTCAATGAGCCCGATTATTGTTCCTGCTGGTCGCGATAGTAGCGAATCATAGGCGAACTAACCTCAAATTAATTGCAAAATTTTCCACGTATAGATATGGTTAGCGTGAATGCACAACAAAAAGACATATTCTCGGTCTTTTGATAGCTCATAACATAATACATTTGAGTTAATTCCACATCCATGGTTCTTGTACGGATATATTGTGAGCAATAAAGAAACCTGCTAACATAGGGATGCTGTAGCGGACTTGGAATCCTGAAGAGTAATCTGTGTTAGCATTATAAATAAGTATTAAACGTTTTATGGACTTAGACCACATCAGGAGAAAAGCCGTCAGTGAGAACAGATTACCCACTTTCAGTGTCAAGTCAAACATCTTCTGTTTTACTGAGTTGCCACACGATCCAGAATATATTGTGAAGAGTAATTCATCTTAAGAAGTCTGCTTCCCATGTCGCAGCTCTCCAGCAAACATTCTATATTTTAGTAAAGAAACTATTGCAAAACTAAAAGAATTATATGTAAGAATGGCGTGAAAATTTTTGTCATATCACTTCAGAAGGAAGCAAACATGCCTTTTCCCTGACCCTCTATGTGGGGTATTGTACAATATACTAAGGCAATTTGTACCAGCAACAAAAGAATCACTTTTATGAATGCGACGAGGCATTTTGGTAGAACTGTTTAAAATAATAGTGCTTACGACACCACTTCCGATATTCAGGATAAAATACATTTATTACATTTATCTGCCATAATCCTCTCTTGCAATCAAGTATAGTTTCACACTCGCTACAATTTCCTCGACTGTTTTGAGTGGATCATAGCGCCATATAATATTTTTACTGAGAAGTGAAAGATCGATACAAATTCTTATTTTATCGCTTTTGCTCACCACAACCAATGGAGACACTGCTGAGATGGTACCCGATGTTTTGTCTAACTATTACGTCACTTTTAAGCATCTTACCGATTTCTAACTTAACTTTATCATGAATTGCATGAGGAACTATACACATATTTCAAAACTTGGATTCTCAATTAAAGAAATGTCGAATTCGTAATCCTTGGCGCAACCTAATTCGTTTTATCTTCGACCAGCAATTTTTCACACATTATGTCACATAGAACACCAACCATTACTAATAATAGTGTCCCCAGTTCTAATGTCCCAAAGTCACATTTCTAAATCAAATTTGTGATTTTAGTAAGGAATTCCTCAACGATTCTGCTTGTTTTTGCAACCATCATATTGAGAGAATATACCACTCAAAAGAAATATTAATTTTTTTAGCAAGATATTCTTTCTTCAATTTGATATGTCATTTTTATTCTATTTTATTATTTATTATTTTATTGTATAATAATTTTTTTTATTCGTTATTCCGACACCATATAACGAATGATACGAGCGGTAGATAAGATAGAAATCAACGAATTAACGTTACTGCTGTTACAGTACGAGTACAACAAATTTTGTGTTAGATTTGTATACAATGAAGGAACGGATGCCTTACATTCGGCTAGGACTCTCAGAGCTTTGCCACATTAAAAATGAAAATTTTCATGCGATTACGTTCTAATTTGTAATTTTGTACCTGACAACTGGTTTTGATACAAGTTTTTGTTAGGGAAAAATCTCTTTCTGGAGGTAGTGTAATGAGAGAGGTGTTCCAAATGATAATCCTCTTGCATCAATCTAATTTCCTGCAAACACTCTGAATTAGAAGGACTCAGAAACGCGAAGGAAAATTGAAAAGATGATCGAAGAGTGTTCTCCAAAAGACCTAGGTACAGAGATCCTCCTAGATGATAAAAACGTATTAACCACAGACCACGTGGTTTGGCTCCTCTTGAAATGAGGTTGTAGAAAATGGATGGCTATGCGATGCGACTATCCGGAATTGCGATTCAGATTTCGCTAGTCCCATTGTATGCAAGAAAGATGATTCGCTGCGCATTTGCGTTGATTTCAGGCAACTCATCGATATGTTCTGAAAGATCGGTATCCGTTACCGATTATCGAAGAGTGGCTTTAACAACGCAATACGGGTAGTCCTTGCTTATGTATTCCCTCGAAATCTCAAGAGAAAGGAATTGCGAAGTTAAGAAAAGTCCTGAAGACTTATTACTCGTATACCTTGTGAAATGAAATTTCTTGGTCACATTATAAGGAATGGTAATATTAGGTCGTCGGAGGATAAGACTATGACGATAAGAAGGTTTTCACCCTAAAAAAATATTAAATCCGTTATGCGAATCCTGGGATTAACAGGTTGCTTTTGAAAATCATTCCAAAATACGCCATTACAGCCGCGCTGTGTTCAAACATTTTAAGGGTACCTTAACCCCTTGAGCGCGTGCTACTTTAAAAAGAAAAAAAACAGCAATATCGTTGTCAGATCTGAAAAGAAAGGATGTCAAGTTTATTTGGGCCCTGAGCAAGAACAAGTCTACAAATCGCTGAAAGAATTATTATGCCGCAAGCATATATTAAACCTATTTTATGTTATGCCCAGTTACCAACTCAGTTGCACACCGACGCCAGCAAGGGAGGCTATGGAGCAGTATAACAGAGGCATGACGACGACCACTACCAGCCTAGTATTTTCACAAGCTTCAAGATAACTACGCCAAAAAAAAGGTACCCAAGCTACGACCTAGATGTTTTGGCAATAGTCCGAGCGATCAGAAGACTTTGCGTTTATTTGTTAGGTTTGAGGTTTGCGGTGCGAAATCTTCACCCATTGTCACGCGTTCAAACTTACAATGGCTGAATTCCATTGTTCTGGAACAATGTCGATGCACTCAGTCGGCACCCGGTCAATATCTATACTGTCGAAGGATGTTTAAAGGCAATGAAATAAGCTCAACTGAAGGACGATTTCTGGCATTGCTATCCGTGCAATTATTGCTATTTCCAGTTCGTACGAAAACTATGTTATCAAGGTTGATGCATAGTACCAATTCGTAGATGGATCCTATCTGCTGGTTGTTCCAAAGTCGCAAAAACGGTCGCAAGAGAAAACACCTTGGTGTCGGTAAGTTATCTAAATTACTCAGAAAGGATATTTTTATTTCACAGATGGACCAAAAAATCGCTGTGTTATCTATAAGTGCATTGCATGTATGCTTGCTGCCAAGAAGATTGGGAAGAATGAGTCCTTTTTTCACCCCATCAATAAATCCGAACAGCCGCTACAATCTTATCAGGTTTGGATATATCGTCTGGAATTTCAAACTTAAGTTTCTGGTAATCTGCAGCGTTTATCAGCAATATTGGACAAAGGTGCAGCATTTACTTGCAATGATATTGCGCAGAAAAAAACATCGAGCATCATGTGGTGACAACAGGAGTTCAGAGAAGTAACGGACAAGTAGAAACGATGAATAGGAAAATTGTACACTTGTTAACTCTCCTGTGTATAAATTAAATAACGCTAAATATTTTTATAAAAAAACAAAATTTATTTAATTTCTGGGCAGAGTTATCCCTTACAAATGAAAACTTAGACTGAGTTACAATGTTTGTTAATCTACCTTAAATACCCAGCAGTGAGTATGTTCCCACAGGTATTCTCTGGTTACCGTTACAGTACGTGATGGAATGCATGGCATTGCACAGGTGTCAGATGGTCCAAACGTTGTGTCAGCATTTAGTTTGACGGGAACAGTAAACTGTTATTTGAGGCATTAAATATTTGCGTTCCCTTAATTTTGAACGCCTTCGTACGACGGTACTGACCTTATGTGACGTGATAGGATGCTGGTGCAGGCTCTTCGTTTGTCTTCTTATTTCCTTGTTTTTGCGTTCTTCGGAAATACCAGAAAACTAATGTTAGCGTGATCAGAAACATTACTAGGCTTGCGTTGACTATTAAGTTAAGTTTATCCTTAATTTTTAGCAAACTTATTTGTTCGATTCCATTGACTTCTAGTTCCTTTAGCATCTCCAAAGATAGTACCTCTTTCATGTTTTTCTGGACGGGTATAGGTTATAAAATTGCAGGTAACGGCTAGTAGTTGGTAACTTCTTCTTCTCTAAATAATCTACCATTTATTCTGACTGTGGTATTGACGTGCTTTATGGTGAAGGTGCCTTTTAACTTAAGGGTGTCATTGTTGATATTCGCTGATCCATTAAATTGGTTAAGGAAAATAATCCCTGGTGAAATTTTTTCGACTGTAGGTATATGCTGATTGTTAATGATAACGCATGATGGGACTTGGCTTCTTAAAAGGTTGGGGATGCATATGGTTTTGCTTATCTCTACAAGATTATTACTATTACAAATTACATGTTCGTTAAATGACTTACAATTACTTCTTATGCCAAACAAGTTTTTCTCACATTTAAGAATTTTACTAAATGAAATGTTATTAATTTGTATGCCAACTTTTACGACACTAATTACTAAAAGGTTACATATATCTTTACTTATGGTTGGTAAACTAACAATATATAATATATTTTTGTTGTCTGAAGTGATTTTAACAGTGGCGAATTCTAGTGCTTCATCAATATTAGTGAAAGGAATTTTTTCCGATATTAACAATTGTTCTGCTATGTTTGTTTCGGAATTACTTAAAATAAAGGAGTTGACAATATTTGCTTTAGTGCCCAGTGGATTGCATAAGCTACGTTAACAATTTCTTCTTTTATTAATTTTAATTTGTATATAATTTCAATTAAAATTTCTTCCTTATTTCCCTATTTTTCTTTTACAATTTTGAAAATTTTATTTGTCATATTGGTTATTTCATTTATTTTTCCTATTGTCAATTGGTTGATTATGGTTTGTCTATTGTTGTTGGTCAAAACATTGTTAATCTTCTCGGTTAGAACTTCATGGTCATGGCGGTCTGGGCTGCCAGCAATCCACTTCTAAGTGCTCCCTAGAAAATCTAAGGACCTTTTGTTTTTCTTATTTGGCTTAAGTCTCGTTAGGTGGTTCTTGATTTGGAGGATTTCGTGGGATAGGGTTTGCCAAAGGGATGGTAGTCTATTGAGTTTGTGATAAGTAGTTCTTTCAGTTTTGTCGCTAAGTCTTGATAAGCTTCTAGATCAATTACGTGAATAATCTTAAATTGTCCATTCTGAATTCGTGCCGTACTAACATCAATTTTGGGTAATTGAGAGTTTGAGTAGTCTAAGATCTGTGTTTCCGAGACAGAGGATGAAATAAGCAGCAGATATGTTCTTTAAAGAGAGAAATATTAAGTTTTAATGAGACTTTTGGAAACAACTTTCCCAGATTTTGTAAGAATTGTGGTATTTCTATTCTCAGCAACAATCTCTTTTCTATAACGGGGTGATAATTTGTTACCGATTTTTTTATTTATCCTAACATAAACAATTTTACCAATTTCGTATACTTTCGGTGGAGTTTTCTATTTGTTATGATACTCCAGCTCTGATTTTTGTTTATGTTTTATTTTTCTTATGTTTTCCTGTCGCTCTTTTTCAACTTGCTCTAAATCGTAATTTCTAACAAAAAACAAATCGATTGGTTTTCTCCCTGTCACTGAATGGATTGAATTATTATATTTGGAAACGAATCTGTCTAATAATTCGGAAAATATAGTATGTGCTTTTTCGGATTTAAGGCAGCGCATTATCTCTGATAGAGTACTATGGAATCTCTCTATCTGGCCATTCGCCGAGCTGGAGTATGGAGGTGCCTTAAATACTTAAATATTGAACCGATTTTCTAACATAGAAGTTATAGAAATTGCGCTGAGGTATTTCTCATTATCAAAGACAATTGTCTCTGTGGTACCGAATGAAATAATAAGCGCCCTTAATGGCTCTTTAACATCCTCCACTGCTCTAGATTTTACAATTCTCGTTTGGACGTACTTAGAAAATTTATCGATTCCGGTGAGAATTATCTGATTATTTGTAAAGAATAAGTCAACGTGAAAGATCTGCCCATGGTATTGTGGCACTGGAGTAACTTGCAACATAGGCTTGTCAGGGTGTCGATCGTACTTGTTCCCTTTGCACATCTTACATTGCCTTGCGAATTTATCTGTTTTAGATCTCATTTGAGGGAAATAACATTTCTGCAACAATTAAAGTGCGCGATTGTGTTCCTTAACGATTTCACCTTCTTGTTCAGTTTCAGTACTCAGTACCGGAACTTTCGTCACTATGCTGAGTGACTGTTAAGACATTTATATATGAAGTTCCTTCTGTAACGGGAGCTCTGGAAAGGGCATCTGCTACTATATTAGTTCTACCAGGCTTATACTTTATCTCGAAGTTATATTCTTCGAGCATAGCCTTCCACCTCTTCATTTTTGCATTGTTATTCTTGCTGCTTAATGCAAATGTCAAAGGTCGGTAAAGATTCGAACTTTTGCAGAGCCGTATAGGGAACTTCTAAGTGAAGTTAATGCCCAGATGATAGCTAACATCTCTTTTTCGTTAGCGGCGAAGCTCTCCTCTGTTTTACTAAGCGTCCTCGAAATAAATGTGATTGGTTTTCCACCTTGCTCGAGTACTGCACCAAGTGCGAAATTTGACGCGTCTGTAAGAGGAAAGGGTTTAGAATAGTCCGGATAAGCCAAAATTATGTCTTGAGAGATTAGGGACTATTTTAATTTGTTGAATGATTCGATTGCTTCTGAGTCAAATTCCACAGATTGTTTGGAAAATTGAAACTTTGAGACGCATCCATCCTCCCCTCTTAATAGGGTCGTGAGGGGTTTTGCGAGTTTCGCGTAGTCTCTAACGAAGCGTCTGTAGTACCCCGAAAGGCCAAGGAATGACCTTAGTTGTTTCAGGGTTTTAGGCATTGGAAAGTCAAGAATAGATGCTACTTTCCCGGGATTAGTCTTAATACCGTTTGCTGATATTAGGAATCCTAAAAATTCGACCTCTGTTTCAAAAAATGTACGCTTGTCCAGTTGGACCTTCATGTTTGCTTCGTGTAAAGTATTGAAAATGTCTTTAATGTGGCTAGCGTGTTGTGCTTCGTCCTCGCTATAGATGATAATGTCATCTATGTACACATGACAAAACTTGCCAATATACTGATGCAGTATATCGTCCAGAGTACGTTGAAAGATTGCCGGGCAATCTTTAATCCGAACGGTAATCTTACGAACTCATATTTTCCGTTATTAATGGAAAACGAAGCTTTTTCTATGTCGGACCCTTTCAAAGGAATTTGGTGAAATCCACTTTTTAAGTCGAGAACGGTGAAGAATCTACTTTTGCCCAGTTGAGCAACAACGTCGTTAATATCCGGGATTGGATAACGATCAGCTATGGTAACAGCATTTAGTTTCCTATAATCTATCACCATTCGATACTGCTTAGTACTGGAAGAATCTGGTTTTTTCTCACGATCCAAACGGGAGAGTTATAGGGTGACCGTCAAGGTCGTATGATGCCATCATCGAGTAATTTTCGGACCTGCTTTTCGACTTCTGATTTTAGAAACATCGGAAAGGGGTAATGTCGGCTTCTGTGGAAGTTCTTATTTCTTAGTTCTTCTTATTTCTGGTGTACGTCAGCTTCTCCTCTGGTTCAGAGAATAAATTTTGGTTGCGAATTATCGAGTTTAACAACGTTTTTTGTTGTGAAGTGAGTTGATCGATCTTTGCGTTAAGTGAATTTATGTTCAGGGAGTTAATAGACTGAGACTTTAATTATTTAATTTGAATGTGGACCTTATTAAGAATGGACATGTAGCTATCTTCTGTATAGATTGCTGCAGATAGCTCCTTTAGGCTATTATTTCCCAGAATTCCATGAAATGTAGATAGAGAAGGTAAGAGGAAAAATTTAAACGGAACGTCATTCAGACCAAACAGATTTATTAGGGTACGAGTATGTTGGCTGACTTTGACATCGCCAGCTATTGATCTTGCGTAAAATGTTTGTTGGTTTGGAATCGGCTTAGCAACTATATCTGGTTTTATATAATTTTTGCTAGATCCAGTATCGATAAATAATTTTAATCTTTCTCCACTTCCTGATCTATACTCAAAATATGGAAGTGAAGAATCGCCTAACCTAAAAAATAAAAGCCTGCACAATCGTTAAGAGGCAAATTAATGTCGTTGGATGGCGGGTGATCGAAGAAAGTCTTGAATGTACGAGTATTCGTTGAGAGACAGTTGGGAAAATTCGTTTGCCATTTCAAGAGTTTGCTCAAGGTCCATTTCCGGATGACTTGGCGGTATTTCACGAAGTTGTTCGGTATTTGGAGGAAAATTTGGAGAAAATTCTGCTGTGGGTTACCCATAGTGTCCTCTTGGATAAAGTTACTATGTTGAGGTCCACCATACTGTTGTCTGTTTTGCTGATGAACAAATCTTGATTGGGCCGAGTGTCCCTGAGTTATCGGTTCTGCTTTTATTTGAGGTCTGCTATTGTTTGGATGTTGTTGATTATTGGAGTTAATTCGAGTTTGCTTTGTATTATTGAAGGGGGTGTTTTGGTTGCCATGATTTATATTAGTAAATGAATTAAAGGCGGGATGTAAGGGCCTATGAGTGCTAAAGTTAGGGAATTGGTTGGTATTAGTTTGAAAGAGTTGTATGTGGCGTGACTAATCTGGTTCTATTGTCTGATCATAGCCTGAATCTATACATGGGTTTAGTATGTTCTGAATGAGTGTTCGAGTTTGACTTTCTACAACGCGTGTACCGATAGACGTAATAAGGCAGTCTAACTCTGGGGTAGTCCGCGGCACGTTTGAGTCATTCTGTGACACACTTGACCGGAAGGGGAATTTGGGTCTTGGGTTTGAGGTAAGGCAGATGAAACACTATGTGAAGTGAGTGCGGCTTGCGAAGCAAGACCTGTACATGGCTGAGTGGTCGAGCTTGTTCGTGGGACCGAAAAATGATTTGGCTGAGCGTTTAGCTCTCCAATCTGACCTCATGTTATAACCATGTTGTTTGGAGATGTTTAATTAAGTTATGGTTAATATGAAATAACCTTTACACAAGACTTACTTTACACTTCTTATAGTAAAAGGACAAATTTTAGGGCCGCTTTATAGCGCGTTAGAATTTTGAATTTTTTTAGATAATGGGTAATTTTAATATAGCAAAACAAAACAAACAAAAATTTATAGATTTAAATGAAGGAAAATATGGGAAGAAAAAGAAAAATATTGTTTAATTTAGGTAATTGTTTATTCTATATTTTATTATTACAAAAAAAAATATTGTATTAAATAGCTCTTTTAATTCTTGGCTAATATTTTCTACTTTGATTAAATTAATTTTTTAATCAATTTTTTCTATTATTTGTTCACTTTCTTTTGTTTTATATATTTTTTAGTTAAGACTTTTGTTTTTGTTTCTTATAATTTTGTTTCCACTGCCTACAATTTTTTATTTCTTATAATCTAAATTTTGTTTCTTTTCCTTTTTTTATATATTTTAATAATGAAATAATTTGTAGTAATAGAACATTAAACATATATATTAGATAAAAAATAAAAATTCCTCACGAAAGAAACACCAATGTTCTCATCATTTCGATCGTTGTCTCAGGGAATTCTTCTTGAGTCCGTTTTCCTGAATCGGGTGGTGCGGCTGGCTTTTCACAATCGTCCGTTTTGTCCACTGTCACTGTGGGCTACTTCGGGTCCCTTAATTTCACCACTACGCGATATGGGGGCCGATAGGCTCGAGGGGAATCTAAGTACTGCAGCTACTTGAGGCGACTGACTTTAATACGTGTTTTACTCGCGAAAGGCACGGCGACTACTTGAGGCGACTTACGGCTTAATATCGTGATAACACGGCGGCTGCTTGCAAACAATATTTAGTTTGCATTGTTTGGATGTTTGGAGTAAAAATGAAAACCAAGGACGACATTCAACTGAGAGAAAGAGATTCAAGACGGGTTCGTGGAAGATCGTTTTGGGATGAGGACAGGAATGCAGAAAGAGAACAGAAATACGAAGACAACAGAATCAGATTCGCAGGATCTTGATGTTGGAGATCAAGATGAACAGATTTCTTCGGCTGAGGAAATCGAACTTCAGGATGGCAGTGTAGGTGGTAACAAGATAATAATGACGTAATTACCAGTGCATCGCTGGAATGAGAACCATTGAATAGATAAGAGTTACGGTGAATTAGAAAAGAGAGAGCAAAAGGCAGAAATTCAGAAAAGAAAATGGGTAAAAGAGATGGACTAAGAATGATAAGAAAATAAATAAGTCAGCCGAAAAGGAGAGTTATAAAAGACCGAAAAAGAACGAACAGAAGTGAAGACTAAGCAATTATGCAGCGATGTAGTTTTTTAACTTGTTTTCTTTTGTATTGGTTACATGTTTATTCTTTTGGGTTGGTGAATGAATTATTTAATTTTGTTAATGCTTCTTTCTTCTTCGTCAAATTATTTGAATTGATTACTGAATTATTCTTTCATTTTAAATAAACTTAAAATTTAACAAATTGGAAACTCACGGTGTATTTTGCTTAGTGGAAAATTCTATTTCTACGTACATATAATATATACTGTGATACAGTCCGTAGTACAGCGTTTGAAGGCTTCTAGTCATGTCAAGACATAATACAAGATATATATCTTGAGCAAGAACACGCGACAACTTCATGCCCTCAATATCATTCCTATGAGCATCTCGTTTATCAATGAAGGCAAAGGCAGCAAACAAGCCAAATGTCAAAGAGCATGAGGTTGCTAAGGGCACTTCCGCCCACAAACGCACATTTATCAGCATTGTCTGCAGGAGACACTTTACGTCGGTCGTTCGTCCTTTTAGTCCTTCCCCTCGCAGCTGATTTCAAAACTATTATTGTCACCTTTTCAATGGTGGAAAAGGTGTATTCGAAGCGCATGGGAAGAGGTATTCCTATTCCTGTCGATGTCGATTCTGATGAAATGAAACGTAGTGGACATTTAGTGTCACCATGCCAAAAGAATGTCCAGTGTTTGCACCTACTGAAGACGAAGCCTTTCCGTACTGTACTCCTATATATTGTATTGTATAAATATACTTTGATTCATCTCCTGTGTATTAATTTCAAAGGACAACTCCCAACCAGGAGTTTTTGTTTCAGTTCACGATTCCTTTTTTCACTGAAGAAAGAAGAGCTGTAAAAAAAATTCCATTTATCGAATGGTATACGGAAAAACTTTAAAGAATGAAATGTTAAGCAACAGGAAGAGAAGCAACGACTCAGAGATGGAGATAAAAAGAATAAAGACAAAAGTGAATGTTACGGAAAAGATAGGAAAATAAAAAATAAAACACAATTGAAATGAATTTCAACAGCAAGGGCAAACTAACATATTTCGAATACTTGCTAAGTCTAGCACCCTTTTATTCGAGATACAACGGATAATATGATATATCTATAACTCTGTACTTAAAGGGGTGAAATTAGTTTTCATTTCTTCCTTTCGCTAGTCATTGCCTTAGTGTTTGTAGGTATTCTGTTCTTTTTGTTCCTCGCTTTTTCGTTGTTGTCACTCTAACGAGTTTTTCAGCACTGCGCGGCGGCGGATAAAAAATACCAAAAAAGAGAGAAAAAAAAGAAAACTATAAAGGATATTGTGAATGAAGCAAAGTAAAATCTAGGATTCGGAATTAAAGAAAAAAAAATCAAAACAAAAAAAATCTGAAAAAACGGTCAAACAAAATGCAGTGAGCTGAAATGGATTTTCCCATTCCTATTGGAAATAAAATGGATTATTAGATGGGAAATCGGAGATGGAGTGTCTTTTGTAGAAAACAAATACAAGGAAATGACAATTTTGCTGGAAAATCAACTGTATTAATATAGGAAGTCAATTTAGTATGTTCTGGTGGCAACGGAACTAAGATGTTTGGTTTTTTCATTGGATTTGTCTCTCTACAAAGAAATTATAATGCGTTGAACTTATTATTGTGAGTCACTAAAGAGTATTTATTAAGCTGTAGCTCAATTTCTATCTTCCAAGCACCACATTCCGGCATGTCGGCTTGAATCACTTTCACCTTTCAAGATCATAATGTGATCGATCTTCTTTTAGTGCTCTTGATGCGCCTTCAATTTTCTTTTTTTGTTGAAGTCTATACATATATTCGTTGCAGCAGGTTCAGTTTAAAGGAATTTTGGTTCACCGAAAGTAAGCTCGTCATATTGTATACAATGTCTGCAAAGTTTTCCATACCTGTTATTTAGTTGGGAGCTTAACTACGCTAAAATCAACAAGTTTTTAAGCTTTACGACTAGAAACTGGATATCAATGGTTTCAGAACTTTGGAAAAGGAGATCCGTGTATCTGATTAGCATGCTTTAGCCATCACAATATATCCCCCAACAACGCTGCCATTGAATCTATTTCTTCACAAAATAAACGAAAGAACTCTATATCTGCACTAAATAGAATTAGCTCTTGTATCCTAGGAAAGAGCCATTAGCTCAGATCAAGTCTCAATAGCATATAGTCCTCCTCCCTGAAAATGAAACTTATTGCAGATTAACACTAGTGTGACCAAATTCAAAAGGAGAATATATCTGATGCAATGTTTCAAATGTTACACAAGGAAATGATAAATAAAAGCTAATAGGTTTTTTTTACACCGATGGACCCCATAAAGATAACAGCTCGTCAGACGCAGTGGTTGTGAACTGGATCAAAATGCAAATTCATCAATAGTCTGGCAAGGACTCCTTCCGAATGAGGCAGGAAGTTACATCGCAGAGCAATTAACAAGGCAATATCCTTCGCTCGAAATTACAATAGAGGCAGCGTATTGGTCTAAGTCCCGAAACAAATAAATGACCCACACTTGATCTTATAAGAAGTAAGATAAATGAGAGAACCAGGTTAGCATGGGTACAGGGACAGTCTGGTTCAAATGGAACGAAGCTGCAGACCTTGCCGCATGCTAATAATTATCCCTTGATTTTTGAAAGACCAAACTTCTTCTATCAGCTGACACGCCGAATACTTTTCACCTATCAGGAACTCGAGCTTACTCCCAATGCTCTCCCCATCCGTACAATGATTTGATTACAAGAGAAGATTGCATAAAATTATTGCGGATACGACTTGGAAAAACGATTTTCACTACTCGACACTTATAAAATAACGAGCCTCCGGATGTATGAGTATGTAACACTACTTTAACCGTAAGACACATCTTTGCGAAATGTCCTTTATCAAAACAAATCGAGGTACTCGGCGATTGTAAAGCTCTAATAAGCCAACTAGCAAATATATTGAACCCAGCAAACGTTAGGTCGATTAAACGAATAAAAGATGCTGAATCAACTCACAACAATAAAATTTAATGAAAATTATGAAATATAATCTTTCTTTTCTTACTTTCTCCTTTTTAAATACTTTTTGTGCAAATTACATTTATTATTTCCTCTAAAACTCAGTGATAATTAGTAATTTGAATTCTTTCTCGCAATTAAAAATAACTTTCGAAGTGTCCACCTGCTGTTTTTGCCCCGCGCGTCATGTACTGTCTTCTGTTAATATTGCTGTTTGCTCGGCCTCCGACCATGCAACTGTGTGGTGAATTTCTTTACTGTGCATGATGCGAAGATCTCGATCTACTGAGTCGATTGTTGTTGTTGCTTTTGACCACAAACAAACTAGGAGTGCTCTCTCTAAAAACGTCCCGAACTCACACTCATTCGCCAGTGGTTTTTATTCAACTAACTAATCGCTATTAGAAATTGAATTAATACAAATATAACGGCATTGACAAAACAGTACTTTTTGTACTTTTTTTTTCATTATTACAGGCTCAAGTTTTAATTAAGTTAGTCTAAAATAATATATTATTTAAGCATAAGTTTAAATAACAAGTAAATTCTCGAAATGAGTTCATCTTTGTATCAAATCGACAAGCTATCAAATGATAATTTTAATTGCTGGAAGATAGAGATGAGGTCTGTTCTCATACATTCTGAACTTTGGGCACATATTTCTGGGGAAGTCTGAAACCAGAATTAGCAACTAACAACCAGAATGCAGCTAAATTTCATACTGGACAAAGAAAGAAGAGAAGGCTCTTGCAGCCATTCTGTGTACTGTGTGTACAGTCGACCCAGCTAAGCCACATAAAGAACTGCAAACAGCAAGGGAAGAATGGATAATATTATCGGACGTTCATCAACCTAGGTAACACTTTTCAAACAATTTTTAGCATTAAACTTAGATGAAAATAGTTCGGTTTCAAACCTGTCAGGCAACCGATGAAAATTTAAAAGTCCAACGTTGAGACGATAAATAATAATTCGAGAGCTAAACGTTATAATAATATAATTTATTGAATGTTACCAATCTCGGTTCTGGTCCAATCGCAAGTGAAGGAGAACAAATATAAATTTCCATGAATAGCTTAACGAATATAGCATAAAAGAAAATCAAAACATAGAATCTACAACAATTTAAATCATAGAACACTAGTTTTGAAAGATGTACATAGAGCAAAAAAGAGAATAACTAGATATTGCATTTTAGTGAATTAAATGATAATGAAGTAATTAACATACATATACAAAATTTAATTATTTCTAAATATTTACCCCCCCTGTAAAACATTTTCAGCATAAGGATAAGCGAGCCAGCTTATGAATTGGACGTAGAAAGTTTCCATTGGGAGTCCTTAATGAGACTACTCTTACTTGTCCGTAACGAGTCTAGATGGATGGCCTTCGTGGATAAACAAACAAACAACGAGATGTATCCTTTGGTGATAAACGATTTTCGTCCGGTTTTAGTTTTGATGGCGATCGGACCAGCGTAGTCGCATCCACTATAGGAAAATGGTCTGGATTGTGTTATCCTTGACGTTGGCAAATTTCCCATCAATTGGTTTGCGGTTACTTTCCTGTATTTAAAACAAGTTATACAATCAAGTTACTGCACCCGATGATCCAATATTCTTGTCGAATTATTGTAAAGAGCGTATAAACATCTGGATGGAGATATTTGTGATATGCTTTGTGATACGATGTTCTTTGGGAATGATGATGGGATGTTTGGCATTGTAGGCTACGTTTGCTTGCTCTATTCGATCTCCAACCCGAAGTATATTGTCGTTATCTAGAAATGGATTGAGACAGGATTGTCCCAGGACAAACAGGAAGTTGCAAGTGCTTCAAAAGGATGATCAGATGTTACGACCAGAAGAGATTGTTTGATTTTCGAATTTTCTTCCTTTAAGCACTCAAGGTCCTCTCCTGCTTCAATTACTACAGGCCAGTTGTCTTTGGTTTCTTATAGCCAATTTTGTCTAGACCACCAATTTTATTGGAATCATATTCAAAATCTCCGCTGTACGATTTCCAACGAAGGTATTCCAACGACGACATGGAGAAGACAACCAAGACAATATATTACCAAATTTATATTACCAAATTTAACCGTTAGGGAGCTTTGCACTGCTTCAAGGAGTCGAGCAAAGGAGAAGTGCTGCACATTACTCAAGGCGAGGAATGCTGAGTTGTTTAAGAGGCGATACACGTGTCTTAGATGCTGTAGCATCTGCGTCTCGAACTGGTCATTTTATAGCTGATAACGAGAATAAATTACAGCCGCATATGCAGTTGAAGTGAATTATTTGACAATCCAATGTAACGAAGAATTGCGAGTTCAGTGAGCAACGAGAGCTCCTCTCGATATTTAAGCCACTGAGATGAAATTGAATGAGGACTTCATCATCCCAATCCAATTTCTTGATCCAGAGATCCTGAAAGATAATCTTGAACAGAATAACGCAGGGTCCAAGAAAACTGAGGGGTCGAAAATACTCACAATGTCTCTTAAAATGTGACGTTTTGGATCACGTTCTAGAGTTCCTAAATTCAACCAAGAAAACCGGGAGGTCGAAAATACTCGCAATGTCTCTTAAAATGTGACGTTTGGTAACACGCTCTAGAGTTCCTAAATTCAACCGAAAACTGAATGTGTCTGCCAACGAATTCCAATTTAGACCTAATACCTTTGATCAGAGCTCACCGTTGCTTTCTAAAAACACATACTCGTTTTGCTCCGCATGAGGGTTCTGCAAATGTTCTTTGCAGTTACTTTGCCATTTGCTGAGTTCAAATCCTCCCTTTGAAAGAAGTTCTATTAACCATTTCTACTTAAATATCGCGTCCTCCAAAGAATCAGCGCCTGACACAACATCATCTGCATAGAAATCGTTCTCGTTTATTTCAGCAGCTATTGGTAATTCATCACGATAATCCTGTGCTACTTGTTTAAGGACTCATATTGATTAAAAGGGTTCACAGGATGTGCCATAAGTCACGGTGCACAATTTAAAATGCTCTAGAGGATCATTAAGCGATTTTCGCCAAACTATTCGAAGGAAATCCCTCTCGGTTCGGAAATCCATATCTGACGGAACATTTTTATAATATCTACTATAAAAACATTGTATTTGCGAAATCTCAAACAAACTGAGAATAAATTTCGTTGAATTGATGCTCCGACCATCAAGAATTCATTAGGTGGCCGCCCTTTGGAGTCTTTAAAGGATCCATCAAAGACTACTCTGAGTTTTGTGTAAGTACTCTCTGGCTTAAGAACAGCGTGGTGGGGCAGGTAGTAAATATTTTTTTTGGCGATATTTTCTTCCGCCACTTGACTCATATGACCTAGTGAACAATATTCCTCGAGGAATCGGCTGTATTCCTTGCGAAGGTCTTCGTTTTTCTAAATTCTTTTCCATGGAATTTAGACGATTAATCGCACCACTTATGGTGCCTGAAAACTGTGGCTGTGCCTTAAATGGAAGATGGACAATATACTTCCCTGATGAGTCGCGAGAATGTGTTTTCCTTTCCTCTTCCGTAAGAAGGGATTTTGAATTAATTTCTTCAATATTCCAAAAGGCTTGTAGAATTTCATCAACATTAAGAATACAATTATGGGACCGAACTATTTGTGACTCTGAATCTATGGACTTTCCTGCCAAAACCCAACCATAAATTGTTTTTTGAGCAATGGGGTATCCTCCTTCACTATATATTAACTCTCCTCGAAGCAATTCCCACACCTTATCAGCTCCTAACAGGATATCAATCAAACCCGATTTGTTAAAGCAAGGGTCTGCGAGGTTCAGGTTCTTAAGATTGTGTAAAGTGTTTACATTAAACGAAGCCGTCGGTAAGTTGGATGTTATTTGACGCAATACATAGACATCCACAGAAATGCTTTCTGTTTCCAAACAAAAGTTGATGCGTATCGAAATTAAGCCTCTGGCCCTTCCGGCACTGGTAGAACCAATTCCATTTATTAATACACGTGCATTCCGCCGTTTCAACCCTAACCGCGGGACACAGAACTCCGACACAAATGATATTTCAGATCCGGAGTCTAAAAGAAGACGAACTCGCTGATAATTACCACGGCTGTCTAAAACATTGCCGACAGTAATTGGCAATAAGATTTGTGGTGGACAATGCAATTCCCTTATTGAATGATGCGTCGAAATGTGGTCCGAGGATAACTTAGATAAAGTTTGAAAGCTATTGCTGGTGCTAGAATGTGACTCTTGTTTTTCTAGTGAGGCATTTTCAGGAATCGTGTATGTTTGCGATGACGTTGTTGTATCGAGATGAACGAGACTATGGTGGAGAGTGTTACAAGTTCGACAGCTATACTTTGATTAATAACGGCCTGAAGTATGACCCAAGCGAAGACAATTGAAGCACAGTTTATTTGATTTTACAAAATCTCTTCTCCCTTGTATAGTGAGTGCTAAAAACTCGGTACATTGGGCAGAACATGCGAGCCCCCACATTTGGGGCAGTTAGAAGACGAAAGAGACGACGCATGGCTACTCTGTACAACAGTATTCCTAGCCTTAATTATTTGACGAACAGGTGAACAGCTACCGTTTTCTAATGCCTCTCATCTACGTTTCAAAAAGGTGAGAAATTTATCTATCCAAGGATAACCTTCTACAAGACTGAATTCAGACCATGCCTGCCGCATTTCTCCATCCACCTTATTCAGCAAGAGGTAGATGAGCCAAGGATCTCTATTCAATGAGTTTATGGACAAAAGACCTCACACTACTTCATCCGCTCCATTGGATATCTTGCGAAGAATAGAGACATTCGATGAATTAGTTGTTGGCAGATCAACATTTTTTTTAAAATGTTACTGATAATATAACGTGGTCTGTCGTACCGACTTTCAAGACGTTCCCAGGCCTGGGTGTATATAGCATCTGAAATAGTGATGTGACTCAGTAAATTTAGAGCTCTCCGTGAAGATAAAATTTCAAAAAATGGAATTTCTGAGTTGGCGTGAGATATGTTCGATTGTGAACAGCTCCTACGAACATATCACGAAATGTTGGCCAATCTCGGTAAGACCCAAAAAATGGTTCGATTCGAATTTGAGGCAGGAATGTGTCGACCCGATGTGACGACGCTGACTCTGACGGATTATTTCGGCGGTCTGCTAACACTGCTGTTGAGCTAAGCGATACGCTGAAGAACGTTCCACAATCGCAGCTAAAAGTATTGACTTAACTGTAAGGTATTTTGACTCAAAATTTTCGAATTCGGGGTCAGGATCAATATAGCCCCTCTGAAAATGAAATTCATACATACTCGTAGAATTTTGAGATGTTTTGATTTCTTTCCACAATTCATTAACCTTCTCCATGCGTACCTCCATTATTTCTATTGACACCGTGTCCACTATTAACTCCATAAAGCATGCTTGCTTAGTCAACGAACACTTTAGACGTCCACGTGTACAACGTAAAACAGTCAATTTAGCCTTAGAAGAAGTCATTTCAACTTAATGGATTTATGTAACTATCTAGAAAATCAGGTGAATATGAAGCTTTCTAACCCACAGGCTCTATTTGCAATAATTTCAATATGGAGGAATTTTACACCAAATCTACGTGCGAAAGAATCTCCCCACTTGCGACGAAAATCTCCAAAAACCACTGCCTAAATCGCAAATCACAAACTATACTACACCACCACTGTAATCAATTTGATGGATTCAAAATCCAAGATAAATTTATTCACCTCACACTTGCAATAAATTGTAATGAAGTAGTGAAAGTTTTGCATTACTTAGCCATAATATGTGTCCAAGAAAATACAACTGCAACTCCATGTGCTTTACAAATTCCGAAAGAATCCAAGAAATAAGCGAGCGAAAACAATACGAGGATTTAATCAAAAATTTTCTGGTTTTATAATTGAAACGATTTTCTATTCTATCTATCGAAGAAAAATCTGGCTCGATACTTACCAAAAAATGTTAGGCAACGTTGAGACGATAAATAATAATTCGAGAGCTAAACGTTATAATATAATTTTTTGAGTGTTTCCAATCTCGGTTCTGGTCCAATCGCAAGTGCACGAGAGTAAATATAAATTTTCATGAATAGCTTAAAGAATATAGCACGAAAGAAAATCAAAACATAGAATTTACAACAATTTAAATCATAGAATAGAGCAAATGAGAGAATAACTAGATATTGCATTTTAGTGAATTAAATGATAATAAAATAATTAACATACTCGTACATATACACAATTGAATTATATCAAAACAAAACCATTTAATTAAATTTTTTGATACGGCTGATAAATTAATTGAAATCAACGTAAAGCTTCAAGATGAGTTGCTCGCTATCATTTTGCTTTCTAGCCTTCTGAAAAGCTTCGACAATTTTGTTGTTGCGATAGAGTCCAGAGATGCTTTCCCTTCTATCAGTGCAATGTGCTGAAAACAAAACTTTTAGTAGGAAGGAGAAGCGGCGAGAATATAATGCACTAGATGTTAGTAAATCTGCATTTCTTATACGACAGCGGCCGTAAACACATGATGCGAATAACAAGCATCGTGTAAAAGGTAAATGCTATAATTTCCATAGAAGTAAGGGACATTTTGCGTCATCGTGTACAGTGCCAAAAAGCTCTTTACACAAAAATTTTACGTCATCATTTGGCATATTGAACATGAATAGTTCCTCTATTCTGGATAGGAACGACTGGGTTTTGGACAGTGGTTCAACTTGCCATATGTGGTGCAACGAAAGCTATTTCACGTCAATGCGATCCCACATATTTGATTTGATTGAATCGAAGGGAATTGGATCTGTTTTAATTACCACAGTCCACAGGTGATCAAAACCCAAGGGAGTTTGTAAGTTATTCTTCAAATAATAGTGAAGACTCTTTTAGCATGGATTGTGGAAACGATGGTGATGTTACATCCGACTATGGCGGCGATGCATCAGAAGATCAGAAGAACGGCGCAAATGATTATGGCGTATATTATGGTGATGACGCTAAAAACATGATGAGGACGGCGGTAAAGATTGTAAAAATAAGATAGCTGAGCCAAGAAGACTTAGGCTACGCTTAAAGAAAGCTAGATACAACTACTTTATGAGTGATTTAAAGCTGTGCGATAGCCCTGTAACAGTTAGGCAAGATCTTAGCAGACCAAATGCCCATAAGTGGCTCTAGGCAATGAACAGTGAGTATAATTCTCTAAGGTCAAATAAAATTTTGGATTTAGTTGATTTGCCATAAAATCGAAATGCTATTAAATCCAAGTGGGTCCTTACAATAAAATACGATAAAGACGGTAACCCGATTCGCCATAAAGTTAGACTTGTTGCAAAGGGTTGCAGCCAACGATTTGGTATTGATTATACGGAAACTTTTTCGCCAGTGGTAAGGTACTCTACCATTCGTTTTATTTCAGCTTTAGCCTTTGAATATGACCTGGTAGTTCATCATGTTGGTGTTTCATCTGTGTACCTGAATGGTATAATAAAAGAAGAGATATTCATGGAGCATCCCGAGAATTTCGAAGATGTGTGTGTGGCGGTAAAAAGTTAAGGAAAGCTATCTACGGGTTGAAGCAAACCGGCCGTGAGTGGAATAGCAAATTAGATGAAACGCTTAAGGCTCTCGGATTCAAGCGCTGCCATACTGATTCGTGTGTGTATACAATTAATGAAGATGGGCACACAAATATTATAGCTGTATATGTCGACGATCTTATAATTTCATGTTCAAAGAAAAACCATGTAATCAACATAAAGCATGAAATTGGTTTGGCGGTTGATTTCGTCGATAAAGAGCCAATAGATTTTTTCTTAGGTATAAGCGTTGAGCGGGATCAAAATACAGGGTCTATTAGTATTTCACATTAGCAATATATCCGGAATCTTCTAACGCAGCATAATATGACATTAACGAGAAAATGTATTACTAGATTGGATCCAGGGTATATTCTAAGGAAGCGTGCAGATAACCCACAGAACAAAATGGTGGATGCAAAGCAGTACCAGTCACTTATTAGCTCTTTTATTTACTTTGTCATTTCAACTAGGTCTAACATCCAGCATGCAGTGAGCATTGAGCAAATTATCTCAATTTAATATTCAACCTTACCAGGAACATATGGCAGCTGCTAAACATCTTTTAAGATAACTTTTTAATACAATTAACTATAAACTCTCGTTTAGGAAGACTGGTGAAGCTATTAAAGTATTTGCAGACGTTGATTGGGCCAATTGCGTTACCGATCGTAAGTCATACACGCGGTATGCCTTCCTACTTGCTGGTGCAGCTATATCGTTGAAGCGAAAGCAACAGATAGTTGCACTCAATAGTAAGCAACAGATAGTTGCACTCAGTAGTATTGAGGCCGAATATGTGGCATTGGGAGCAGCTACGAAGAAGGCGGTTTGCTTGAGGCATTTGGCAGAAGAAGTTGGATGCAAGTGTGCATTAAGAGGCCCTACAGTTTTCAACGAAGATAACTTGAGCGCACAGAACTTTGTCAAAAATCTAGTTTTTCATTCAAGGTGAAAGCATATTGACATTAAGTATCATTACATAAGAGAAATGTATAACAAATCTTTGATAATTTTGAATTTTGTTCAATCCAATGAAATGATGGCTGATGTTCTTATAAACATTTTACAGAAATCGAAACATGAATATTTATCTTTGAAACTTGGTTTGTTAAAATGTTAATATAAAATTGTGAATTAAAAACTTTTACCACCTCTGAGGTGGTATTAGAAATTGAATTAATACAAATATAACGGCATTGGCAATACAGTACCTTTTGTACATAGTCATGTAAAACTTTACGATTTTATCATATAATATTTCTGTACGATATTCATTTTTTAGTCGCTTAATGAAACCTCTTTGAATTGGATGTGATCCGAGCTTGATGTCTTTATTACTAAAAATCGTTAATGCTCTCACACTGTTTCTGCTGTCTCTTGAAAAATTTAAAGCTTTCTACGTGTTGTATTGTACTCTAATACTTATGTGCATACAATCAATGTTCTGTGCATGTACACTCAAAACATATATTGTATCATTAATAATAAATGTATGAGCAGTCCTCATGCTACACCTAAGTAGCATATTGATCAGTATTTTTAATTTTACTTAAACCACACAACATAGTGTCAGATGTGGTTGACATTTAAAAAAAACAAAGATTTGCGGTCTAAACAATAATTTGGGTCATCTGAAAGGAATATTGATTACTCAAAGAAGGAAAAATAACTCTGGAGAAAGCCATCGAAATCTCTAGAACTAAATAAGGAACATGTGCAACAAGCACAGCAGCAACACAAATTAAACGGTAACTTTATTCTAGCGCTGAAGCAAAATTCAAGTGCAAAAGAAGTCTATCGGCGAAATTCAAAAAATTTTCACCAGCACACTCAGTCATCGTCATCATAATCAACATACAAACCGCAAACAAAACAACCGCATTATCACGCGAATACACATACAGATTCGTCATCCCAAAAAGATCAGCTCTCAAGGTCATCACCTTTAACGTGTAACAACAGGCTATGCAAAAACTGTGTTCAAAAGCACAAGTACAACTGCCCTACTATCGGCATTACGAGTATCTGTTATCAATGCAAAGGCAAAGATCATTTTGCAAAGATTTGGCGAAAAAAAAAATTCATATCCGCAATCTCCAGTATGCTCCCAGTGCCTCCAATAGTGAATCAAATTTGTCCGTGTTATTTATCGGCACAATCCGAGAAAGCCAGTGTCAAAAGTGGTGGGACATTACTCTTCAAACCAACAATCGCGAGCTTACTTGTCAATTGGACATAGGGACCGAAGGGAATGTCATGTCAATTAAGCAATTCAATTTACTCGGAATATCGGATAAGTATATTAAACCAAATGCTAACACACTTATTACATTTACTGGGGCAGAAATTAATTCGATTGGATATTGCATTTTAGATTGTTTCTATAAGAATATTGTGCATAAAGTAAAATTTATAATAGTAGATTACAATTGCAAAGACACTTTAGGATTAAATATTTGCATTCAAATGAGTGTAATTCAAAGAACGGATATTAATAATAATTATGTAAGTGTACACAACGTTAAGAAGTGTGAAGCTGATAATAACATTCCTTGTTTTGTATCTAATCATAAAAACGTTTTTAGTGGTTTAGGCTGTCTAGAAGGGAAGTGTCAATTAAAACTTAAGGCTGATGTTCTTCCAGTTGTCAACGGTCCAAAAAAAATTCCCTATAGTATATATGATGACTGCATTAAAAAGTGAGTTGCAACGCTTAGAAGGGTTGAAAGTCATTGCAGAGGTTACCGAACCAACAGAGTGGGTCAGTTCGTCAGTTTTAGTTAGAAAATGCCAATTTCGTTTATCTTTAGATCCGCGAAACCTTAATAAAGCTATACTACGTCCCCACCACTCATTTCCTAACATAGAAGATATTAAGGCCAGATTAAGTGGTGCAAAATTTTTTACTGCGATTGATGCAAAGTCGGGATTTTGGGTCATTCAATTAGACCAAGAGGCATCTAAATTGTGCACTTTTAATACCCCATTCGGAAGATGGAGATTTTTGCGTTTACCTTTTGGTATCAATGCAGCTCCCGAAATTTTTCATTATGAAATGGTCAGAAAGTTTTCCGATATACCTACCGTTGTGATTTACATCGACGATTTCTAAATTTTTTCCGCAACTAAAGAAGAACATGACAGTACTTTGTTACAAGTCTAACAAAGAGCTAAAGCTATAGGTCTAAAATTTAACAATACTTAATCAAATTTTTTCCAAACCGAACTATCATTTGTCGGTCATGTCCTTAGTCCGGATGGTGTTCGGCTAGATATGTCTAAAATAAAAGCAATATGTGCTATGCCTAGACCACAGTCAGTGCATGATTTGCAACGTTTTTTGGGCATGGTTAATTATTTAGGCTCATTTGTCAAGGACTTATCTTTCAAGAATACAAATTTATGAAACCTTTTAAAAAAAGAAACACAATGGCATTGGTCAGAGCAGCACGAAGGAGTGTTTAAAAGATTAAAATATCTTATTTGTAATACACCAGTCTTAAAATATTTCGATTCTAGCAAACCTTTGACACTTTCAGTTGATGCATCGAAATGTACTGTCGGTGCAGTCATTTCCCATGAGACTAGGACAATAACATGTGCATGTACTACTCGAACTTCGTCTCAGCAAAACTATGCCCACATAGAAAAGGAACTCTTTGCCATTCTATTTGGTTGCACAAAGTTTCATTCTCATATTTACAGTAAGACTACAGCTGTTGAGACAGATCATAAGCCACTGGTTACACTTTTTCATAAAGCATTGCATAAAGTGCCTACTAAGTTAAATTTATGTTTAGGCTTTTTGCAAATGATTTAAAAGTAATATTTAAATCGGGAAAGTATATGTTCATGTTCGTCCCCGATACATTGTCTCGTGCCATTTTGAGTAATGAATTATTCACAGATTTTGACAAAGATGTCCGTATTCATTGTAACTTTGTTATGTATTCGTTCAAAGAAAGATGAAATTCGGCATGGCATCAAAAACGATTTAGTTTTATCGAAAGTTATAAGCTATCATTTGAACGGTTGGCCCAGTAATAAAAAAAGTATTGAAAATTATGTGATGCCTTATTATAAAATACGCAATGAGCTCGTAATTGTCGATAACCTACTTTCTAAATCTAATTGACTAGTCATTCCACCTAACATGCGACATAATATTCTCTTGCTTCTACATGAAGGTCACATGGGTATGGAAAGATGCAAGAACCTAGCAAAAAGTACAATTTATTGGAGTAACATTAACAATGATATTGCTAATATGGTTAACAATTGTAATGATTGTATACCACATCGGTCACATAACCGCAAAGAACTAATACTTCCACAAAAACGTGTCGCTATTCTCTGGCTCAAGGTGGGAATGGATTTGTTTGAGCTAAACAAAAAAATGTACCTCCTTGTTGTCGACTATCTCTCAAAATATATTGAGATAGTAATTGGGCTAATGAAAGTCATTCCAGTGACATCATTATAACACATTTAAAGTCCATCTTTTCGCGGCATGGAATCCCTTAAATAATGGTAAGTTATAATGGACCACCTTTCAACTCTGAAAAGTTTCCAAAATTTGCATTAATCTGGTTAATCGACCACATTACCTCCAGTCCTTACTACCCCAGGTTAAATGGTTTAGCGGAACGCTCCATTCAAACTTAGTCAAATTCCAACCCTTATATTGCTCTTTTACATTACAGAACTACTCGAAAATTCGCCATCTGAATTACTAATGTCCCGCCAACTTCGAACAAAATTACCTATAATAACACATAACTTGAAACCAGTGTTAATTCACCTGAAGAACCATGATGTAAAGCTTGAACTTAAGCAAGACAAAATTAAAGCGCACTGTAATAAAAATACTAGACCCCTACCACCTCTGGCAGAAAACCATCAAGTTTACTATAAGAAAAGACCTACTTCTGATTGGCAACCAGGCACAATCCACATGAAGTGTGAAAACCTCGTTCCTATGTTATCATAGGAGAAGATGGATATCAGTGCCGTCGAAATCGACAACACATTTTGGGAACACCTTCCGATGCAAAAAATATAATAGAAGACAATAGTGAACAAAAGGAGAAGTCAGTTGATTTGCGAATTCAACCACCACCACAAAAAACAATTAGAAAAGGGTTATATAACACGTTACGGTAGGCAAATAGTACCCCCAGATCGCTTCGCTTATGAACATGATCACCTTCAATAAAATTGACACGTACTTCACACCTTGGGATACTTATCTAAAAAAAAAGAATTATATTTGTAATAATTATTTAAATGAATAATGATATTACTATAAACAAATAAAATTTAATTATTATCTTGTAAATATATTTTTGTTAAACATTTGTTACTTTTGTAAAAAGTAAGATATTGTATTGTACTCTAATACTTACATATATCAATATTCTGTGCATGTACACTCAAAACATATATTGTATCATTAATAATGAATGTATGAGCAGTCTGTGCTCTACTGTCTATCACTATATTCAACGAAAATAAATGATCCAATCGCTGTGCATACAAGTTGAAATATTCTCCTAAAGTGACTGCTTCAATTGAAATCAATATCCCACTTATTCCTAATAACGTACTTAGATGAGGATTACTTTATCTCGTCGCCACTGAAATATTCTTGCGGTGGCTTAAAGAATTCGGTTAAGACTAAATTACTTTATTTATAAAAGTTCTTACAACTAACAAGAACTTACTTCTAGGAGAAAGAGAATGAGTCTTTTATGAGGTTTACATAGACATACATACGTATCTCACCTAGTGTGCCTGGCATACGCACAGATGAATCGCCCTCCCCTTTGATACAATACCAACTGCTGGTTTGATGAACTTTCGTCAATCTTATGGATGCCTGGGTGACCGTGGATCAAGTGGTAGTGTATTGGCTTCCAAATCGGAAGGTTCGGTGTTCGAATTCCAGCCTCGCCCGAAAGATAATTCACGTAAGACGAATGGTTGCCTACAATGCAACAACAAGTCCAATTACACTAATAATTTAGTCGTCCCGTAAAAATAACCAATGAACTTAAAAATCTTTCTTTCTCTCTCTTTCCCATTTTCCTAAAAACGTAACACGTGCTCAGGCATTTTAAGTGTAATTATACCCACTTTAGTGTTAAGTTCTTAAAAAAAAATGCAATGGCAGTAGAATTCCTGTTGTTGGACAAATATGAAATCGACTTTCCCTACCCAGGGATGGTTTCGGTCAGAATCTGAGCTATAAAAGAAAATGTCGAGTCTTCGTAATGGCCCCAAAACCGATTAGGATGCAGCGCCGGTGCCTTTCTGGAGGACGGAAGCTTTAAATTTCACTCCCTGTTAGGAAAACTTGCAATTGTCTTCCAATCAGACATGCCTGATGGCAGTCAACTTTGGCAAATCAGTGGAATAGTAGAAGTAATATATATGTTTCCGTACCGACAGCGAAGCTGTGCCTTAAGCCCTACTGAAGCATATCACCACTTCGATGCTAATTTGAGAATGCGAGGCTTCTCCCAACGCAGGCAAAAGTCTGAATTCACTGAACTTTATTTGGGCCCCAGATCACAATGCGATCTCGGGAAATGAGGTATCCAATGAATTTGCTTCATAAAGCTCAGAGAATAGTTTATCTGGGCCTGAAACTGCGTGTTTATTCGGTTAGGGCGCCCGTTGTTTATTGGGCTTCGTATTAGCATAACAGCAGATAGCATGACTTTTCAGGTTCCCGGCAGACCAAACGGATACTTCCCGATGTTCATAATAAGAAATTAGATACGTTACACCTGTCCATCAGTAGGAAAGACTGGCAACGTAACGTGCACTAAACTTTTGCTAAAACACAACATGTACCTTGTCTGTTAGTGTCCAGCCTATTCTTTATACAAAAGCTAAGCATTTTCAGTTAAATGTTTGATGTAAAAATTGAAAGAAAAATTTTAAAAATCATTCAGCCACTATTCACTCTTATCTATCGAACAACTCTTCAACCAATTTGAAAGCCCACTGATAGAGTATCGGCCATCCAACAATCGTAAGTGCCTTATGAGTTCCCTTCGCCCTTCCATAGCTTTCGTATTTTTATCTTTATTTTCTTTATACGAACTTCGTATACCAAGGGTATAGGGGTACATAGCATGTTAACTCATAAACCTGTTACCTAGGGTTACCTATCATCCTTTTGCAAGGCTGCGCTGATATTCACCACCCTATCAATTACCCGTAGAAGGAGTTCAAGTGCCTTCTGATACCGGAACACGAATATAGTTTTCTTCCGTTTGACCTCATATACTCGTACATAATATTCGCACGCATGTTGCCTCAAGCTATTGAGCTTCCAATCCGAATATTATTCTTCATATGTTAAAACGTATTCAGGGGCTTTTTCATTCTTTTGTTTACAATAATCAAGTAATCCAAATAAGCACAGCCCCCATGTCTGTATTCATTTCATACATCAATTTCTACAATGGTTAGGTTAACTATCAATTCTACTTTAGTAGATACTCGTGCACATATGTAGCTATATCCGTGTTCGTAAAACTTTTTCCATACAACAACCCCGAGGAGATGCTCTTTGGGGCTGCACATCCGTACACTACATAAGTGTATCTATAGGAGTACTATTATATATCCGTACCTGCGGTTCAGAGAGATATGTATTATGCGAAACTTTCTCATAAACTTTCCTTTTTCCCATTCAATAAACAGAGTTAAAGGTGCGAAATAGTTAAAGCTAACTGAAGTCGTTAGTTATTCCCCCGGTTCTTTGGTTTCTGTTACAATTATTTCTAATGTTCCTACCAGTTTGCTATTCAAAAAAATAAAGAATCTACGAGTACAACAAGTGGAAGTTCATAAAAAATTCTATTACAAACCTAGCGCTCTGGTTCTTCTTCTTCTTTGACGGCAATAGTTCCGACCAGCATCGTGCCCCATGATGGTGATGGTGATGGTGGAGCCGTAAGCCAGTAGTTGGTTGCAATGAAAAAGTTATGGCGTAAATGATGCGAAAACTTTGCCGTACTAACTTCTAACCCTGCACCGTGTAGTGTACGCTGCTTGGTGTATGTTGTATGCTGTATGCTGTATGATGAAGCGTTAAGCAAATTACACTCTCATTCTTCATTTGTACGAAACGTGTTATGGAAGCTACCTGTGTAAACCTTACTACGGATACATAGTACGAGGTTATAAAAATATTTTCTTTGGCTTTCCTTTTTTTATGTTGCAGAATTCCAGGTATACTGGTTGTATCCACGACTTGTTAGCTAATCCCTTAAACGTACAACTGCATCCAATGGACTTTTGTTTTCACTCGCTGTTCACCAAGAGCATAGGAACGGTAAGACATAGCCATACTAGTACCTAAGACCTTTGCACCTGCACCCCAAGACGGTGACCTGTTTCTTGCAAGTCGCAAAGGAAAAAAAAATCTATCAATAATCTACTTTTGCTAATATCCTTCCTCTGGGCCGTTGGTTTTAGCTCGTTCCTAATCGGCTTATGCCCACTTCTCCATTACTTTCGGAAGTAACATACAGAGATATCCATAGTGAAATTTCGGAGGGACAGAGGAAGTGTGTGCACATTGAAGATAATGAAAGTAATCGGCTCTTAGTTTTCATTTTCATGTTGCTTCCAATTTTTCATGCGAACGCACTTTCACACATCGATGGACTAATGGATCTTAAAATAGTTCTAGTCGTCGAAAAGGATTAATTTTGTATTATCGTTTGGAAAATATCTTTTTTCGATGGTGAAAAGTTGTAAGTAAAATTAAATTTAATGTGAAACGGTCTGAGTTGATTGGATCAATTCATTGTCGTCCTTTTAAAGGTGGGGATATTGTAGTGCTTACAAATATTTGAAATGCTCATTACCTAACCATCTATATCTAATTCATACGGAGTACAGCATGTGTCCTTTTGAAATGAAAGGGAATTCCACACATATTTTATGAGAAAGACGAGAATTTAGCATTTGCTTTATGTGAATTACGAGTACATATTTCTTACAGTCCACTTATCAATAAGATTGATGAGATTTGTGCACAGAATAGTTCTAGAACGTTTAATACATATACAGGTAGGTTCTCTCTACGGTGTTGCCTGCAAATATTTATCCTAACCAGTATAAAGTTTCTATTACATCTTCATGTTCATTTACAATAAAATAAAGCTTGAAAGACTTGTAGCCGTCCTTCTGTTATACATTTGTTTTTTTCCTTTTTATGTCTTAACCCTCAAGCGGGTATGTGGTCCCCGAGGGCCACATCACAAAAGTCACTTTTACTTGACAGGTATTGATCTTATTTGCTAGTAGTAGATTGCGGCCCTTCAAGTACATACCAAGCTTCATATTCACTGAAGAAATGAACGCAGTCTGACGATTCGATTCGGTTCCGCCATTAGTATTGTGTAAAAATTTAACACGTGCGCATACAAAATTATTTTACGAAACATTTTTTTTCTCAAGCGATCAAAAAAACCACTTGCGGTAACGCGCATCGTTTGGGAATTTTACGGTACTAACAACGAAATAAGATCGTCACCCACTATACCCGTCAACGGGTATTATATAGTATATACATATGTTCCCATATGTGCATGCGCTTTTTTTTCTCACCTTTTTTATTTATTATTATCTATTTCTATTACCGAGAAATGGATTTGAGAAAGGGTGGCACAATAAAATTGCGTGATTTCACTCCACATGAAGTGGAAGAATTGATGAATTCTGTGGATAGTGAGGAAGATAGCGGTGATTTTAGCAGCGATGATGAGCTAAGTGATCCGGATTTTGATCCACGTTTGAATTAAATTTCACGGGAAGATGATGGTTGCTATTGTACATCATCTTCAACAGTGTAATACCACCGATGGATTGATTGATGGTATCAGTTTTTCTGTGAATTTATTAGTTGATGATGTGCCGACAGCATCCTTTCATTCATTTCTTTAACGGGGTGGCCGTGGTGTAGTGGTACTAGCAATCGCTTCTCACTCGGAGGGTCCAGGTTCGAATCCTGCCCATGGGAAGTCAGTTTTTCATTTGTGTAATTGGAACTCAGACAGAAAAATTCTGCGTGTGAAGGCATAACACTGACACGTAGATTTGGTCTACCTTTCCGCCCGCGTCCTGTCAACAGTAAAAGGGTATCTAACCCCTTAGGCGCGCGTAAATTATAAAAAAATAAATAAAAAATCACCGATGGTTGAGGTTAAATCTTCAATATATGAATCAGCAGTAGCTGGTCCGTCAAGTTCACAGCCATCCACTTCGTCAGCACAAAAAGTAGCCGACCAACCAACTGGTTCTTCAGTTGATGGTTCAACTACATCAACAGAACCAACGATAACGAAAACTTTTAGAAGGCCGACAAAAAGAGCACGTTCACCATTGCCAACTGTGGAAGCGGAAGGTCCATCCGTTGTTCCTTCTGCTGGTAGTTTCACCGGCAATGGTAAAATATTAATTTTTTTATAATGGTTAATTGGGATTAGGATTTTTAAATTTTTGTAACTTTTTAATTTTCAGGTATTGAATCAATATTGAAAAATTCAAATGAATATACTAAAATAATGTGGCGAAAAAAAGAAATGCGTCTACACGTCAATGAAGTTGCTTTTCGTGGTGATTCTAGGCTGCCATTGACAGTTAGAGAGTTGAAGACACCAATGGAATTATTTCATTACTTTTTTTACAAAAGAAATCGTGCAAATGATTACTGAAGTGACTAGTAGAGCGGTAATAACTGATAATAACGCAGTTCAAAACAGATGCTGGTGAAATTTACAAATATATCGGTATTCTAATGTACATCTCGGTCTACCGTTACCCAAATATTGAAAGTTATTGGGGGAAAAATGCGTTCGCTCAAATTCATTGAAACGGCCATTGAAACGGTTTTAGTTAATAAAAAAGTATTTAACTTTCCAAGATGAGAGCCAGCGTAAGAAAAAAGGCCAAGGTGGTTATGATCCCTTATTCAGAATAAGAAAGCTCGCCGATGGCCTGATTATTCGTTTTGATTCAATCCCCAAAACAGCGCGACTATGCGTCGATGAGCAAATATGCTTGACAAAAATCCGTCACCATTGAAAACAGTAGCTGAAAACAGTAGGAAAACGAATGTGTAAGCTGTGTAAGGTCTCAAAAACACAGTTTTTTTGTGAGAGATGTTCTATTCATCTATGTAATTCAACAGCAAAAAATTATTTTTACGATTACCATCATCAATAGTCGACTAGACTCATTTATATTCACCCTATTTTCAATAAAATACATTGTTGTATAAAATAATAACTTTTGTCCATTTTTTTTACCCAAACCGTCATATGGTCCTCGAGGACGTGTTAACACTTTTTTATCTTATAGGTATACAAAAAGGTAAATTTTCAATATATAAATACAATATATGTATATATATATTTTTTTTTTGTTTTTTTCATATTTTATTTTTATTTATTTTTTATTTTTTTGTTTTATATATTTTTTCCTTAAAACTAACTAATTCTACCTAAAACTAAGTAAGTCGGCCATGACTTACAAAAAAATTAGGCTGACCCACTTTGCTTCAGATTAATCTACCCATTACTGGAGGCATTCGACGACGAAGCATCATCCCCTTCAACTAGCCACCAAAATTGCTGGTGCTGCTGAGCAACATATCTCATGTCGTGACTGCCTACCGCCCTACCGAACCGGAGACGCTCCTCATTGCCATGTGCGACGCCTGTGTCATAGTTGAGTCGCCTGTCGGCAACTGTTCAAGCGACGTGGAAGATTAACGGCACAGCCAATCTGTCCTGGATCAGACCTTTACTATCTACATAGAGGAACGCTTCTGGAGGAATAAAGCCGTCAAAGCGAACTCTCTCGTTCAATTAATTCAATTCAATTAATCAGCACAGAATAAAAGGTTCTACAAGAGTTAATTTCATACCAATTGGCAAAGTAAATATATAGCGTGATAAAACACGAGTTTGAATTTTAAAAATATATACTCGTATGTATGCGCTATAAGCGTAGCAAATCCTATCAAAGATATTTCACGAAAAAGTCTTCAAATGTTCATGCACCTACTAACTAGGCAATATACTCGTATGTGTACATATTCATCAAAAAAATAAAATTTGAATCAATTGATTATTTCACGAAGCACTGATCAAAATTAATCTGGCTGATAGAAGGACCACTAAGAGCTTTGGAATAGACTGTCATTGTTTTTTTTTTATATTATATATTGTCGGCTTTCTTTCAAAATCTCGTAAGTCGAAAATGGCAAATTTTACAGGAGGCGCAAAAAATCGATTTTGAGAATAAAAAAAGAAAACTGTGAAGGTTTCGTTGTTTAATAATATTTTATTTATCATTTATAAAAACATACTGAAAAACTTTTTGTTACTAACTTTTGTGGTAACTGCATGAGATCAAAATTAAAGACTTATGAGGTCTTAAAAAATTAATTTCAAACTTTTTATGGGAAATAAGAGGTTTTTTGTTCACTAGGAACAATTTCAAATAACAAACAAGTTAGCTGTTGGTGTTTTCAGGCTTAAAATTGAAGCTTATATCAGTTGAATAGTTGAATAGTCTTTGTGTAAAACAACCTTGTTGCAAATTCAACAATTTTTCCTTTTTAATTTTTAGCTCTGTATAATTTTGATATACAATTATTTAATATTATGCCTGTAAACTGCTTACTTCTTCTTTGTGGAAGATCTTTCCAGTCATCTTCGTGACTAAGTTTGTACTTTATATAACCGCTACTTTGATATTCCAAAGCTCTCAAATCAGTCCCCAGTTTTGCTTCAGAACGGATTGATCTATAGAAGTTACATGCGGCATTGTACTTTAGAAAAAAGTTGTAATTAAGGTAATCAACAGGGTTCTGGCAGATTCCTTGGATGCCTGCATTAATTTATATATGAGCTAGGGAGATACTCGTAAATACCTTGGTTTCTTAATTGTCTTTCAATGTTAGAATGCATTGAATCACACTCCATTTGTGTGTGACCTTTTTCTAGGTATTTTTGAGTGATGGTAGTCCTACGAGTATACGCAAGATTCAGTAACGAGTCATATTTCGGTTTTGGTAACCAAAGCTAAATATGACTATTTCATCACCTTCTTCAACCGGAACTTCTTTTGTTATAAAGTTGCAAATAATTGACGTGGATTCATTAGCTATTAATGCCCCTTGCGACTCATCCCATAAGTAGGAAAATCCTTTTCTTTGTTTCGCATGCAACTTATCTTTGTCCTTTTCACGTCGTGCAGCTTCTTTCACATTTTGGTGGCGTAAGTAATCTTCTTCTAATATATTGCGTTCTTTACGTGCAATGCAGAGATCACATTGCTCTTTTTTGGGTTTAAACAAGCTAATATTCATCTCATTCATAACATCATCGAATACCTTAAACTTCACTTGCTGGATATTTTTTCTGTTGAATACTTTTGGTATTCACGAAAGACGTTACATTTTGAGATCCAAAGGGACTCCAAGTAAACTTTTGGAGGTGACTGCCTGCAGTAATGGGACTCTACTTTTGGTAACGAATTGAGAACTCCCTTTACTCCTGCTCGGCCGGTTGGATTTGTATTCTTTTTTTTAGTTGGGAATGTTGAAAATATTTTCGGAACTAGCATAACGGTCATCTTCTGTCTCCTTAGAACAAGTTTTTGCCCAATTGATTGCACTCCATTCATTGATACCAAGAATGTGAAGGAACATTTTTGTACATACCCTAATTGCTTCTTTACCCCCAGGCTTTTTGAGGTGGAAAAAAATAGTATTTTTCCTTCTGAACTCTACGTTATTTTGGATTTTTTTTATCTTTTGTAGCCCTTAATTGTGTCAATAACTTAATTGTTAGCTTTTTTTTTCTGCCCACGATAAGTCTCAAAAATTCTTGAATACACATTCCCTATCATCGCTTTAAGACTCACCACATTTGATTTTTGAATTGATTTGACTATTTAGGCAGTTGCATCTTGGCCTTAACTCACGTTGAGACTTTTGAGCTCCATAATTCTATTTCTTTTCCTCATCAAAGCTCTCACTTTTTATAAGACCCTCATAAGGTAATCCTCTTTGCCTATAAAATTGGTCTCTTTTCTGCAATAAATTTTCCGGATTTGCCTTATTTTTCTTGGCATTTTCCTTGCAAGGTTGTCATTCGTATCACCATTAAAAGTTGAATGTGGCATCGAAGAGTGTATCAAAGATGAATTAGTTATTTTATCCTCAATAAGTTTAACAGGTTCTAGGATTCTTGCTTCATCGTTTGCGTCACCACATAAGAAAAGATCGATTCAATTACTGGGACCGAAATGATGACTTCATCTGTTCCATTCTGAGAAACGTCCTGTGGAACATCATTAGCTAAAATCAAGTTTAGTTGATTTTGCAGTTCGAAGAAAATAGAAACAGCTACCGAAATTCTAGTTAGTTTTTCAAACATACCATCAACTCTTTCTGTTTGAGAGAATCTATTTTGATTCTAAGATGATCGTCAAGCACATAAACTTGTCGAATGCGTTGATTGTGTAAAGGCACATAAACCAGTACAACTGAGTAATAAAAAAACACCGTCTCTTGTGCTGAACTCTTAACAAGTGAAATTTATTCTGAATATATTCAAACTTATATACTATTTTACAAATGAATATCGTGGGAATGGAACCGGGATTTGGTGTGGAAATTAATTTGGAGTCATCAAATTGCTAGCGCATATTTGACAACTGATACAGACACCTTGCGAAAAATCAAATTGCTGGTGTGCATATGACTTGCATTTACGTGTGTTACATTCGGGAGCAAAAAATAGGATAGATATGGGATACTACTGGAATGTGTATTAATTTGAGTCGTGGGGTTATATTTTACAGTCTGGTGGGAAAGAAAGAAAATGGATTGTGCTGAGATTTAGAATGGGGTGTGCAAGTAAGTTCGGACGTACTAACATAGGTTTTTTAAGTTATATAAATCTTAACATTCTCCCCCCGTTGAATGGTACATTCAACTGGAATTTGAATTAATCATAAAATCTGCATCTGTCAGTTGGTCTTCTTGAGCCAAGTCCTTAGGCATGCTGATTTGATGATTATGTGTTGAAGGGCTTTTATTAGTTACAGCGATGTCACCCGGGTTCCTAATAAATGCTCGCCCTCCCCTCCATGCAAGGTAACATATAATGGTAACAGCTATGAGGAAACTTAAACTACTCATACTGTAGTGATGAACATCGTGTTGGTTTAATGAGTTTGGTAGTTCCCCTTCCATGCGTAATACGAGTAGTTTGTCCTTGATATTGTCTATCTCGTCCGTATGCATTTGGTAATGAGGTGCTAGATGCATTGCGGACAAAGTTAGGTTAGGAACCAATGCGTTTGTTATATTAGTAGATGGAATGTATGATATTCTTCTTTCTGTTGATAATAAATTGTGTGCCTCTATAGTGAATAGATGTTGTTTGATGATACAACCGGGTTTCATTTTTAGTAGTCCCGCTCGGTGAAAGCTGATTTGTGTTACATTCGTTCCACATATTGATTTGAGGCTTGCAATTGAATCCAATGAGGACCTCCTTCAACCTTTGATATACGACAACTGTGTGATTGTTTGGCTTGATTCATGAAGTAAATTTCGCATGCGCTAATTAGGGATCCGTTTCTGTACATGGGACGTTGTTGTTTGCATATTGTTTTCTCTTCCTTTATTGAAGTGCAAGCATGAAGTTCTAGTTCAGTTAAGGGATAATATTGATCCCGAAATAAGTTAACTATCATGTATGGAAATGATGGTTGGATTGCGATGAATGTATTATTGACCTTAACTGGTACGGGTATGATGTGGAACAGTTCTAAACTCTCTGAAGACAATATTGGTAAAGTGATTCTGAAGATTATATAATTGGATCTTGAACTTCCCTGAACGTGCATGAGACTATAGAAATCTAAAATGTTATCTGCTGTAGACGGAAGTTTTAATGATGGCGGAAGATTTGATTGTATTTTGTTGATTTCCTCGATGAGCTGAGATGGCCGTAATAACTGTGTGCTCATTTTCCCGTGCTGTGTATCCATCATGACGTCTAAAATTGCGGTTTGAATACGATTGAAATTTGTGATAAGCAATATTGATTGCATTGCTAATGACATAAATGATTGTGTAAGTTGGGTTTGATAGAGTTCTTGATGTGAGTTGTTTGAGTCCAAGGTAATTCGATTAATGTGGTCTTCTAACTGTTGAAATTGTTGGTTTATACCTTGCTGGTCCTTTTTCATGATGTTAAGCATTGCGTCTATTAGTGTTGTCTGATTTTTCAATAAATCGGATAGATGTAGTTCATTTTTTTCCACCCTTCGTATCGTATCTTGCATGCAATCAGCTCCCCGCCTCATCCTACTCTTTTTTTCGTTTTTTAAAAGCTCATTGTTTTGAGTTAGTTCATTGATAAGATGTTGAAATTGTGTTAGGACCTGCTGACAGTCGTAAGTGGTGTGGTGTAGTAACTTGCACACATCACTTAATCTCTCATAGTAACCATTTAAAAGTTTTATCTCCTTCCAGTATATATTCATGTTATAATAAACTACTAAGTTCCACTCACTGCTTATTATTCCTGCTGGTCCCAAATTTTCAAAGAATATTCCTGGTTCATTGTCGAATGTTGTAGTTTCAATAAGTGTCGCTTGTCATCATTAAACAGGTAATGAACAATGTTACAAGAGTAGACCCAAAGATACCTTCATCTTTTTCTTAGGCTGTGCGTTGCTCCACGAATTATTTTCGATAGTTACTTCTGATTTCTTATTGGGTTGAAATACTGTACTTGTCGATCCGCTTTTTGAACTTGGAATTTCAGTTGATATGTCTTCAATCGGAAGTGGTGCCAATTTGTGTATGGGGCGTCGTAGAACCCCACTCGAGGTTTTTACGTCAACAACTCGGACTAGTCCATCGTCTCCAGGATATGTCTTTATGATTCGACCCAAATTCCATCGAGAGGGAGGAACGTTTTCTTCCTTGATGATAACCATGGTTCTCAAAATTATGTTGTCAACGCGCTGTTTCCATTTCGATCGATATTGCAACTGGTTTAGGTATTCCAGGTGCCACCGCCTCCAAAATTAATTTTTTAAGTGTGTTACAAGTTTCCATCTTGTGGTACTGTTGACATTAAGGGGTTCTGCATGCGAATCAATCGAGGAATTAAGTGGTTCGCCTATCAAAAAATGGCCTGGAGTTAACGCTATTAAGTCATTTAGGTCGGTTGACATTGGTGTAGTGGGTCTTGAATTTAATATAGCTTCGACTTCAGTAACGACTGTTTCCATTTCTTCATACGTCAAAGATGCGGATCCAAGTGTTGAACGGAGTAAGTGTTTGGCTGATTTGACTGCGGATTCCCATAAACCGCCGAAATGTGGTGCTCGTGGAGGGATCAGATGAAAGTCTGTCCCTTTAGAACTACATGCTCTTGTAATTGATAGCGTACTGAGATTCTAAAATTTCTTTTACTTCATGAAGCTGATTTCTTGCGCCGACGAAGTTTGTTCCGTTATCACAATAAAGATTTCTGCAGTTCCCACGCCTTGCAGTGAATCGTTTCAACGCTCCTATAAAGCCCTCAGTGGAAAGATCAGTGACCAGCTCCAAATGTATAGCCTTAGTTGAGAAACAGCAAAATACTGCTATATACGTTTTTTGAGGGCGTTTTCCGCGTATCTTGAAATGTGTCCAAATTGGGCCACAAAAATCCACTCCGGAATTTACAGGCTGAACTCTTGTTGACGGCAAATCTCCCATCAACTGAGTAAACATCTTTGGTCTCGCTTTTGCACAAAATGCACAATGTTGGACGACGTATCTGGCAATTATTTTTCCTTTAACAGGCCAGTAAGTTTGTCTAGCGATTGCGAGTAACGCTTGTGGGCCAACGTGGCGGGTATTCAAGTGCAGTTCGTTCAATATCATTTTAGTGACTGGGTGTTCATAAGGTAGAAGCATTGGATGTTTGGAATCGTACGGTAAATTCGATGCTTCTAATCGTCCACCCACTCTCATGATGCCCATCTGGTCAATGAAGGGCGTAAGTCCAGTTAAGGCGCTGTTCCTGGGAAGTTCGCGGAACCTCTTTAAGTTTGCCATATCATCTTTAAAATCTTCATTGTGCATTGATTTGACAACAATGTAACGCGCATTCTCTAGCTCAGCGGCTTGAAGTTCTAGTGTTTTATAGATTGTCTTGGGTTTTTTTTCTATGAACCGAAGTATGTATGCGATAATGCGCTGAAGCCTCTTAAAGGAATTTCTGTGGTCAATAGTGTTAATGAAGCTCTTGGGACCTTCTTCTTGCTCGATGATAGCAGCTGCTGCAGATCGCCTATGCTCCAATTTACATTCACTGCGTTTTGTATACGGAGGGGGCCAAATTGTTTCATTGCCCTGTAAGAATGGTGGTCCGTAAAACCATAAATGACAATGGCGTAATTTTTCAGGTTGTATACCTCTTGATAGTGGGTCCGCTGGATTTTCTTTAGAGATAACGTGTCTCCATTGCTGGGGTACGGATACTTTGTGGATTGAAGCAATTCGGTTACCTACGAAAGCCTGGAAGTCACCTGAAGTTGAGTTTATCCATGCCAAAACTACTTCTGAATCAGTCCACATGTAGGTTGGCTTGTTTTCTATTCGAAAGCATCGCTTTACTCTATCGAGAAGCTTTGCTGCTAGTTCTGCTGCACAAAGTTCTAATCTTGGTAACGTTATCTTCTTTGGTGGTGGTGGTGCTACTCTAGATTTAGAGCACAAGAGTCGTACTATTACCCTTCCATGGGCATCCGTAGACCGTATGTAGATTGCAGCGCCATATGCTTTTTCAGATGCGTCAGCAAACGCATGTAAGTTAAAGGAGATTGGAACATTGTTTCCGAAGACATGTCGTGGAACCTGGATACCTTCTAGTGCGAGAAGACTATTTCTGAATTTTGACCATCTTGTATGCAGCTCAATTTGTAAAGCAGCATCCCAATCCTGCTTCAGTGCCCACAGTTCTTGTAAATAGATTTTTGCAGTCACAACCACTGGAGCAAACAATCCAAGAGGATCAAACAACCTCGCTATGTCAGATGCCACAGTTCTTTTGGTGATTTTGTTTATTTCTGGAACATTGATCTTTAAACAAAAGTTATCGGCTTTTGGGAGCCATCTTCTACCGTGAGCATCGAACTTGTCGAGTTGTAGAGGCTGAGTAGGGTCAATGACTCTCGAGAAGAAATTCTCCAGACGAGTCCTGAAACCAAAGGATGCTCCCCCCCCCTCCCCAACTCCCAAAGCACTCCATCTTTCCCCTGGGCTGGATCAAGGTGTTATACGACCCGTACCGAAGATCAACCTGGCTGAGGGCCCAGTATCTCCAAAAATAGCTCAGTCGCAAACGGAGTATCCGGATACCTGGCGACCTCCGGATTAGCTAGCCTTATCTGTATATGGCGGATCTCTGTACAGATGGACATCCCTTTCTCCGCTACTCGTGGGACTATTATGGACAATAACCAGATAACAAAAACCGAGGCCGGTACTCCTCCATTATCGGGCGGTGGAACGGTGACTACACCGACTACCGGCAAGGCTCCTGCATTGCCGAGAGGAGGCAAAACTGTGGCAGGCCATGGTGCGCCATCCTCTAAAGGCAAAAGGAACAAGCCAAATAAAAAGAATTCAGGAAGTGTTAAGACTGTGGCAGGCCATGGTCCTATCACCTCCTCCACCCCTAGCAGCAGCAAATTTGTGGCAGGCCACGGACTTGTCGCGGCTACCAAAACTCCTTCAGGGAGTGTTAAGACTGTGGCAAGCCATGGTCCTATCACTTCCTCCGCCCCTAGCAGCAGCAAGTTTGTGGCAGGCCACGGACTTGTCGCTGCTACCAAAACTCCTTCGGGGAGTGTTAAGACTGTGGCAAGCCATGGTCCTATCACTTCCCCCGCCCCCAACAGCAGCAAGTTTGTGGCAGGCCACGGACTTGTTGCTGCTACCAAAACTCCTCCCTCCAAAGAGGAATCTGGAGCTCAGCCGCATCGGCAAGCTCCATCTAAGGCGCTATACATAAGACGCCGAAATGCTTCACGCATTATCAAAACCTTCGGATCCATTCCGGAGGTGGAGAGAAGTGCGGAAATAAAGAGCAAGGTTGAGTGGGCTAAAAACATCCTAAAAGACGGTTTTCCCACTGCTTCCATTGCTCACAAAACGTCAAAAGACTCCTCTAAGCGCCAGAGATCGTTGGAGGAAACCGTAACGGTTTCCAAGAGGCCCAAAATACACAGTTCCACAACCCCTGGGCCATCCAACAGCAGATCTCTGAAGTCTTATAATGAAGTCCTAAAGGACGCATTGGTGATCGCGGTGATCGATAGAAGCGATACCGACGGTTCCATTACACCGGAACGGTGGCAATTGGTCAAGTTGAAGCTCTCCAGCAACTTCTTGGCCATCATGCGGGAGAACCCAGGACCACCTCCTATCACAAGCGACGCTGGCTGGCACCAAGGCCATGTCAAGCTCATCGCTTGCTCCGACCAGAGATCTCTCGATCTCTTCACCAAGGCCATCGATGGTTTAGGAGAGGTTTGGCCAGGTGCAAAACTCGAGGTCGTATCTAAGGAAGACATTCCTAGTAGACCTCGAACTCGTACCTGGATTCCAGCCGAACCCTCCTCTCCAGAAAATATCTAGGAAATCATCCGGCTCAGCAACCCGACTCTTCCGACTCATGACTGGAAAGTCGCGAAACTGGAGGAACTAAGGGGTTCTTATAGATGCGCGTTAATTGTGATCAATCAGGAATCCCTTAATCCTCTGGCGCAGACGAAAGGCATGATTCGGTTCGGATTCGAGTCCATTCATTTAAGGGTGTATAAAAAGGATGAGCTGGATGCTGATAAGCAACCTCCTCCTCCTTTAAAACCTGACATCACAACCGTGGATCTTGGAGCATCGATATCCTTTCCAGAATTGGATAGCGACGACTCCAATCTGTCCGAGGTGACTACAAAGCTGTCGGTCTCCTCTTCTGACACATTGTCGGAAATGGAAACCGATGGCGAAGCAAATAGAGGTTCTACACGATCAGAGATTGAAGATGAGCTCTTGGGCACATCTTCAGAATCGGAGGACCTCAACAACACCGTGGTGGAGGCGACTCTGGAAGACTGTAGCAATGATACGGTTTCTCCAGATTAATCTCCACCACTCAAAAAAGGCTTCGGCCACACTCATTCTGCGTCTTTCCAAAAGCGCAGAAGACATTATTCTAATCCAGGAACCATGGATTGCAGAAGGCGTGGTTCGTGGACTTAGGACACCCTCATACGTTCCGCTCTATACAAGAGACAAAGATAAGATTAGAACTTGTATATTAGTGAAACGTAGCCTTAATGTATTTCTACTTCCCAACCTCAGTGACCCCGACCTAACCGTTGCCAGATTAGAAACTGCCAAAGGCTCATACTGGCTGGCATCGGCTTACCTTGGCCACGACCAAGTGGGCCCTCTCCCTGGTGATAACCTAGAAAGGGTGGTACTGGAAGCGGGAAGGCAAAAAACTGGCCTCATAATCGGATGCGACGCCAACGCACATCATACGGTATGGGGCAGTACCGACATCAATGATAGAGGTGAGTCACTTTTAGACTATACTTTAAGTACTAACCTCTTAATTTGCAATATTGGCAATGAGCCCACTTTCATAACAAAAAACCGACAAGAAGTGCTAGATATTACTCTTGTGTCCGACAGCATCACCCAAAGGCTAACAAACTGGATGGTATCGTCTGAACACTCCTTTTCGGACCATAGGTACATCCAATTCAGTCTGAGTGATGCTCCCCCTCGCCAACCAACTTTCCGGAACTACCGGAAAACTGATTGGACAAAATATAGAGGAATCCTGTCGGAAACGATATCCTCCAAACTATCAAGTCCCCCGCGTGACACCAATGAGCTCGACATGAAAGTCAGGGAATTTACTCTGACTCTCAATAAGGCTATGGCCGCTTCCTGCCTTCTTATTCAACCAAGAGGCAAGAAAAAGCCACACTGGTGGACATCGGCACTAGGACTGCTCAGAAACACATGCAGGAAACTTTTCAACGCAGCAAAAAGCACAAGAAAAGTGACCGACTGGGACTCATATAAAGAATCCCTCAAATTATACAAAAAAGAACTGAGGAAGGCAAAGCGACAAACCTGGAGGTCATTCTGTGACAAAATTACAGAAACCTATGAGGCTTCGCGGCTAAGAAAAATCCTCTCCACAAATCCTATGATGCCCAGCTGTTTGAAAAAAACCGATGGCTCTTGGACAACCTCAAGTGATGAATCACACAATTTGCTACTCGACACCCACTTTCCAGGTAGCTCCCAACTCGCGGCCAGTAGCAGCCCAAACAAGCCTACTGCAACCGTGACCAAAATTCATAGTCTGATTACGAGAGACAAACTGCTCTGGGCGCTACATAGCTTCAAACCATACAAGTCTGCTGGTCCGGACGGTATTATACCTGCCGAGCTACAGAGATCCTCAGATATTATTCTACCAGTGTTGGAAAATATTATGAGGAGCTGTGTAGAACTTATCCACATTCCACTGTTATGGAGAGAAGTCAATGTGGTGTTCATTCCCAAAGCTGGAAAATGTTCTCATGTGGTCCCAAAGGACCTCAGACCTATAAGTCTATCGTCATTCCTTCTGAAAACTTTAGAACGACTGATTGATATCCATATTCGAGCTAAAGTTGATCCAAGACTTCTGTCTACGGCTCAACATGCCTACTGTAAAGGAAAGTCGGTGGAAACGGCTTTGCACTCTCTGACTAGCCACATCGAACGATCCCTACAATATAAGGAGTACACAATGGTTGCTTTCCTGGACATAGAGGGCGCCTTTAACAACGTCAACACATCCGCAATCACGACTGCGTTGTCAACTCTGCAGGTAGACGGCTCACTTGGGGAGCTGATTAATCTAATGCTAACAAGCAGGATAATCAACTCCAAACTGGGTGAGACTTCTGCTAAAAGATATGTCAGTAGGGGTACGCCGCAAGGCGGTGTCCTCTCCCCCCTTCTTTGGAACTTAGTGGTTAACGAACTACTGATATACCTGGAAGCGGGTGGTAGCAGAGTGATTGCCTATGCGGATGACGTTGCCATAGCCGTCTCAGGAAAACATTTAAATACCATTAAAGAACTCCTCCAAGTAAATCTTAACAGATTAACCTGCTGGGCAGATCGCTGTGGATTGGGAATAAACCCCCATAAAACTGATCTTGTCCTCTTTTCTAGGAAATATAAAATTCCAATCATAGACCCTCCTTCAATAAACGGTACCAGTTTAGCTTTCTCCGATACAGCAAAATATCTGGGTCTGATTTTTGACAGGAAACTAAACTGGAAACCTAACATTCAAGAAAGAGTCAATAAAGCTACAATAGCTTTATTCTCTTGCAAGAAAGCCATTGGGAACAAATGGGGCCTTCAACCTCGCATAACCCACTGGCTATACATCTCGGTCATAAGACCGATACTCACTTACCGATACTTGAGGTTGTCTGGTGGACGGCCTTGGAAAATGCAGTCAACTGCATTAAATTAAGCAGAGTCCAAAGAACAGCATGTCTATGCACAAGCGGAGCCTTGCGGTCTACCCCCTGCGCCATTAGATATTCTGCTTCACTTGACACCCCTCGACATTTTTAGCAAGCAAGTAGCTGCGACTGCAGCTATTCGCCTTAAAGCGACTAAACAGTGGACAAATAATTCATTTGGCCACGCCAACATTCTTAATACATTAGGAATCCTCACAGAGAACACCGATTACACCATACCTGAACTTTGGTTTGACAAAAACTTCCATGTAAGCTTCCCCTCTAGATCATTCTGGGAGGAGGATGCTTTCATGGAGGACAAGTCAATCCATCTCTACACAGATGGATCTAAAACCGACAGCGGAGTTGGTGGCGGTGTTTTCTCAGATAAGCTTAATCTAAGCCTCTCTTTCCGCCTTCCAAATCACTGTAGCGTGTTCCAGGCGGAAATTTTGGCGATTAAAGAAGCTCTGTCCTGGCTGAAGAAAAACGTGATATCTGCAAAGGATATCCGCATATTTTCGGATAGTCAGGCCGCCATCAAGTCCCTGGACTCGGTCTCATTGTGTTCTAAAACTGCCCTTGAATGCCGATCATCTCTCATGGAGATGGCAGAGCAGTTCAACATTCACCTCTGTTGGGTGCCGGGCCACAGAGACATTCCAGGGAACTGCAGAGCCGATGAACTCGCCAAAATTGGAACCACTCTACCTATCCTACCAGACAAAGGTAGTATAGGTATACCAATCGCTACGTGCAAACTAACACTAAAGCTAGATGCCAATAAAAGAACGGACCTTAGGTGGACTGCTGGACAAACATGTCTAGCGACAAAACAGATCTGGCCAAAGCTGCCTACTCTGGCCTACTGGCCTACTCTGCACATGCCCAGCTCTCTCTCAGAGAAGGAAGCTTCACCTAGGAGCTTTCTTCTACAACGACCTAAACGATCTAGAAAAAATAGACGTTAACAGTCTCCTACGCTTTATTAAAAGCTCAAACTGGTTCCAGTAGTAAGAAGATCATAGATCCACGTGGCATCACAATGGGCCAATAGGCCTAAGTGGGTTGGTATTTCCAACAGCCACTCTTACCTAACCTAACCTAACCTTGGGAGCCATATTAATCCCAGTGTTTTAACCTGGGAATCCTTTTTATCGGAAAAATTTAACTGCACTTCTTGTTCTTCTGGTGCTATACCATTGAGTAATTGGGAGTGATTAGCACACCATTTACGCAGTTTGAAACCGGCTGTGTTAAGCAATGAGACAAGTTGTGACTGCATATTACGGGCTGTTATCATGCTATCCGCTCCAGTCATGACATCGTCGACGTAGAAGTTATGCAATAATACGTCAGCTCCTATTGGATATCTGGCACATTCTTCTTGTGCCAACCGTTGCAAGCATTTGATTGCCAAATATGGGGCGGCTGATGTTCCATATGTAATAGTGTTTAGGCGATAGCACCTCAGTTTTTCTTCTTGGTTGCGTCGCCACCAGATAAGTTGGTAATTCGTATCTCTTTTATCAACACGAATTTGCCGGTACATCATTTCAATGTCAGCCGTGAAAACGAAGCGGGGTAGCCGGAATCGAAGAAGTATGTTAAAAAGTTCATCTTGAATTACTGGCCCGGTATAAAGAATGTTGTTGAGTGAAATATTATTATGGGTTTTTTGCAGAGGCGTCGAACACTACTCTTAATTTTGTAGAGCTACTCTCAGGTTTGAGTACACAATGGTGTGGCAGAAAACAATAATTGGTTTTTTAGAGCGTTAACTTCTTCCATGTGTCCAAGTTGATCATATTCTTCCATAAAAGCTGTATATTGGTGGCGCAGCACGGGCTGTTTCATCAGCCTTCTCTCGATTGATAGGAATCGCCGGAGAGCGGTATCTTTTGCCTGGCCTAGGATTTTTGGATCATCTGAAAATGGCAGACGCACTACAAACCGGCCTTTGCTGTCTCTTTTGCATGTTTGTTCAAAGTATGTTTCGCATCGTCGCTCTGCTATTGTTTGCTCCTTGTTTTGTGCTTCTGGTTGTTCGATGTCCCAGAATCGACTTATTGTTGCATTAATATCTTCTTGCTCTTCTCCTGAGCACATACCGCATGTCGCCAATTTTGGGGAAGGTTGCTCTATCCCTCCTGCTACTATCCAACCGAAGACTGTATTCTGCAACGTGGGTAATTCCTTCCCTAGACTTATTTGCCCAATTGAGAGGAGTTGGAAAAACAGTTCAGTTCCTAGAAGTACGTCAATACATTCAGATTCATGAAAAGTAGGATCTGCCAGCTGAATATTGTGTGGTATGTTCCAGGACGAGATATCCAATTTTTTACTAGGTTGTGGAGATATAATTGTATGTAATAGGAAAGCTTCTAGTCTGATTGAAAAGGCATTTTGTTTTGAGCTTAGCAGTACATTCACTCTTTTTTGAGACTTTAGGTGGCCGTGACCAATGCCTTGTATGCGCATGTTTGTAGACGATGGCGCTAAACCAAGCCTTTTTACAGCACGATCGCTGACTATGTTTATCTGGGAACCGGAATCCAGAAGTGCTCAGCATTCGATTTCGGTTCCATTGTTATTAGTGAGTCTCACTCTCGCAGTTCCAAGAATTACGAATTTTTCCTTTGTATGACTCGTTGTGGTGAGTGCAGATGTTGGCTCTGCATGTTTCTGCGCGCTTGCGGATGAGCTAGAATGTGCTGTCTGTTGAAGTGTATTCCTTTTTGGTTGGGCCGTTGAACAATTTGCTTGAATGACATCAACATGTAGTAATGAGTTATGTTTGTTAGAGCATATCTTGCATCCCCTCAGAGTGCAATTGGATGCGAAATGTCCTTTCTTAAGACAGTTCTTGCAAAGTTTTTCTTGAGAAACAAACTTGTTACGATTAGCTGGACTCATTTGTAAGAATTTATTGCAATGGTACAAAGCATGATTTTTGTTGCATGCAATGCATTCCGTGGGCGATTGCTGACCTTTATTCACTGTGGTTAATGTAGCCGAAGATCTTGTCTGGGTTTTGAATTCCTCAATCTTTTTTCCTTTATTCCCTAAGGCTTCAAGAGATTGAAAACGTGTTTCCAGAAAATTAAGAAACTCCGTCACAGACTGCAATTCCCTAGGACTGGCCAAACTTTGTTCATAAAGAGCATGCGTACTTCGATCAATTTTCTTGTAAAGGATTGGAAGAATGATCGGGTCCCATGTTGATGTGGAGACCTTGAAATTTTCTAATCCCATCAGGCATTCCCTTGTGGTATTATGCACGCTCTTAGTATGGGCGGTTGATGGTTGGTCGGAAACATGCCCTGGTTGGTTGAGCAACTTGTTAACAAGTGACGCAACACGAAGCCTCGGGTTCTCGTACCTATCTTGAAGCATCTTCCACGCTGCGTTGTAGTTGTCATCTGATAATGCTAAATGCCTCAAGAGCTTTTCGGCCTCTCCCTTTAAGCTAGTCTTGAGATACCACATTTTTTGGCAATTACTCAATGGCTGCTTATGAACCATTTCCAAGTAGAGATCAGAAAATTAACGCCACTTTCTATAGTCTCCATCAAATTCTGGAATGGTGATTTTTGGCAGCTGTAGCATGGATGAAGCGGCTTGCTGAACTTGCTGATGAGTGTTCATGGGAGCTTCCAGTTTGGTAGCCAGCCAAACTAGTACTTCTTGAACTTGTTCCTCTAATTCAATGTACGCCTTTATGTCGTAGCCTAATGAGCTATAGTCTTGAGTGAGATCTCCAAGATCTTGATGAAGTTCTTCCATTTGGGTCCAATATTTGTTGATTCCTTGAATTTTTAGTTCAAAGAATGATTTTGATTGGGCTGTTGTATCTGTTGCATCGACAATGGCGAGGAGCCTTCTTAATGAATCAGCTATCAGCCTTTGTCTTCTTATGAGCCTTGTCGTTTCAGTCGACGTATTTCTCGTAGCTTCTTGTGGAACACGTCTGATTGGTTTCGGCCTTGCATCTGTTGACCTTTGTGTTGATGGACCTGCTTCTGTCAAGGCATCAGCCTCTTCATTAGAACCTTCTGCTTCTTCGGCAGGCGTATAACTTGCAGCTTCTTGTGGAGCTCGTTTTATCAGTTTCGGCTTTGCATCTGTTGGCTCTTGTGTTGATGGCCCTGCTTCTGCCGAGGCATCAACCCCCTTTTTAACGTCTTCTGGAGCAATCGCTTCTAATACAGCTTTCACATCAAGGAACAGCTTCTCGACTTTTCCAACTGTATCGCCTTGTATGTAAGGCGTATCGGCTCTCATTGCCGCTGCAAGTCTCTTGTGATTGGTTGAAAATTCTGCCCATATTGCGTCGATTCGCCGCAATCTTTCATCTCGGTACTCAGGGGTCTTTCGCTGTGGACCATCCTCTCCGAGGTTAATTTTAAGTTTAGTCAATTCTTCTGCCATAAGCCTTCTGACGAGAAATGAGCTTGTAGATCTCTACTTCTTCCATTGTTCCTTGGTTTTACTCAAGCCTCTCTGATGTGTTCGGGACTTTGTTTCTTGTCTCGGTCTACCTTACCACTGGTGGGGGGTAGTAGGAAGCACAATGTTCAAAAACTTTGTTTCAGACTTGATTGACTTGTTTACTCCTTACCTCTGGTGGGGGGTAGCAAACAAGGCAATGTTTTTTAGAGAGAAAGCACAAGAGCGGTGATCACGTCGGGGTCACCAAATGTTTGAGAGAATCTATTTTGATTCTAAGATGATCATCAAGCACATAAACTTGTCGAATGCGTTGATTGTGTAAAGGCACATAAACCAGTACAACTGAGTAATAAAAAACACCGTCTCTTGTGCTGAACTCTTAACAAGTGAAATTTATTCTAAATATATTCAAACTTATATACTATTTTACAAATGAATATCGTGGGAATGGAACCGGGATTTGGTGTGGAAATTAATTTGGAGTCATCAAATTGCTAGCGCATATTTGACAACTGATACAGACACCTTGCGAAAAATCAAATCGCTGGTGTGCATATGACTTGCATTTACGTGTGTTACATTCGGGAGCAAAAAATAGGATAGATATGGGATACTACTGGAATGTGTATTAATTTGAGTCATGGGGTTATATTTTACAGTCTGGTGGGAAAGAAAGAAAATGGATTGTACTGAGATTTAGAGTGGGGTGTGCAAGTAAGTTCGGACGTACTAACATAGGTTTTTTAAGTTATGTAAATCTTAAAACTTTCCAAATGCAATTGATTTAAATAGTCACTTTCCCCAGAAATTTTGCAATATTGCTTGTATTTTCTACCATGTTAAGTTAGGTAATGTTTCCATTTTTATTGAATATCTATTGAATACTTATACCAGCAATTAGTACCTAAAGCGGATTGCAGCATTTTCCAACTCCTACTGTTTTTTTGCAGTATTACAGGAAAGCTTTCGCTTAGACATTACGTTCGCTGCCATGAGGACGCCGGTGGTCTCAATATGTGATACCCACAGGTGCTATGGTTTTTGTATTGGTTCTTTTCTTGCTGGTGGCTTCCCAATGCAACAAATAACAAATATTCTTCATGGGTTTTAGGTGATAACACTACACTCGATCCAGTGATAGTTCTTTTCATCACACGCCCTTGCACTGAAAATCACCGTATGGGGAGTATGGGGAGTCCAAAATTATTTTCCACTGTGGCAGCGAACGCGTTAATATTTCTTTATATAATATAAACACCATTTTGACAAAAGAAAACCCGTGAACACTTTTCTTTAACTTAGCTACAAAAAAATTTTTTAAGCCGTTATCAATGCGACTTTGTTTTGACTTAACAGTCAAAAAAGAACTGTTACTTTTCGCTTTGAAGTAAGACATACGAGGTATTGAATATAAAGCGAGCTATAAACGAATATCAAAACCTCGTAAGATGGACATACGAGCTTTTAAATGGACATTGAAATGCTGATAGACTTAGAAGGTTTTAAAACTGATTGATAGAGGAAAAAGGAATCGTTATGGACGATGTATTGATATTTAAACTCAGAAAAAAAAAAATTCATCAGGTTTACATTAAAATATCATTTTTCATAAAATTCGACTTTCGGAAAGTACTCGTAAGTCGACCATATATATTGTTGATTTTAATATTGAACAATGTTGCTTATGCCTAATATAATATGTTAAATTTAATAATGAAATTAATGTTTAATGTATAAATGTCTTAATGTAATGTAAAACAAACTGTTTGTTACCAAAAAGCGTCCACACTCGATGGCGATTGTAAAAGAAAAATATTGAATTTACGTTACAGAAATGAATCGAATAATTAAGAAAGTGAATACGAGTTGTTTGACAACTTAACCAAAATTCAATAAGAGAGGGACATTTATTAATTATTTTTATAAAAAATAGTGTGATGTATATTTGTTTATGCACTCGTACTGCATATAACTAAACAAGAGGTATTTTCTGGCTCATAATTTCAATTTCTTTATACCATGAATTTCTTATCATCATAAGTATATTTAGATATAAATTCTCTGATGCATCTACCTCATGCATTTCATACAATTGATTACTTCGTAATACCATTTCAAAATGGTTCAATAAACCATATTTTCGACACTTTCTCCATATGCCTCCTCCCAAGGAATTTACAATTTGTAGAATTTCCTCTATTATTCAGATCCCTAAGTAGAAGAGGAAGTGTAGAGGAATTATTCGGTTATCGCAAGAAGATTGAAAGAGCGGTGGTAAAGTTTAAAGTAATAGATGAAGCATACGTTCTAGATTTGAAAATCAACAACAACACCTTATGTTTAATATCTAATTATCTCAACTGTAATCGCTGGCAATGCAACTGCGATAAACTGATAGACGTACTAAATAAGTCAAGTTCAACACACTTAATGCATATATGCGACTTAACGGAAGGATTGGAGAAACACAGAATAGTTTTATAAGCGGAGCTAATAGAGCAACCAGCATGATTTCAACTCGTAATACCAAAAATGAAGTTTGCGACAGAAAAGGCACACAAAATCTCGAAATCGCAGATGCATTTGACTGTCAAACTCTAAAAGAAAACTGTGAAGGTGATCCTAGAGGAGAGCTTACATTTATTCGAGAAATAGCCTGTTCTGTTATTGACTACTGCCTTATCTCAGGTAATTGGCATCTTTTTTTCTGGACGATTTCTGGGTAGCAATAAAATCCTATTTAATCATATGCCACTGGAAGTTACATGTATGATGTGCTATACAAGGACTTCCAAAAATGCAATGGAACGACAGATGCCGTGATTCATTTCGGAAAAATCTGAACACAGAACTCGGCAAAACAAACCTCACCAAGTTTTCAATATGCGGCGCCCATGTTTTTCAGTTCTTAAATGCACCATTCTCCTTGCATGATGTGCAGCAGGTCATCAAAAATTCGAAAGCCAAAAAAGACCCAGGAGACTACCGTATTCCTTTGGAAGTACATAAAAATTGTTCGACAGAATTCTTGGTTGCACTTACAGCAGAGTTTAATCGTATATTTGAAACAATCAAGGATCCCATGAGCTTCAAGAAGTCAGTCATTTTTCACTACATAAAAAGGAAAGTTATGAAGTTGCTTCAAATTATAGAGAAATCTCTTTCTTGAATATATCGGCTAAGTTTTTCGGTGCGTTCCTATTTAATAGAATCTCACAATGGGTAGAACGTCTCTTGTGTTTAACGTAAGTACCTGTCATGTGGGCTTAGACCTACGGGATGCCCATACATCCATGGGAGCAAGGGTACGCCTTGCCATCGCTCACCGTCAATCCACTGATACCAATTCGGAACTGTGTTGCCGGCACAAGTTCCACCCTTGGTAAAAGTCGAGGCCGACCTAAAACCTCTTACTGCTCTTAGGGTCGCAGCATCCTGTACTTATTGCAACTCTACATTGGGCCGAAACCCTTCCCGCGATTTTGGGTTTAAATCACAGCCACCATGACGCTCCCACAAGGGGGCCTACCTCTAATAAGTCAGGCCTGGACCGAGATCCGGGGGGCTCCTGACTCCCATGGTACCGTGATTTAAGTCCTGATAGGGACTACCGGTGATCCAGCCGCCAACAAGACCTATGACCGGCAATTTGTGACTGATCGAATCGTAGCAACCTTCGGTAGTGTCATCTGCAGATGTTTACAATAGGACCAGTACTTTGCTCTGCCCCGTTCATTATTAGACAACATCATTAAAGGGTGAAGCCTTGATAATTGGGCGGGGGCCCATAATGGGTAGAGGACAAGAAAGTTATAAATGAATTCAAAGCTTGATTTAGTAAGAATTACTTAACAGTGGACCAAATCTTTTCACTTGTCAACATTGCTGAGATATATTGTATAAGCGAAACTATAAGAAACTGTATGCCTTTTTTGTGGACTTCCGTATGGCGTTTGACTCCATAGGCCATGAAGCGCTCTTCTATAAGCTCTAAGAATTCGAAATATCAAGCAAAGTCATTAATATCCACAATGAGATGTACACTGACAATGTCGCCTATGTTTGGGATGGAGAAGGAGAACTCATATCAGAAGAATTTGAAACGACCATGGGAATAAAAAGAGGGTGCATTATAAGTGCGCTACTATTCATCATGTTTATTAACGACATAATGAACGCTGTTGGTGGTGGTATCGAGATCGGCCGGAAAAAAATTCCAAGCCTCAAGTATGCAGATGACATGGCCTTCCTGGCAGACTCCGTGGAAGGAATGCAACTAATGATAAACAAACTCGACGCGCACTGTAGAACTTGGAATGTTTTTGTGAATCTTGACAAAACAAAAATTATGATTTTCAGAAGTGGCGGCGGCAGGTATTCGAGGAATGAAAAGTGGACTTATCAGGGAGAAGGTATCGAAATCGTTCGTGAATACAAATATCTGGTGGTTTTGATCTCGGTGAACTTAGTTCAGTCTGGTATCGCTGCATGATGTTCAAGATGAGAGAGAAGATGTGTTTCATTTTCTAGCGATATGTCCTGTGCTAAAGGAATTCCGTGTAAGATCCTTCTCCGCAAACGTATTGGAGGTAGGCCAAGTGACCAGGATCCTGAGTGGAGAATATGGCTGGGACGCGTTGTATAAATATACCATTAATGCACCGTATTATAGAAACAAAATTATTGAGGGAACCCCTTAAAATCGAATTGGATTTTTTTTAATTTTTAAAATAAAATAAAATAAATAAATCTAGTTTATATAATTTGTCAGTCTGGTAGACGGCCTAAGGCCAAACCCAATGAGACTTGTAATTCTTTTTTATATGTAACATATACGAGTATGTATGTAACATTTTATATGAATAGTATGACAGCTATAGAGTAGATGTGCTTTTGTATACTGGCAACTGTGTTAATTATTTTTTCTTTATCGAAACTTGCATGCAATCTAATACTTAATCTTATCAAACTAAATTTAACGTTTTGCGTTTGTCTACATATAATTTTTTCAAATAAAGTGCATTATTGCTGCAAAAATATTAAAAATAAAATACGTACTTTGATCAAAATACATATATGTATACAAAATTCTAAACCTCACTATGCCAATTCCACATATGTAAGTTATAACGACACTATAGAATCACAAGCCCCAGTCAATACACTAACACTTCATTTATGTCCAACCCACCAAAACGGAGAAGATCGACACGACGGATTCGCCGAAAAGCTCCCATTGCTCTCCCCTACTTTATTAATACAGCAGCGCGATAGATCTTACAACAGTTGGAAGAGATATCGACTTCCAGAACTTCGGCAAATGTACTGTTCACTTCGCAACAAAGTTGTTACGGAGATCCGTTCCGCCAAATCTTGTGTGTATGCTGGCAAGCTGAACACCCGCTTAAATGGTCGACAGCTGTGGAACAATTTACGCGGCATAGGTGTTGGCGAGACAAAGTGTAATTTGGCAGATAGCAATGATAGGGGGGGGGGTTTGAGTTGACCTTACGGAGCATGCGGGAGATTGATTCGCTAGAGCCATACTCTTATGCGGTGGTTTGGGATATAGAAGAGACGAGGACAGCGTAAATTACGAGGGTTAGTGTTGAAGGAAATAGAATTGTAAAGGGAAGCGCAGTCCACAGAACCGGAGAGCAGTCGATAAATGAAGAGAATGTCAGCTACGTCTCTGCGTTTTGCGAGGGTATTCAGGTTAAGAAGTTTTAGGCGGTTGCAATAGGGAGGTAAGATAAATGTTTTAGTCCACGAAGAGCAAACCCAAGAAAACGATGTTGAATGTTCTCGATACGGAATATATGAATTCGCTGAAAGGGGGACCATACTTGGCTAGCATATTCAAGGAGGGGCCGGACAAGGGTAATGTAAAGTGACCTTGTCACATAAGGGTTGCAAAATTCTTTAGACCAACGTTTAATAAAACCGAGCGATGAGTTGGCTTTAAGGATTATCTCATCAATATGCGAACAGAAGTTCAACTCTCTATCGTATAAAATTCCAAGGTCGCGAAGGATTGAACCTTGGGTACAGGTTGGTCATGCAGAAAATAAGGTCGAGAGGGGGATTGATTGGACTTGAGAGACAAAGTCATAGATTGGCATTTAGAGACATTAAGCTCAACACAATTTTTTAGACACCAAGTATAAATTATATCGAGGGATTCTTGAAGGAGAATTGAGTCCTGGGGTGAAGAAATAGTTTTGGAGAACTTAGTGTCATCGGCGTAAATGAATACGGAGCAGTGTTTGATAATCTTCTCAAGATCGTTTAGAGTTAAAATAAAAAAGAGGGGACCTAGATGGCTGCCTTGTGGGACACCAGAAGTGGCTAAAAACGGGGTTGAGAAGGTTGACCTAAAGCGAACGCTATAGTAACGGTTCTCCATATAAGAAGATATCCATTTTAACCATATGGGGTCAAAACCGAGGAAAGACAATTTGAAAAGGATCAGTTGATGTGATATTTTATCAAAGGCCTTAGCGAAATCTGTAGCAATAACGTCAATTTCGTTGCCATTTTCTAGGGCTGAAAGTGCAAAGGATATGAATTCAACTAAGTTTATAGTAGTTGATCTACCTTTTAGAAATCCGTGCTGACTGGGTGATATAAGTGACTTGCACTGAAAGATTAGAACTTCATATAAAAAACTTTCGAACATTTTAGGTATCTGAGAAAACTTAGCAATGGGACGGTAGGTAGTTGGTTACTTCATTCTTTGATCCCTTTTTTGTGAACCGGGGTTATGAAAGAGGTTTTCCAAACTTGGGGGAATTCCCCTTGTGTGAGGGACAGATGGAAGAAGGAGGAAAGTGGGTTGCGAAAGATTGGAGGAACACTTTTTGAGAAATATTGCTGGGAGCCCATCTGGACCGGATAAAAAGTCATTATTGAGATTTTGTAAATTTTCTTCGATAAGGGTGGGATCAAAAGGTTGAGAGAGAGAGAGACCAATGGAGAAATTGGGAAAGTACTTGAAATAGATAGAGTCGGGTACAAAGAGGTTGTCTGCAAATGACTGTTTAAAAAAGTTTGCAAAATAGTTGGCAATAATATGTGGATCGGTCAATGATATATTATCGAACGAGAGAGAGGGTGGATAACCGTCTGTTTTTCTTTTGTACTCGTAGTTGACGAATTGACAAAATGTCTTAGGATCGTTGATAAGGTTGGTCTGCGATGTGTCGAGAAGGCGCTGATAGAGGCAGTTATAGAGCTGGGTAAGTTCCAAGATAGTTAGAGTAGTCATAATAAGAATTGGTGCGAAGAAAAACTGCCCATAATTTGTTTCTTCTGTTTCGTAAAGTCTTTTGTTGTGCCATGGAGGGGAAATAGATGATGTTTTATGCCGTGAAAAAGGGGCGTAGGGAGAAATGGAATTAAATATTTCACTGTAGAAAATGGAGACAGCATCAGATAAGGATAGGTTGGTAAAATCAAAAGAACATTTGCTAAGATAGGTATTGATTTTGCGAAAATTAGCTTTATGGAAGTTTTAAGAAGAGATGGTTGTTGGAGAAGTGGCCTGGGATGGAGAGTTATGGAAAAATGATAGAAGAAGAGGGAGGTGAAAGCTGTCGACAGTTGATAGGATAAAGGGACACAACATTACTGTGGAGTTAATAGGATCACTAGTGAAAATAAGGTCTAGTTGCCTATCGATAGAATTAGGGACGCCACTTACTTGGCACAGGTTTGAGTCAGTTATGCTATCAATGAAAAGACATTCCTTGGATGAACTGGCGTTTGACGCGGTAAAAAATTCCATCATTCGATGGAATCCACTTTAGCAGGGGCGGATTAAAATCACCGAAGATAAGGATACCATCGATGGAATCACTTAGGTCAATTAGTTGGTCAATTGCTTTAATAGCAAGGATGTATTATTCAGTAGGTTGAGCTGAGAGAATGTAGGAACACATAACGTACAGGGACCTGTTGGGAAGTGTTATTTTAATTGAAACAAAATCAAGTTTAACAGAAGAAACTATAGCATTGAGAGAAGAGTTGAGGTTATTGTGAACGGCAAGTAGCACACCTCTACTATACGAAGAGCCGCGATATTTAAATTGCTACAAGACCAAACTCCGGATGTATTTTTCGCTAGCGAAACCAAACTAACCGATAAGCACAAACTGGAGTACAATAATTATATTGTTAGAAGAAGAAACCGGCCCAGATCCAAACGTGGAGGCGGTGTCGCGATCTTCATTAAAGAAGGTATAAAAATTCACAGAATGTACAAGGGAGTGTTGCGCAAGTTCCGGGTGTTGGTCGTTGGGTGCAGTCGTCGTTTACATCCCACTCCGCAGTGGAAAGCGGCTGTACTTGGCCTCTGTTTATGCACCTGAGGCTTCACAATCCACCCTATTCATTACAGAGCTCGACGCGCTTTTTAGACTTCTGAGACTGAAATCGGGGGAGAATTATTTTATAATCGGCGGGGATTTCAACGCTAGACACAGAGATTGTGTCAAATAATTTGCCAAATACTAGAGGAAACCTACTACTCGATTGGCGGGATTAGCACGATGTCATGTACAGGCTCGGTCTTAAAGCGACGGATAACCCGTCGTTTCCCAGAGGCGGGTCTTATTTGGATCTACTGCTGTACGATGAACGTATACGACTGACAGGTACGAATTTACAAACACGCTTCTCCGCAACCTTGACAAGAGCGCTCTCCTCGAACACGCTCCACCCACCGTCCAATAGGAATTTGTCAAACGAGGAGATCGACAATTACCTAAAACAAATGGACGAGACAATTAAACAAACTATGGACACTACAATACCGCGGTATCGACGTACGACTAACGAAGACCTGTTCCGCAATCCTACTATTGACGCACTGCACCGACAGAAAAGTAAACTTCTGACCAGACTTAAAAACTTGTACAGAACCAACCTCAGTAATGAGGCAAAGCTGACCAATACGTTTTCTCTGTGAATAGCGATGGCCAGCTTGCATAGGTTTAGGTTAACATTTAAGAAACATATACATATATCAGTGTATACAATGGTGTATACTGATATATGTATATGATTGTGTATAATATCTATGTGTGTTTATGTGTGTTTCTTCCGTAATTTTCAATTCAAGAGATTCCTTACCGCTGGTGGGGGGAAATCTTTTAAGTGAAACTACTTCGTTGACTCTTAATAACAAAAAGCGATTTTATGTATTGAATAGCTTCAATTTACACAGAAATTTTGCTTACTTTAACAAAAAGAAATTTGTACAGAAAATTTGCTTATTTAACAAAAAAGAATCAATATACAATTGACACTCGAGCGCGACAGGTAAACGTACTTTTTGTCTATTCGACACTTTACGTATTGTGCGGTTGCAACTTGAGTCATTAAATTGTTGTTGTCACAACATGCTGGGGCCTCTCTTAAACTGACGAAACACAAAAGTAGGTGTCTGAAAAAGTTCCTCCACCTTCAATCCGCTTCTCATCTTTAGACTGTTGAATGAATATTGATTGATTTGTCTTCCTTCTCAGTAAAATGACGCCAATTGTAACAGCTACTACCAGAAATACCGTTGACCCCAGAAGAGAATATTGATGTACCCTATGGGTTTTTATTTCCTTCAGAATATGTTCTTGACTTCGTTGTAGCTCGATCGAATGTTCTAATTTTGAGATCTCTAACGACATATCGGTTTTCAATACAATGGGACTTTGCTCTCTTTTATAGTTAAACGTAGTTAACTTTTTAGACAGATTGAAAGATGGTAGAAAAGAAGATGTTATTTTTTTGATCATTGTTTGTCTACCAATGATTGTCATCATTTGATCATGGATCATGCAATCTGCCGGCAATTTCAATATCCCACTACCCTTTAAGGTAGTGTGTGACGGATTGAAGTCACAGTCAATGTTGATTGTAGTTGTACCCGGAACACTATATATCCAAGAATTCGGATGATGCATTTCAATCCAATATGTTTTAATCGGAATGTTGTTCGTCAGGCATGAGCCCAAAAGCTCAGTGTTGTGGTGAATTAGGCTCATTTCACAAGAGCTGACCGAAGCTCCTGATGTATATATTGGGTGTTGAAGTCTACACCAGTAATTATCGAGGTGTCTCTCCTTGCAAAGGGAGAATTCAGATCTATCAAGAGGGTAAAAATGGTTTCCCTTTAGATTCACAAGCAAGTAGTCTGAAGTTGCCACAATGCAAGTGAAATTCCCACTATGGAAAGTAGGAACTGGTAACACTTTATATATCTTAAATTCCTCATTAAAAAGAAGTGGGAGTGTTATTTCTATTATTATATTTCTGCCAGTCAACCTTCCTCTTGAACTCAAGCTTTTGTAAAGTTGAAGGATGGATTCATGCTGCCTCTCTCCTGGTATCATTAATGAACGCGGTATGTTTTCGTGTATCCTTGTCAATTCATTTTTAAACTGTTGAACTGTCAGAATTAGTGGATGTACCTTTCCCGTTTGTGTTGACAAAATAATGTCTAGTAAAATATTCTGTGTTGACTGATAGTTAAACATTATCAGAATAGTGTTGATAGCAGTTGACGAAAATAGCTTCAAATTGTTGTATTTGTCTACATTATCCTTAATTTTGGCTACCACTTCATTCAGCGATTGAATCTGTTGTCTTGTCTCCAAATGTTCCCTTTTGAATATATTTATGGTAGAGTCAATTATGGTTGTTTGATTTTTCATGAGTTGCAGCACATGGTTTTCGTTTCCTTGAATAGCTTCAATTGTTTCTTCATACTGTTTGGCGAACCGTTGATCAAGTATTCCAAATAACTCGTTCGTAATCGTTCCTACAAAGTCAAATGGAGAGCGCCGTTGTCTCGCATAGAGTCCTCGTTCGCATGCAATAAAATATCGTTGTTTAGTTCAATTTGCTGAATCTGGCGCTTAAATTGGCTTAGTATCCCTTCGCACATTATTGACTTGACTTCAGATATGTCTGTGGATGAGCACATTGTTTCCATTTGATTAACACTTTCCTTATAGGTTTCGAACTCCAACCAATATGATGTCATGTTGAGCTCGAAATAAGACTCGCTCGTCCTACACCCTCAAAGTATATTCCTGGCTGGTTTTCAAATGGAGTGAATTCGACCTTATGTTGTTGATCAGTTGGAGTAGCTTTGACTGATTTCATGATTCCTAACAGTATAAAAATCCAAAACAGTGAGCTAGGTTTCTTATTCGATGAGGTTTTAATAGTTGTTAACACTTGTGGTTTTCCTTTGCTTTCTCGAATATGTTTGATTGTTGAATCAGGTTGTCCTGACTCTATAGGTAAACGACACAATTTTGCTATGGGCTGTTTGATGTGTTTATTGCTGCTAAACACTGTTGCCGCTCGAACCTCATTATCTTTACCAGGGTGAACTTCAGAAATTCTACCCATTACCCAGGTTGTTGGTGGTAATCGATCTTCCTTGATGAGAACAATGTCACCAACCTTGAAGTTCTCTTCCTTCTGTTTCCATTTCGTTCGCTGTTGAAGCTGAGACAAATATTCAGAAGACCAAGTTTTCCAGAAGTCTTGGGTAATTTTTTGTAGCAGCTGCCAACGGGAGCGGTATGTTTTAGTCTCATCGATAATTGGTTCGGGTGTTGCATTAATAGCGCTTCCTATGAGAAAGTGGCCAGGAGTAAGAACGGTCAGATCACTTATATCGTTTTCGATTGCCGTTAATGGTCGGGAGTTAAGGCACGCTTCTATTTGAGTTAGCACAGTTGTCAATTCTTCAAATGTCAATGTTCTGTCTCCAATCACTCGCTTAAGGTGATATTTGCTTCCCACAATCCACCAAAGTGAGGTGACGCTGGTGGTATAAAGTGCCATTGGGTTCCATACATTGCGAATATGACCGATGTATCCCTTTCAGATTGTTTGATTGAAGCTCGTAGTTGCTGTTGAATTTCTTTACTGGCTCCAACAAACGTTGTGCCATTGTCACTGTAAAAATGCGAACATATTCCCCTCCTCGAAGTAAATCGTCTTACTGCTGCTAAAAATACTGCTGAAGTAAGATCACTAACCAGCTCAATGTGTACTGCTTTAGTTGTAAAGCAAACAAAAAGAGCAATCCGAGAAGTTATACACAAGTACATGTATTGTGAATTTAGGTTAGGTAGGCTAAGGTTTATTTTAAGTTAGATACTAAGTTTTTATAAAAAATAAAAAATTATGTCCATATGCTAAGTTTTTGTTAGCAATTTTTTTTCTTAGCTTTAAGTATAGTAAATAAATATTAGTGAAGAAAATGTAAATAAAGTCGAAAGACATAGTTATAAGAATTTAGAGTAGCTTAGAGTGCCTGTGTGGGGCCAGTAAGTTAGCATAGGATTGTTAAGTAATTGTAAGCTAGCATTTAAGCATTTTTTGTTAGAATGTAAGAATTAGTGTTAAGAAAATAAAATGCATTTAAAACTGAAACTGAACCTCTACTATACATGGAGAATCAACTTTAGGGATGGTAGGGTCATTAAACATATGGAGAGAGTGATCGTCATCTCGGAAAACATTATAAGAAGATGGAAGTAGCTCCTGCCTCTTTATGTCGGGTATCAGATTCTGTAAGAGCATAGACGTTGAAAGAGAGACAGTGTGATTTAGACAAGACAGCACGAGGTTTAGAGCGCAAGCCTCTTGCGTTTTGGTAGTAAAATGTAAGAGGTAGTTTGTTGCGTGTAGGAGTAGGGGAGTGGAGATGAGATGCGGGCAAAGAAAACAAGTTAGGAACGAAAATATTTGTCGTGGTCAGCTCGGCTGCGCTGAAAGTGAGAAACTCTTTTAGAGTGTACATAGCTGCGGAAAGCAGCGAGGTCATCCGGAACCTTTTGAGGAGGTGTGTCGAAGATTTCGTGGTACCTGTTGTAAAGCTTTCTGAGACTAGTTATATCTACAAAGCATTGACACTTGTTTTGGTTTTTCCCTCAAAGCAAACAGATTCAGATTTGTCGTAACGATATGCGAGAAAGAGACGTATATTTTCGTATATGTTTTTATACCTTATCCTATAATGATAAAAGAACGTAATGGCATTCTGTGGTGTCTATATTCTTTTGGGTCAATTTAACGTTAGGAGGCGAAAGGGGATCAAAAATAGGGACTGTGGCCCGTGAAACCGAGGGAAAAGGCGAGCTAGAAGCGGAATTTAAGATTTGCGACCTGATAAAGTTTGGATATTTGGCTCCTGTTGTAAGGTCGAAATTGGGAAAACAGTTGATACGAGTAGTATTCGTTGGAGGGGGTGTGGATAGTTGAGCAGTCATGGTATCAGGGGCAGCGATTAAATTAAATGAAACGCGTTTAGGCTTGTATGGAAGAGAGGCACTTAGTGCTTTTGTGGAGATACGTGAAGGGGGTTGCTTAGGGATATAAACGGGAGGGAAATTGGGAAATATATTGGTTTTAAGACTCCAGTTGGGGTTAGGTTTAGGATGTGGATGGGGAATGGATCTGGGCGATCTATAATTATCTTTTGATGAGACCTTGCTTCGATATTTTTTCTACGTTTTTGTTAGTTGGTTGATCCGTCCATTTGGAGACCCGCATATTTCCTAGCTTGAGGTTGGTGTTGGACGAGTTAACAAATATCCATTCATATTTAGTTAGTTAATTAATTTTGAAATTCCGTTTGTGTTTATGGTGAGATGTTGTGAATATTGTACATTTGTTGATGGTGATGCCATACCTCTTTTTGAAAAATTCGGAAATCCAAGCAACATCTGCAAAGCTGATGAGTTTAGACCAATTTCAATTCTGCCCTTTCTGTCCAAGGCTTTTGAACGTATTCTGCAAAAACAGATGAGCACATATCTTAAAAACAATAACATGCTCAGACCAAAGCAATCTGGTTTTTGCGGGAAACGCAGTTGTATTACCAGCCTGTTGAGTGTTACTGACGATATACGACAAGCATTAGATGAAGAAAAATTAACTTTCTTGGTGCTCTTAGACTTTTCCAAGGCATTTGACATAGTTGATCATAATATCTTATGTAAAAAGCTCATTCGACAATATAACTTTTCATCAGGTGCAGTAAAATTGCTTACATCCTACTTAAACAACAGAATGCAATCAGTTCTGCTCAATGATAATGTATCCGATTTTCTTCCAACTGTTAGTGGTGTCCCTCAAAGTTCTATACTTGGCCCCCTATTGTTCTCATTATATGTAAATGAGCTTCCATCCATTATAAATAACTGTTCGTCACATATGTATGCTGATGATGTTCAAATATATATGAGATATCCACTTGGTTTAATTGAAAACGGAGTTTGCTCTATTTATGAAGATCATGAGGAAATTCCACGTTGGTATGAACTTAACGGATTTTCTTTAAATGCTAAGAAATCGAAGTGCCTAGTCATATCAAAGAAATTAGCTAAATCTTTGGTTATTCCTATTTTACTCTACGGATGTGAAATCTTTTGTAGCTGTGACTCGATCAGTAGAAGAAAGCTTAGTGTTGCTTTTAATAGCACAATACGTTATGTTTTTGTGCTACGTAAATATGACAGAGTAAGTAGTTATTCTTCTCGTTTGCTTGACATGCCTTTTGAAAGCTATCTCAAGTTTCGCACTCTAGCCCTGCTATCGGATATTTTCGTAACACGCCAACCATTATACTTATACGAAAAGACTCGATGTGCCTCTTCGCACAGGTGTGGTCAATTAATTCACCCCCAATACACTTCCCTTACAACAGAACGTCAATCTTTGGTAAATTCAGTCCGATTGTGGAATTCACTACCGTGAAATTTAAGAACTAATTTAGGTACAAGCAGAACAAGGCTTAAAAAGGAATTATGCATCCATTTCTCTACAAATCCGTAAATAAAATTTTCAAAGTAATGAATACATAATTATTATGAATTTTAATCTGTACCTATATAAATTTTTTTTTTCTTAAGTTTTAAGTCGGTACAACTAATTTACTAGCTTTCATTGTTCTTAATTAGCTTTTCACTATCTTATAAGATATTGTATCTTAAATTGTATAAGCATTACAAATAAATAAATGAAATAAAAATGTATTTTTTATGAAATAAAAGTCAATTAAAATCTAAAATCGAATATACCTAGAAGAATTCAAATTATTACTACTATTATTTTTTCCTACATAATTCTTATTAATATTATCCCTTTTTTGATTAATGTTTGCTTCACTCCTCGTTGGCCCTTGTCACTCTGATTCTCTCCACATAAGTTGATTTTTTATGAAATCTGTCTGGTTTTGCGCCTTGTTGTTTGATGGTTTAATGCTTCTGTCGCTCTCGCCATTTCGATTGCTGTACTGACTTCTAATTTTTCCGTTTCTAGCCTCCTTTTCTGAAGCGGTTTATCTGCTACACCTACCGCAGCATTCTTTCCTCCTGATCACCAAATTCACAAATTCAAATTGATAAGTTTTTGTAGCTCCATTAAGAAATTACCAAATGGTTCAGACACAGCCTGTATGCGATTATGAAACTTAAAGCTCGTATTCACTTGAACTTGACTGTATTTGTTTCTATCTTCTTGATTTACAAACCTGAATCTATTCTGCAGCAGCTCGCTCAACTACATACAATATATTTAGAAACACTTCCACTTTCTGTTTTTTTTTTATTTATAATAGTTCAGCTGCCGTATGGAAATAATCTAAATGTTGCTTAAAGATTCTTCAACTCTCAGCCACGTGACTGCAACTGTATCAAAATAAAGTTGAGCTTTAGTAATGAGTGATTTTTTAAACGTTTTGGCTTTAATTGTCAAAAGAAAAACTCAGGAAAATTGCAGAAGTGTATACAATTTTTATTTGAGTTGATAAATCAATGTTTGCCATTTACTATTTAAAGATTTATGTCGACCACGACTAGGTTTTAAGTGCTCCATACGGAGAGTCCAATTTTGAATTACTTTTTCGTACATATTGGCTGGTCTCTCACTAATAACACGTATAATGTTGTCTTCCAAGGCTCAAATTGACGCTGGTTTATCGGCATAGACGAGCGATTTGACGTATCCCCATTAAAAATAGTTTAAAGGTGTCAAATCGTACTATCTAGCCAGACAATTCACCGGTCCAAAACGAGAGATAAATTGCTCACCGAACTCATTTCTCAATTGGTTCATTCATTCGCCTGCTGTGTGGCATGTAGCACCGTCTTGCTGGAACCATATGTCGACCGAAATCATTGAACGATAGAGGATACAATAACAACACGGACCAATGATTCAGCTGGACCATAATAAACCGCACCAACTAGTGCATTTTTCCGGTTTTATTGGCAGTTCTTTTATTTCCTGAGGTTGCTCATCGGACCAAATACGGCAGTTTTATTTATTAACATACCCATTTCGTTTCATTTTTAATGCATTTTATTTCATTCTTCTTAAATTTACTATACTTGTAATATGCTAACAGAAAAAATGCTTAAAAGCTAGCTTAACAGAACTTAGTTAACTTATTCTATTGTAACTTACTGGACCTCCAAGCGGGCGCTCTAAGCTTAACTATATTTTTAGTTTATGTCTTTCGACGTCTAATTTATCATTTTCAATCATAATTATCATCTAGTTAAACTAAGAAAATATTAAGTATTTAAAAAAAAGACATTGTTAATGAGCATTTTTTTTATATATAAACCTCTAACTTAAACTAATTAAATTAACTACTCGTACATATGCTAACTTATACTAAACCGTAAACTAATTGTTAGCAAACTTCAAGTTGCTAACCTAATTGTTAGCTAAGCCAAGGTTGCTAACCTTAAATACCTTAAAACTACCCGACCCTATGTAAGAATGCCATTTGCTAAACATATTAAGGAAAATATGGCCCACTTTGGCTTCTGACTAGGCTAACCCGGACTTGAGGAAAAAGAAAACGGAATCTTACCGTAAAATCTTCCACGTAGTCGAGTAATACAATCCCAATTGCTGCGAACGGCGACGAATGGACAAATCACGGTCTTCAATAACACTGCCGTATGCACCAGAAATATTTTCCTCTGTATGCACTGTACACATAAGGGTAGGCAGCTTGATGTCCAATAGCGTCAAATTGGTGCAAAATTTTGTCACTATGGCTTGCATTGCTTGCTCAGTAGGTCGATTATGACGACTGTAAAATGATCAAAGTGCGCGAAAAACATTTATCATAGAGCACGAATTTTCATAATAAAATTCAATAATTCGTAATCGTTGTTCGGATGTAAGTCATTCCATGATGAAATTCAATGCTAACTGTCATGTTTGACTCTGACACATGTCAAGAATCACGCTTGAGCTGTCAAAAATAGAGCACTGAAAAACCAAACAACAAAAAAATCACAATTTACACTAAAACTGTGAAGTTTTGTGAAAATCGTATGTGGGGATTTTGAGATTTTCTTGTGAGAAGTTCGTATTGCGGGTGGATCTTTTGACGATTTTAGCCTGTTTACATGAATATAAAATCACATATCATAAGAAGCTTAAGATGCACATACTATATATAGTATATTTGGCATCAAAATGAAAGTTGATTTCACTATCTTTTGAATGACGTAAAAATTATAAATATCATGTTTTTAAGATTTCCAGTTTTTGAAATTTGATTATTGTTGATCAAAGTTGTTTTTCTTTTTCTAAATCAATAATTTCTGAAAAATCGTATCTCTTGTTTACCATTATCACTTAAGCTTTAATTTGGTGCATAATAATGTAAGATGTAGCAAACATTAAACAATAAAAGCACTTCCTAAGTGGTACAAATCGATCACCATGTGTACACGGAAAATACCTATTCAACATGCTTTTTTCTTACAGACACAGACACACTGCTGTTGGTTTTTTGTTTTTCAATATAAACGTTAACATCACTATGCACTTGACTAAAGCTAGGCAAATACATACTTATATAAATTGAAAAACTTTACATTTAAAGCTTTTAAACTAATTTATTTAAAAAATCGACCTACAGCGATGTGCTCCCGCAGATGCATCGGGTTACATCAAGTGGTTCCTCGCCGTACGTGATGGAATGTGGGCATCTCAGGCGCTTATGTTGTGTCATCTACTAGTACTTTTTGTGATGCGAACGTGGAACAATATGTAATATTAGTGCTGTGCACTATTAAATGCTTTTTGTGTATTATGTGGCATTAACTTGTATATGGTAGATAAATGAAGGTAGTCACTTTCTTTGCAGTCCGCATACGTTTGCTTCTTTTTGATATTCATGTGGGATTCTTTAGTGAAGGGACTAATAAAACAAAATCAGTAGATTAAATTAAATTCACAATCACTCGGAATGTCTTTTTATTTAGTCAACGATCTTCACTTTGTAACAAACACTAACTAACACTTTGAAACAAAACGAGGTGTGAAGTTCACTTTCGTAGCACTATGGTATGGGCCGCTAGCGCTTTGCCGGGCTAAATCTCGACGGATGTGGGAGGTTCTTTTCTGCAACCTATTACTCGTTACATTAAAAAAAAAAACGTGCCAAAGCATGTACACCACACAGTGCACATGCCAGAAATAAAGTAAAAGATATCGTCATTATAGTCCACCGCGAGCATCGAACTTGTCGAGTTGTAGAGGCAGAGTAGGGTCAATGAATCTCGAGAAGAAATTCTCCAGACGAGTCCTGAAACCAAAGGAAGCTCCCCCCCCCCACCCCAACTCCCAAAGCACTCCATCATTCCCCTGGGCTGGATCAAGGTGTTATACGACCCGTGCTGAAGATCAACCTGGCTGAGGGTCCAGTATCTCCAAAAATAGCTCAGTCGCGAACGGAGTATCCGGATACCTGGCGACTTCCGGATTAGCTAGCCTTATCTGTATACAGCGGATCTCTGTACAGATGGACACCCCTTTCTCCGCTACTCGTGGGACCATTAATGGAAAATAACCAAAAAACAAAAACCGAGGACGTTACTCCTTCAATACCGGGCTGTGGAACGGTGACTACACCGACTACCGGCAAGGCTGCTACATTGCCGAGAGGAGGCAAAACTGTGGCAGGCCATGGTGCGCCATCCTCTAAAGGCAAACGGAACGAGCCAAAAAATAAGAATTCAGGAAGTGTTAGGGCTGTGGCAAGCCATGGTCCTATCACTTCCTCCACCCCCAGCAGCAGCAAGTTTGTGGCAGGCCACGGACTTGTCGCGGCTACCAAAACTCCTTCAGGGTGTGTTAAGACTGTGGCAAGCCATGGTCCTATCACTTCCTCCGCCCCTAGCAGCAGCAAGTTTGTAGCTCCATCTAAGGCGCCGAAATGCTTCACGCATCATCAAAACCTTCGGATCCATTCCGAAGGTTGAGAGAAGTGCGGAAATAAAGAGCTAGGTTGAATGGGCTAAAAACATCCTAAAAGACGGATTTCCCACTGCTTCCACTGCTCCCAAAGCGTCAAAAGACTCCTCTAAGCGCCAAAGATCGTTGGAGGAAACCGTGCCGGTTTCCAAGAGGCCCAAAACACACAGTTCTACAACCCCTGGGCCATCCAACAGCAGATCTCTGAGGTTTTACAATGAAGTCCTAAAGGACGCATTGGTGATCGCGGTGATCGACAGGAGCGATACCGACGGTTCCATTACACCGGAACGGTGGCAACTGGTCAAGCTGAAGCTCTCGAGCAACTTCTTGGCCATCATGCGGGAAAACCCAGGACCACCTCCTATCACAATTGGCGCTGGCTGGCACCAAGGCCATGTCAAGCTCATCGCTTGCTCCAACTAGAGATCTCTCCAAGGCCATCGATGGTTTAGGAGAGATTTGGCCAGGTGCAAAACTCGAGGTCGTATCTAAGGAAGACATTCCTAGTAGACCTCGAACTCGTACCTGGATTCCAGCCGAACCCTCCTCTCCAGAAAGCATTCTGGAAATCATCCGGCTCAGCAACCCGACTCTTCCGACTGATGACTGGAAAGTCGCGAAACTGGAGGAACTAAGGGGTTCTTATAGATGCGCGTTAATTGTGATCAATCAGGAATCCCTTAATCCTCTGGCGCAGACGAAAGGCATGATTCGGTTCGGATTCGAGTCCATTCATTTAAGGGTGTATAAAAAGGATGAGCTGGATGCTGATAAGCAACCTCCTCCTCCTTTAATACCTGACATCACAACCTCGGATCTTGGAGCGTCGATATCCTTTCCAGAATTGGATAGCGACGACTCCAATTTGTCGGAGGTGACTACCAAGCCGTCGGTCTCCTCTTCTGACACATTGTCGGAAATGGAAACCGATGACGAAGCAATTAGAGGTTCTACACGATCAGAGATAGAAGATGAGATCTTGGGCACATCTTCAGAATCGGAGGACCTCATCAACGCCGTGGTGGAGGCGACTCTGGAAGACTGTAGCAATGATACGGTTTCTCCAGATTAATCTCCACCACTCAAAAAAGGCTTCGGCCGCACTCATTCTGCGTCTTTCCAAAAACGCAGAAGACATAATCCTAATCCAGGAATATACATACGCTCCGCTCTATACAAGAGACAAAGGTAAGATTAGAACTTGTGTATTAGTGAAACGTAGCCTTAATATATTTCTACTTCCCAACCTCAGTGACCCCGACCTAACCGTTGCCAGACTAGAGACTGCCAAAGGCTCTTACTGGCTGGCATCGGCTTACCTTGGCCACGACCAAGTGGGCCCTCTCCCTGGTGATAACCTAGAAAGGGTGGTACTGGAAGCGGGAAGGCAAAAAACTGGCCTCATAATCGGATGCGACGCTAACGCACATCATACGGTATGGGGCAGTACCGACATCAATGATACAGGTGAGTCACTTTTAGACTATATTTTAAGTACTAACCTCTTAATTTGCAATATTGGCAATGAGCCCACTTTTATGACAAAAAACCGACAAGAAGTGTTAGATATTACTCTTGTCTCCGACAGCATCACCCAAAGGCTAACAAACTGGATGGTATCGTCTGAACACTCCTTTTCAGACCATAGATACATCCAATTCAGTTTGAGTGATGCTCCCCCCCGCCAACCAACTTCCGGAACTACCGGAAAACTGATTGGACAAAATACAGAGGAATACTGTCGAAAACGATATCCTCTGAACTATCAAGTCCCCCGCGTGACACCAATGAGCTCGACATGAAAGTCAAGGAATTTACTCTGACTCTCAATAAGGCTATGGCCGCTTCCTGCCATCTTATTCAACCAAGAGGCAAGAAAAAGCCACATTGGTGGACATCGGCACTGGGACTGCTCAGAAACGCCTGCAGAAAACTTTTCAACGCAGCAAAAAGCACAAGAAAAGTGACCGACTGGGACTCATATAAAGAATCCCTCAAATTATACAAAAAAGAACTGAGGAAGGCAAAGCGACAATCCTGGAGGTCATTCTGCGACAAAATTACAGAAACCTATGAGGCATCGCGGCTAAGAAAAATCCTCTCCACAAATCCTATGATGCCCAGCTGTTTGAAAAAAACCGATGGCTCTTGAACAACCTCAAGTGATGAATCACTCAACCTGCTTCTGGACACCCACTTTCCAGGTAGCTCACAACTCGCGGCCAGTAGCAGCCCAAACAAGCCTACTGCAACCGTGACCAAAATTCATAGTCTGATTACGAGAGACAAACTGCTCTGGGCGCTGCATAGCTTCAAACCATACAAGTCTGCTGGTCCGGACGGTATTATACCTGCCGAGCTACAGAGGTCCTCAGATATATCAGTTATGGAGAGAAGTGAATGTAGTATTCATTCCCAAAGCTGGAAAATGTTCTCATGTAGTCCCAAAGGACCTCAGACCTATAAGTCTATCATCATTCCTTCTGAAAACTTTAGAACGACTGATTGATATCCATATTCGAGCTAAAGCAGGTCCAAGGCTTCTGTTTACGGCTCAACATGCCTACTGTAAAGGAAAGTCGGTGGAAACGGCTTTGCACTCTCTGACTAGCCACATCGAACGATCCCTACAATATAAGGAGTACACAATGGTTGCTTTCCTAGACATAGAGGGCGCCTTTAACAACGTCAACACATCCGCAATCACGACTGCGCTGTCAACTCTGCAGGTAGACGGCTCACTTGGGGAGCAGATTAGTCTAATGCTAAAAAGCAGGATAATCAACTCCAAACTGGGTGAGACTTCTGCTAAAAGATATGTCAGTAGGGGTACGTCGCAAGGCGGTGTCCTCTCTCCCCTTCTCTGGAACTTAGTAGTTAACGAACTACTGATATACCTGGAAGCGGGTGGTAGCAGAGTGATTGCCTATGCGGATGACGTTACCATAGCCGTCTTAGGAAAACATCTAAATACCATTAAAGAACTCCTCCAAGTAAATCTCAACAGATTAACCCGCTGGGCAGATCGCTGTGGATTGGGAATAAACCCCCATAAAACTGATCTTGTCCTCTTTTCTGGGAAATATAAAATTCCAATCATAGACCCTCCTTCAATAAACGGTACCAGTTTAGTTTTCTCCGATACAGCAAAATATCTGGGTCTCATTTTTGATAGGAAACTAAACTGGAAACCTAACATTCAAGAAAGAGTCAATAAAGCTACAATAGCTTTATTCTCTTGCAAAAAAGCCATTGGGAACAAATGGGGCCTTCAACGTCGCATAACCCACTGGCTATACATCTCGGTCATAAGACCGATACTTACTTACTTGTCTGGTGGACAGAGTCCAAAGAACAGCATGTCTATGCACAAGAGGAGCCTTGCGGTCTACCCCCTCTGCGGCATTAGATATTCTGCTTCACTTGACACCCCTCGACATTTTTAGCAAGCAAGTAGCTGCGACTGCAGCTATTTGCCTTAAAGCGACTAAACAGTGGACAAATAATTCATCTGGCCACGCCAATATTCTTAATACATTAGGAATCCTCACAGAGAATACCGATTACACCATACCTGAACTTTGGTTTGACAAAAACTTCCATGTAAGCTTCCCCTCTAGGGCATTCTGGGAGGAGGATGCTTTCATTGACAAGTCAATCCATCTCTACACAGATGGATCTAAAACCGATAACGGAGTTGGTGGCGGTGTTTTCTCAGATAAGCTAAATCTAAGCCTCTCTTTCCGCCTTCCAAATCACTGTAGCGTGTTCCAGGCGGAAATTTTGGCGATTAAAGAAGCTCTGTCCTGGCTGAAGAAAAACGTGATATCTGCAAAGGATATCCGCATATTTTCGGATAGTCAGGCCGCCATCAAGTCCCTGGACTCGGTCTCATTATATTCTAAAACCGCCCTTGAATGCCGATCATCTCTCATGGAGATGGTAGAGCAGTTCAACATTCACCTTTGTTGGCTGCCGGGCCACAGAGACATTTAAGAGAACTGCAGAGCCGATGAACTCGCCAAAATTGGAACCACTCTACTTATCCTACCGGACAAAGGTAGTATAGGTATACCAATCGCTACGTGCAAACTAACACTAAAGTTAGATGCCAATAAAAGAACTTAGGTGAACAAACATGCTGGACAAACATGTCTAGCGACCAAACAGATCTGGCCAAGGCTGGATCTGAGTCGATCTAAGTGTCTGATCCTTTTAGATAGGAAACATCTCAGCGCCATAATAGGTGTCATTACCGGACACTGCCTCATAGGCAAGCACGCAAGAAGGCTTGGCGCTTTTACTAACGATTTCTGTAGAAGCTGCATGGAAGAGGAAGAGGAGGAGACAATCCCCCACCTACTCTGCACTTGCCCAGCTCTCTCTCAGAGAAGGAAGCTTCATCTAGGAGCTTTCTTTTACAACGACCTAAACGATCTAGAAAAAATAGACGTTAACAGTCTCCTACGCTTTATTATAAGCTCAAACTGGTTCCAGTAGTAAGAAGATCATAGATCCACGTGGCATCACAATGGGCCAATAGGCCTAAGTGGGTTGGTATTTCCAACAGCCACTCTTGAGAATTGTCATCAGCTCCATGGCTACTTTGCCCCATTGTATCTATGGAAGTAGCCCCAAACGCAGTTAACATCACGCCCTTAATTCATACCAAAGTTATTCTCACCTGTTAAACCGAAATTTAGAAACTATTCACCACCTCAGTTCTTCGATTGCTTTAGTCGGCTGAATGCACAAAACCGAGTGTTTCGTTTTAAATGCTTATTACAAAAATCTATTTAAGAGATAGGTAGTTTATATGAAATCCAATTAAATGTTAAGGAAATTAAAAGAGCTATTTGAATTATAGTAGTAGTAAACCAAATAATAATTCGCTGAATTAATGCGGATATATATGCATGTATAATACGAGTAGATATAGGAATGAATCGAATGTCATATCATTTTTATGTGGAAGTAAGTACGAGTATATGTTAAAAACTGAATTCATTTTCAGATGTACGAGTTACATCTATCTTAGGTTAATGGTGAAGATATTTTATAAATATTTTTAATTAGGTTTTATCGTCGCACAAGATCGAGCCGCTAACTTGGTGATAAATATATCAGCTGTATATATATGAATAAAGTTTAGAGGAAAGAATTTAAGTATGTATGTATGTATGTGAAACAATTAACATTACCTTTGGATGGCTCAAATTAATTATTACAAAAAAAACTCATTCTTAAAACTAATGCTACTCGTATATGGCTAGATGGATAGGACAACACTTTACACACACACACTTAAAATTTTGAATTTATGACGATTTCTGGTTGACGAAGTTTTGAAGAAGATTTGAGTCCGGGACTTGAATTTTTTTACTTTGTTCCTTTATTCTTAAATCTTCGAGGACAAGTGGAAGCGCGATAATCTTTGATAAGTCAACTCATCTTGGTCAGTCGAATGCCGAGATAATAACGGCAATCTGGTGGCGCTCTAATAATCGATTTGCTTGTGCGAAATTTCGTCGGTAAACAAAACATCCTCATGTGTGATGTAGCTCTGGTATCTGCACTTGGATTCTCTTTTGGGTGGTGGGTTTTTTCGCATGGGCATATTAGGTGTAGGTTTTTTCTCCGAACTCGGCCACTTCAAGTGTGAAATATTTTGGAAAATGGATTTTTATTTTTCTGAGCTCACGCAAATATGTAATCAGGTACGTGTTCCACTAAGACACTAAGCCGCGCAGAAAAAAACAAACAAAATACTCTTATATTTATATATGTATATACGTTTTACTTTTTGCCACTAACAGATGTGTTATCTGACCACTGCACAAGACGAAGAAGGGGAGCTTCAGCTAAATGAATGACTAAATGAAATAAATGACTAAATGACAACTTCCTTCGTTAAATTTAACGAGAAGAATGTGTTCAGTGGGTTCCCACGTCTGGCGACTATCGATGGGATAAAAGCAAAGTCAAACAAACTTCAGTTGAGCATACTCGTACGAAAGTACAAAAAAAAATTACTTCATGGAAATGATCGCAAGTTGTAGCACTACCCCGCTGGGCACCACGCTTGCCACGCATTCGGGTGATCCCAGGGCAAACAGAAATGCTTGTGTCAGAGCCCGACGGATTCCGGGGGCAGGCAAAATGAAATTTCTAAATTTTACTAAACTTCGGTTTGCAAGTTGGAACCTCAAAAAGCTTGGAGATGGAAGCAATAATGCGTCGCAGAATTCTATATGTCATGTGCGTTCAGGAAACGAAGTGGTGTAATACCGGAAATAGACGAAACGGTGTCGGTGTTATTGTCGCGGCAAATCTTCTTAATAATATCGTTGGTATTTCAAAAATAGGCGACCGCTTGATGAGTGTAAAACTCATTATAAACAATGAAATGTGGAACATTGTCAGCGCGTACGCCCCACAAAACGGTTGCGATCAATCGGAAATGGATAAATTTTGGTCAGATTTCGGAAATTTACTCAGAAATATACCCATCGAGGAGATGCTTTTCGTAGGCGGAGATTTAAACTTCCACGTTGGAGAATCAAATGTAGATTATGAGGACTGCCACGGCGGTAAAGGCTTTGGAACCAGAAATTCTGCTGGTGAAGACATCCTTGGAGCATGTAAAGCCCACGGTCTCACTGTTTTAAATACGACGTTTATAAAACATCAACGACATCTTATCACCTATAGCAGCGGAGGCCACGAAACACAAATAGACTATCACCTTTGCAAAAGATCGATGAGAAACATCCTTGGAGAATCGTTAGTTACCCAAAACTGGCTGCTTATTACAGAATTCTTCACAGCGGAACCACCAAAAACACGAGAGCCTGTTAGAAAGCCTAAAATCCGGTGGTATAACTTATCGAAAGAACGAGGCACAAGATTTATTGCACGCGCTAAAGAAGTACTTCTTAATATAAACGTTATCGCATACTCACTTAGCCCGCAAGAAATGTGGAACAGCATGTATGTACGAGGCATGCAGGACTCACGCAAAGTCTCTTCTAGGAACGATATCAGGACATTATCACATCGAGAAAGAAACATGGTGGTGGAATGACGAAACCAAACGAGTTGTGACCGACAAGAAGCAAGCATTTCAAGCGTGGACAAAATGTGATCGGAGCAACGATATCGAAAAGTCTCGATTTGCACTTGAATATGAGCGACTTAAAAACGTTACAAAGAGAGTCCTGGCCCAAACCCGAGCGGCAGTAGCAGAAAACCTTTACCAGGACTTGGAACAAATATCCTCACGATCGGCAGATAGAAGACAAGCTATTCAAGAAGTTCAAACGTCGTACAATAGTAAAGTGCCAGATATTTTTAAACTCGCTGCGCAAAGGCGAAAAAATGCGATGGAAATAACGTCGCCAAAATACATCAAAGACTCCTACGGGCACTTACTAACAAACGAAAAGGACATCTGTGATAGGTGGCTTGAATACTGTAAGGACCTGCTTAACAAACAGTTTCCACGTGATCGCGTCCCTACAGCTGATCCATTCGAAGAAGAAGTTGCTGACTTTTCAACAGATAAGTATAGCTATCGGAAAAATGATACGCGGGAAAGCGGCGGGACCAGACAACATCCCATCAGAGTTTTGGTCGAAGATGAAATGTATCGGCAGTGAATGGCTGTCGAAACTCTTGAATAAAATAAAATGCGGAGAAACTATGTCGAATCAATGGAGAAGTAAAGGGTCCGCCATCTAACGTTTTTTTTTTCAACTAGTGCTTATTTCGTGAATGGTAAAACTTAGCTCATGTCAGATAATTCGTTTTATCCTTTCGCTGAACGAATATGGTTGTGTATACGCTTGAACTACGCTTCGCTAAGTGGGCCTGCGATCGACTTAGAGAAGATGCCGATTTTGCCAAAAAAAATCATCTTTTCAGATGAAGCTCATTTTGATCTTGGCGGGTATGTAAACAAGCAAAATTGTCGCATTTGGGGCACAGAAAACCCGCACGCATACATTGAAAAGCCGATACACCCAAAACGAGTCACTGTTTGGTGCGGATTTTGGTCCAGAGGCATAATTGGCCATTTTTCTTCGAAAATGAGCAAGGAGTGGCTGTTACAGTCAATGGCGATCGTTATCGGGCCATGTTGAACGAATTTTTGTCCACAAAAATTGAAGAGGAGGATATTGGCAACATTTGGTTTCAACAGGACGGCGCTACGTGCCACACAGCCGAAGCTACACTGCGCCCTGTTTTTGAAGATCGCATTATCAGCCGCAGAGCTGATGTCGTTTGTCCACCTCGGAGCTGCGATTTGACACCGTTGGACTATTATTTGTGGGGTGCCGTAAAAGATAAGTGTTACGCCGACAAGCCAGAGACAATTGACGCTTTAAAGGACAATATTAGTGAAGCCATGTAGGCTACTGCATGGCCAGCCGAGGCAGCCATTTGAATGAGATTATTTTCCATTATTAACCGGAAGGATAAAACTAATTATCTGTCAAATCAGACATGAGCTAAGTGTTACCATTCACGAAATAAGCACTAGTTGAAAAAAAAAAACGTTAGATGGTGGACCCTTTAGCTTTTTGGTTCCGTTATACAAAGGCAAAGGCGACACGCGAGAATGCAACAACTACCGCTCAATCAAGCTGATGTCACACACGATGAAAATCGTTAAAAGAGTTTTAAACGAACGTCTTCGCAAAATCATAAAGCTCGACGATAGCCAGTGTGGATTCGTGGAAGGAAGATCGACGGTGGACGCAATCCAAAGCTTGCGAATATTAATGGAAAAACATCGGGATTCGTCAAAAGATCTGCACATGGTATTTATTGATCTAGAAAAGGCATTTGATCGTGTGCCTAGAGATCTCATATGGACCGCGTTGAGGTCTCAAAAGGTACCGGAAACGTATATACGAATGATATGGAAACATCAAAACTGCTGTTAAATATACCGCCGGACTTACGAGAGAATTTCCGGTAAATGTCGGAGTGCATCAAGGAAGCGTTCTTAGCCCTTTCCTCTTTAACGTGGTACTAGACTATCTTTTGAAAGATTGCATGCACAAAGCAAATGTAACATCGATTTTCTTCGCCGACGACGCAGTTATTCTAAGCGATAATGTCGTAGATTTACAAAACGTCCTAAGTAAATGGAAATACGCGCTAGAGAAAAATGGCTTTAAAATAAGTCGCTCAAAGACGGAACATTTGACCTGCGCATTTTCGGATCCACTGCGACCTATTCCAGATATAATGTTGGACGGAATAGTTCTTCCGAAAACCACTAGGTTCAAGTATTTAGGATCAATCGTTAACGTAGAAGCGAAATGTGACGACGACGTAAGGCACAGAGTAAGTGTGGAGTGGATGGAATGGCGAGAAAATTCGGAAATCTTCTGTGACCGAAAATTTCCACTTAAATTGAAGGGAAAATTTTACACCACGATGGTTCGGCCAGCTCTTACATATGGTTCGCAGTGCTGGACAATATACGAAGCGTTTAAAAATAAAATGACGGCAGCAGAGATAAAAATGTTAAGGATGTCGACTGGAGTTACGAAACGCGACTGCATAAGATCTATGCACATTAGAGGAAGTCTACACTTAAAAAATTCGGTTATTGAACAACTGGAGTCGGATAGAATTAGCTGGTATTGCCACGTTTAAAGAAGATCTCCAGAAAATCCCGTTAAAAAGGCAATATCAACTACGGTCGCTCCTACTAAAAGAAAACTAGGTAGGAAAAAGAATTCCTGGATTGCTCAGATGGCAAATGCACAAGAACGTCTGGGCCTAACCGCCGAAGCGATACAGGACCGAGCAGTATGCAGACTCGTTCTGCGATCTGCGACATTAGCCAACCCCATAAGCGGAGCAGTGGGAAACTGCTAGTAAAAGGAAAAAAAGAAGAGGAAGCCAATTCGCTGCGAACGAGATCTTGGCCATTTTGGCAGTTGGATTTTGATAAAATCATAAAAACAAAAAATGTCGTCGTGTGATTTGGTTTTATAATTGGTTTGAGATGGGTAAAAGGCAATCCGCCACAACATCTTTATAGGTAGACTACTTTTAAAAACCACCCTGCTGCTTCTTTACATATTTGTCAGTAACCCTTCTGTATATGTACGTTTGGGTCTCTTCCTTTGTCTTCGGTCTCGTATGAACTTGCCGTCTGTTTATTGCAGTTAGCGGTTCTTATGTACGTCTCGTTTGATCTTGTGTGTGTTAACTGTTAGGTAATTAGTCTGTCATCTGTAATGTACCTATCGTTTGTTTGTTTGGCTCTCCATCCCACATTCATGTTGATAAATTGTGCTGAAAAAGTCTAAATATGTAAGTGAATTCAGATAATCAACATTTTAGTTGTTCAATACGATTACATGAACGATAAACGCTCGCCGTGAGTTGAACCAGTCGCCAAATTTCTCCTTAACAACTTCGATCGTTGGGTCGCTTGTATGGCATGTAGCGCCGTCTTGTTGGAACCACAGCTCGAATATATCGATGTTGTTGAGCTCTGACCACTTAAAGTGGGTTAACATCGCTCTATACCTGATACCAATGACGGTAACGGTGTCGCCTTCCTTATTTCGAAAGAAATAAGGTCCGATGATACCACCATGCCATAAACTGCACCAAACAGTCAATCTTTGTGGATGCATTGATGCTTAGCCGAATATTTGTGGATCGTCTTTGCTTTAATAATGGCAATTATGCTTGTTAACATAGCCGCTGAGTCAAAAACAGGCCTTTTCCGAGAAGATGATCTTTTGGCCAAAATGCGGATCTCCGGCCTTTATTATTTTTAGATAACAGAACCAAGCGCGATATATATTGAATACCGCCAGATCTTATACAGACTTATCTTGATAAATGGTCCAAACGCGTTCCAATATTTGGGCATACACCGATATGTTTTTACCCGTATTGTGGTCGATTAGATCTCATAATCTTCCACATAATTACCCCCAAAAAAATATTTTATTTCAATGGATTTCAGCTCATCAGGTAAATATATAATCTCAGATAAAACTACTTTTGTTACATAAAAGTATTTCAGATTATTAATTTAAGACAAGTCAGTGTGCGTTTTTGGCTGCGGGCTACTCGAATGATAAGAAGGCAGCAGAATAGAAGATCAAAATCGGCATGATAGTATCCCTCCTGAAAGTGAAGAACAGATAGTTTATGAAGTACTACCCGTGCAACTAAAAGTATATTCAGCAGTTTATAAACGCGTTTCTGCAACAGAATTCCAGTACGTATTCGGTAACTCACAAAGTAGTGAAAGATTACGTACCCCGAGAGTGATTAGGAAGCAGTTATTAACTGATCACAAATAATATACTTATACCAAAAAATGCTCGCATTTGTGGTTTTAATATTTCTGCACATGATTGCGCTTAGCCAATAGAGCCGAATTTCGTAATTTTACTAGACCGCATTTATGTTGGTATTGGGCATCCTGCCAGAACAATTTACAGATTTGCATAGCCACGTACCGTCCATTTCAAGTGCTGAGCCTTTAGCTTATATGAGAAAATTAAGAACATTAAGCCTAATAATCTTAGGCTTTCTTTATTGCTTAACATATCCTGCAGAACATTTCAAAGGCATTTGACCACCGCTAGGAGCAGTTCATCTAGACAGTTTGTACCACGCTGCTTGAGCTTGGAACATATGAGCGTTCAAAGTGTTGCAGTCTGTTTGGCAACCCTGAAATATCTGGAAATGATAGACCAGCTATAGTGATTTGTGTCTGCACTTATATTTACACCCAAAAGAGCTCTAATTACGAATTTCAATAGCAAACGTACAGTTTAGATAAGTATCAGAATTTGATTAAAACATTTCTTATAATGTCTTGTGATGGATATATTCTTAAAGTATAGGGTCCACAGGCTACCACTGATTCTGATGCTTCAATAATGAAGAAGCCCTTCAGAAGCGCAAATGCGGCGATAAGGCACTTTTTCAAAAGGAATAATGTCTTTATTTTCAGAGATTAAATTTCAACCCTAGAATCACATGTGTACAGAGCACATATCTCCGAATTCCTGCTGGAAGTAAATCAGCAATCAAGCAAACAAATCGCAATATATAAAGATGTGTAGTTGGGTTATAGAAGTTGTAAATTGATGCTTTAAAAGAGGTTTTAAGTTATTCCGTCAGGAGTTCCTCAGTCTTTCTTCTTCTCACTTGATGGATGATTTTAAAATAGTTTGAACAAGTTTCGCCCACTGATCGAAGACACCGATGTTGCTTATAGTCTCAGATCTGACGTAAGAAATATATGTATACCCTCATCTGTTATTCAATGATGAAAGAGATTATCTGGTAGATAATACTTAAAAAAACCAAAAAAAAGTAGATGCCTAGCTAAATCGCATGCCAATGTTGTTAAATAAAATAAATTATAATTAATTTTTTTTTAGCAACTTCCCCCATTTGTTATTCATAAGAAACGAGCATTAGCTGAGAGAATATGACACAAGGAATTGGAAAAATATAGATTGCATACATATTTTTCAGTACAACTATGAAGTTGCCAAGTGTAAACAGGTGAGCAATAGTTGTTAATATACCCTCATCTGTTATTTGATAATTTTTTTATTTACTATAACTAAAAGGTTATTTTTTACCTACTCAACGGTATAAGGTTGCCTTAAGAAAATTTGTCCCATCCATGGTTGCATAGATTTTACTGTGGTATATAATCTTTTTATTATGCGATCCGGTAGATCTTTCAATAGTGAGGCGGTGACCGAAAGCTTTAAATATTTTTGTTCCAGGTATTCACTCCTATAAAGTGCAGCATCTTCAGAGAGTTTCTTGTCCTCTGCGAACTCCAACAACAGAGCCTTATACCGTTAGAATACTTGCGGGACGGACATTACGTTATTATTACCGATGATTTCTTCGCTGAAAACTTACCATCTAAAATCTAGGCAAGCATGGATGGGACAAACTTTTCTTAAGGCAACCTTATACCGTTGAGTAATTAAAAAAATTACCTTTTATTGAATAAAAAAATTATCAAAGACATTATCCTAATCCAGGAACCATGGATTGTAGAAGGCGTGGTCTTAGGATACCTGTATACTCTCCGCTCTATGCAAGAGACAAAGGTAAGATCAGAACTTGTATATTAGTGAAACGTAGCCTTAATGCGTTTTTTCTTCCTAATCTCAACGACCTCGACTTAACCGTTGCTAGACTAGAGACTGCTATGGCCGCTTCCTGCCCTCTTATTCAACCTAGAGGCATGAAAAAGCCGCACTGGTGGACATCAGCACTCGGACTGCTCAGAAAAACTTGGAGAAAACTTTTCAACTTAGAAAAAAGCACAAGAAAAGTGACTGACTGAAAAGTGAGGGACTCATACAAGGAATCCCTCAAATTATACAAAAAAAACTGAGGAAGGCAAAGCGACAACCTCCAGGATGCTGTGACAAAATCACGGAAACCTCTGAGGCATCGCGGTTAAGAAAAATCCTCTCCACAAATCCTATGATACCCAGCTGTTTAGAAAAAAACCAATGTGTCTTGGGCAACCTCAAGTGATGAATCACTCAATCTGTTACTGCACACCCACTTTTCAAGAAGTGCCCAATTCGCGGTCAGTAGCAACCCAAACAGGCCTACTGCAACCGTGACCAAAATTCATGGTATGATTACGCTGGGCGCTGCATAGCTTCAAACCATACAAGTCTGCTGGTCCGGACGGTATAATGATTGCCGAACTACAGAGGTCCTCAGATATTATTCTGCCAGTGTTAGAAAATATTATGAGGAGTTGTGTAGAACTTATCCACATTCCACTATTAGAAGAAGTTCCACTAGGAGAGAAGTCAATGTAGTTTTCATTCCCAAAGCCAGAAAATATTCTCATGTTGTCCCAAAGACCTCAGTCTATCATATTTCCTTCTGAAAACTATAGGACGGCTGATTGATACCCATATACGAGCTAAAATTGATCCAAGACTTCTGTCAACTGTTGAACATGCCTATTGTACAGAAAAGTCGGTATAAACGGCTCTGCATTCACTGACTAGCCACTTCGAACGATCCCTATAATATAGAGAGGACACAGTAGTTGCTTTCCTGAAAATAGAGCATGCGCTTAACAACTCACTTGGGGAGTTGATCTGTCTTATGCTAAGCAACAGGATAATCAACTCCAAACTGAATGGAACTTCTACTAAAAGATGTGTCAGTAGAGGTACGCCGGGAGTCGATGTCCTCTTCCCTGGAACTGAGGGGTAAATGAACAGCTGATATTCCTTGAACGCGTGTGGTAGCAGAGTGATTGCCTATGCGGTGCGGATGACGTTGCTATTGCCGTCCTATGTAAGCATCTTAATACCACTAAACAACTCCCTCAAGTAAATCTCAATAGATTAACCCGTTGGGCAGATCGCTGTGGATTAGGAATAAACCCTCACAAAACTGATCTAATCCTCTTTTCCAGGAAATACAAAATTGCAGTTATAGACCCTCCCTCAATAAACGGTGCCAGTTTAGTATTTTGCGAAAAACAGCAAAATATTTGAATCTATTTTTTGACAGGAAACTAAATTGGAAACCTGACTTTTCGGATAGTCAGGCCGGTATCAAGTCCCTAGACTCGGTCTCATTATATTCTAGAACCTAATTTAAATGCCGATCATCCCTTGTGGAGATGGTAGAACAGTTCAACCTTCACCTTTGCTGGGTGCCGGGACACAGAGATATTCCAGGGAACTGTAGGACTGATGAACTCTCCAAAATTGGAACCACTCTACCTATACTACAGGAAAAGAATAGCATAGGTATACCAATCGTTACATGCAAATTAATATTAGGCTGCATGCCAATAAGAAAATAGACCTTAGGTGGACTATTGGACCAACATGTCTAGCTAACAAATAGATTGGGCCAAAGCTATATCTGAATCGTTCTAAGTGTCTGATCCTTTTAAATAGGAACATCTCAGCGCCATAATAGGTGTCATCACTGGACACTGCCTCATAGGCAAGAACGCAAGAAGTTTTGGCGCTTTTACAAACGACTTCTGCAGAAGCTGCATGGACGAGAAAGAGGAGGAGACAATCCTCCACCTACTCTGTACATGTTCAGCTCTCTCCCAGAGGAGAAAGCTTCATCTAGGAGTTTCTTCTACAAAGACCTAAACGATCTAGAAAATATAGAAGTTAACAGTCTCCTACGATTTATCATAAGCTCAAACTGGTTCCATTAGTAAGAGGATCATAGATCCACGTGGCATCACAATGGGCCAATAGGCCTAAGTGAGTTGGTACTTCCAACAGCCACTCTTACCTACCTACCTACCTACTAATGCTCAGCTTTATTCTGACACCAGTCTCATTGATGTGCGCTCTTTGCCCAAAAGTGCCCCATCCTCTCCTCTTTATAGGGTTCACCTTTAGCTCTCACTATCAACAAAGCGTTTTACTTGTTTTTCACTGATTTTAACGTTTCATTTAATTTTTTTCCACACTGAATTCTTTATTTTTATGAATATATATATATATATTTTTTTTTGTATTATTTCACATTTCCACTGGGATTTTTCCTCGTCGCCATGTGGTGTTCTCGTCTCTCAGACTTCATTTATTACATATGCTTAGTGGGTCATGCTTAACCTATACAATTGGTACTTAATCTTAATGTGTGTTGGAGTAAGATTAAACTGCTAACACAATTGTTGTGGCCTTCGGCCCTTAACTGCTATTTTCCATTGCAATAAGGATTTGCCAACAAACTCTGCCCTACGTATTTTGTGTTATGCGAATTTTATGTCCAGATTCGATTATGATATTAGATATCGAAATATAAAACTGATGATGATGACATAAATAGAAAACGACTCAAAATTTTTGATGAGTGACCTTTCGATTTTACCTGTGTCTATCAAATACCCTGAATGCGTTCGATATTACACTGCTTTACAATCAGGGGATCCTTTACCGAATAATGAAAATAGAGAAAATTTGTCGTTACAACACGGATGCATTTTCAAGAGCATATGAATTATCATTTCTGCAAGTTTATAAAAAAGATTACTCGATAAGCTGCACTCTGCTTATATAGCGCATGAAGACGCTAGCCAGAAGTTATGTATGGTGGAAGAACATAGGCAAGGATACTAAGCACCTCTTCATGAGTTATGTCAATTGTGCCAAGGTTACACCTGACGTTGAAAAGGTGGAGCCTCATCCGTGGTATTATTCAAAGATCCCGTAGATGTGCTCACATTTGGATTACGCATTTTATGAATAAATCATTCTTAATCATCATCGACACACATACTAAGCGGGTGGAAGGATACCACAAAGTAGTACTACTACCACTTCGGCCATTAAATGCTTAAGAGAAATATTTTCGAGGTTTTGGCTTTCTTTGAAAATTGTTACTGATAATGGGCTACAATCCTACGATCCTTTGAATTTGTCGTTTTTTTTTTAAAATTAAACGAAATAACTCAATATTTCTCCGGTCCCCTATGATCTGGCGATAAACGATAAGGGTTGTCCATGCAATAATGCAAGGGCTACTCGCTATTGGCAATGAACTCGGAAAACAGTCGCATCCGAACTCTCAGTGAGGAAAGTTGATTTATTAGTGGTGTTAGCAAGTGCAAGTGGTTTAAGAAGTGATTTAAGTGAATAATGATAAAAAGAATAATGGCTCTGTGGAGTGTTTACTGAGTTCAGGATTGGTGGACCTAGGTTCAAGTCCACCGGGGGGAACGAATAAGCCTTTTTTTTTCTTTACTTTCGTAAACGAAAAAACTAATAGTGAAACGGGTGCCGAAAGACAATAAAGCAATGGATTCCGGTCAGCCGGAGATCCCGCAAAATCAATCGTTGCCCAAAAGAGTTACGAGAACAAATGAAAATCAGCAGACGTCGGCAACAACAACAAACATTGCAACAACCACAGCGGAAACATCATCTGAGGCATTCAAGATGGAAAAAAGAAGAAGGAAAGTGATTCCAAAATCCAATCCATCGGCAAAAAGGCCGACAAAAGAGGGAAAAATGGCACTGAGTTTAGCCGTATCAGCAGCAGAAACAGGAGAAGATAATGGTAGCTACTCCTACGAATCAGAAGGGGGTGAAGGCCGATATGTCGGAGAAGGCAATTCCTTCAAAGAACTATCGGCAGACGAGCAGGGTGCCGCAACAGAAGATGAGGGTGACGAGGAAGCTAGAGAGCTCGATAAGCTGATTAAAGAGCTGATAGCAAAAAGAGAGAAGTTGCGACAGAAAAGACAACAAGAGCAACAAAAACAACAAGAATTGCCTCAGCAACAAAACAGAAACAACTGCAACAACAACAGAAACCTGTGCAAAACAACATACAGTTGCAAAAACAAAAACAAACAGGACAGAAAGAGAAACAACAGGAGCAACAACAGCAACAACAACAACAACAACAAACGAAGGAGCAACAACAACGGCCACGACAGCAGAAACAACAACAACAACAACAGCCATAGAAGCAGCAACAAAGAAAGAAGAAAAAAGTTACCACCAATTAACGTAAGTGATTTAGAAATAAATGATAGCATAAGGTTATGAGATGTAAATAAGGATTTTTACGTAAAAAGATTGAGTGCCAACAAGCACATTATAATACTCGTATGTAGTAGCATGGAGGAACATAAAAAAGTACGCACCGCCCTAGGTAAGGCGGAAACCGAATATTTCTCATACACTCCTAAAAGTGAAAAATTACAGACTGTGCTGTTGAAAGGCATCGACCCTTCAATAAATACAGAAGAGCTCGAAACAGAGCTAAAGAGGTTTCAGAGCGACGACCTTAAGTTCGTGGTGGTCAAACCGTTTACCACGGCTGCGGCAAGGGGTGTAACCGAAAATTTCCATTCTTTTTAGTGCAGATAACGCCCAACAGTAAAACTGATAGTTTACGAAGTATAAAGTTTCTTCACTATCATTCTGTTAGTTGGGAAAAATTAGAAAGGGTATATCGCGTACTACAATGTATGCGCTGCCAGAGGTTCGGGCACGCCGCAGCTAACTGTAACATGCAGATCAGATGCGTGAAGCGCGATAAGAACCACAAAAATGGGGAGTGTGCACTAGGTAATGATAAAGTAGAGGATAGGAGTCAACTCTTCTGCGTACTCTGCAGGAACTCGGGACATCCCGCCAATTATAGAGGTTGTCCTAGGTTCCAGGGAGCTGAAAAAGAAAGTTCAGGCTAGAAAACGAGTTAATGGAAGAAAGAAAACGTCTAAAGAGTCGCGCGTTCGCTAATTTTGTAGCACCCAATGTGTCCTTTGCCCAAATGGCAGCTGGATCGAATGGTGCCACAATGACATTAAAAAACACGTCGAAAGATGCCGAAAAGGCACCGGAGACGGATCTGGACCTGAAAGCGATCCTTCTGTCACTGCATGGAAAGATCGATCACTTCCCGAAACAACTCAATGAACAAGCACCTCGAATAGACGTTATCTATTCGACATTGTTTGATAAGACTGGCGCGCCGATATAATGTCTGATACGCTGAATGAGGTAAATCTGAAGATACTTGCAGTGAATGTTAACGCACTGATCAGAATCGAGAGAAGGATTAATCTTTCTAACTTGTTGGTAAGCGAGTGCCCAGATGTTATTTTGGTAAGCGAAACGAAGCTTAGCCAGAATCACAAAATTGGCTACAGTGGTTACAATATTTATAGAAGAGATCGGCCTAACTCCACAAGAGGGGGTGGGGTTGGTGTACTTTTACGTAAAGGCTTGCGCCATAAAATCATATATAGCAGGGTCGTGCATGGGTTCCATGTGTTGGAAGCGTGCATCGTATGCATTCGTCTTCGTAGTGAAAGAAGGTTGTATGTGGTGTCGCCTTACGCACCTGAAGCACTTCTTCCCACTCAATTTGTAACAGAGCTCGAAAAACTTTTTCGTTCTCTGCGGTTACAGTCGGAAGAAAATTTTTACTTTTTGGCCGGAGACCTTAACGCTAAACATGCGGCATGGGGAAATAATCCACCAAATACCAGGGGTAATCAGTTATTTAACTGGTGGTGTTTACATAGGATTGAGTACAAACTCGAGTTGTACGCGACGAATACCCCCTCTTTCCCATCTGCTGGTTTCTTTTTGGACTTGGCATTAATAGACAATAGGGTGGAACTGACGAACATAGAACGACCCACTAGGAACTGTTTGAGAGCGTTTGAGTACGACAGCGACAACTACGGACTAGCCGCTACAGTACGGATCCAGAACGAGCAAACACTGCTGGAACAATATGATCATGTGTTCTCATACGATTATCGTAGAGTAAGATGGTCACGCTTCGGCAAAACTCTGAAGCGTAACTTGCGTTCGAGCGGGATCGATTCTCCGAATAACAGAATTCTGACAAACGACGAGATTGACCGACATTTAACAGAAATGGACATTGTAATTAAACAAACTATGGAGCAAACTATTCCTCGGATACAACACTCCGAAGACAATCAGACTAATAAGTACCGAACTCCCACAATCGACGTACTATACGCACACAAAAGTAGATTGCTCTCGAGGCTAAAACAGCTATACAGACGGTTTACTGACAGGAACAATACTGAAATAAGAACATTAAAGCCAATGATAAAAAACCTGAAACAATTAATAAAAGAAAATTTCAGTAAATCCATAAGTCTGTATTGGGGCAATAAAATCCGGGCTATAAAATCCAGTAGCCCGAATATGTTTCCGCAGATAAATAAATTGTTCAGACGGAAAGATCACAATGACATTCAATGTGTGCGAATCACACAGACGACAGAAAACAGACACCGGTATAAGTCCAGAAAGTGTTGACTCAGGAGACGGTATCTTTGTGGTCGAAGACCCACAGGAGAAAGTCGAGTTGCTAGGTGCCTATTTCGAAACCGTGCATACTATGAACAATCCAGTTTACCGTAACCACGATATTGAAAACAGGACTTACGGAAATCACTTCTATCTGCGCAACGAAATCCAGAATTGGCGATCTGAGAACAACGGTTTTATCCTGTTTAATGAAGAAAACGCGGCAAACGTCATTGTCGCCGATGGACAAGCTGCGAGTCACTTGTTCGTGCGAAAAGATGAGCACCTGTGCATCTTTGAGTCACTGAAGAACAAAAAGTCAGCGGGAGTAGACGGTATCCCAAACGTCATATTGAGACATCTACCCCCGGAAGCAATGGAAATTTTCACTACGCTATTTAACAATGCGCTCAATAATGCATATTATCCAGCGCATTCTAAAGTAGCAGTGGTACACCCTATCCCAAAAAGGGATAAAATTAGGACCCACCCTGTTAATCTTCAGTCAATTAGTCTACTTCCGAACATTGGCAAAGTATTTGAAAAGGTAGTCAACAGAGCGCTGTTAAAATTGGTGGGGGATAACAATATAATACCGAACAATCAGTTTGGTTTTAGGGCGAGGCACGACACAATTCATGCGGCGTCAAAACTGATCTCCGGCATACAATGGAACAGAGGCAAGAACCAATGTACTGGTGCTTGTCTGGTTGACTTGGAGAAGGCCTTTGACACCGTATGGTTAGAGGGGTATTTCTACAAGCTAACCAGAATGGGCATGCAGAAACCTTTATTATATATGATTTACGATATGTTTATGGGAAAGAAGTTCGTTGTCAAATGTGGCAACGTAATTTCGAGTAAAGTTTTTAACATTAAAAATGGCTTACAACAGGGGTCGGTTATTTCTCCGATTCTGTTCAATATTTACACAAGTGATCTAATAGGTACCCTCAATCACGCTATAGCGTATGCAGATGATTTAGTGGCGTACAGATCAGGACTAAAAATCGAAGTCATTAACACCGTTTTGCAACGTGACTTCGATCATATTAAGGAGTATTGCGATTATTAGAAATTGAAAATTAATTTCCAAAAGTCAGAAACAATCTTATTTAGAACTCCGTTGAGAAGGGCCTCTTGGGAGACCAGAAATAACTGGCGAAATTTGGCCATCATTGGACAACATGGACTACCACTAGCGGTGAGAAGCGCAGTTAGATATCTTGGTATCTGGCTTGATAAGTATTTATATTTTGACAAACATATAGATGCTAGTCTGGCTGGTGCCAAGAAGGCTTTAGCTCTGACAAGGAAATTGTTTCAAAGCAGTCAACTTGATTCCAGAGTGAAAATCATATGCTACGTGGCCCTAATCAGGCCAATCATCGCTTACGGCTGTCCGGTGTGGTTTAATGTAGCGCCGTCTTATATGGAAATGATTCGTGTGTTTGAGAGACAGTGTCTTAGAACCTGCCTTCGATTGTACAGAACACCTGAGTCAGAGTACATAAAATATTATCCCAACAAAGTCCTTTACAAGGGAGCTGGACTAAATAGGATTGACAATTTTCTAATTAAGGTGATTCGAAGGCACGTCGCAAGAGCAATGACGAGCGATAATAGCCTAATCTTTGGGGCATATTACCCCAATATAATGTACCACGAGAGTACACTTCAATCTGGCTTTATCCCTCCTGAAGCATTTCTCCATATTGACGCTAAAGGGTTAGTGCAAAGTAGGGATGGTATTACGGTATTATACCACCGCCACCGCGGTGCGAGGGAAAAGCGGCTCATCTACGACGGGTACGTCGCCAGTGCTCCGGAGCTGTTCCGTTTTAACCCTGCAGTTGTGGACAGGGATAGGATCAATGCCGAAAAGCAGCACACCGAATATTGGTGGCTTAAAGAAGGGGAGAGAGACGATACGCTCTCCTAGATCGGTGCGCTACGCTAGATGGTCTCGATCAGGTTCCGGAGGTGCATGTGCACCATGATAACGACTGCCAGGCGCCCGAAAACGCAATCGAGATGGCGACCACTCGGAGCAAAAGAAAACGAGTGCTCGTTAAGTTAAATTAAGTAGTATAGGTAGGTTAAGTAGATAGGTAGCTTAATTTTAAATAAAATTAAAAAAAAATATAGAGCATCTAAGTTTTTTGATAATAATTTTTCTTAGAGAATCATATATGTAAATATGTTGGTTATATAAGCTAAGTCCTAGGATAGATTTAAGGTCGAAAGACACTAGTTGTAGTAATATCGTTAAGTTTAGAGTGCTCGATAAGAGCCAGTAAGCTAAATTAAAAAAAAAAATTTTGCTGTTAAATTAGATTTAAGCATTTTTGTCTAGTACGTAATTTGTGATATAGAAAAAAAATAATAAAAATTAATTTAAAAGTAAAACAAAAAATTTTTAACTCGGAAAACAGTCCCTCCGAATGGATATTCAAATGGCAAATCAGAATAAGAATAGATTTCGTCAAAAGGGAATCACCAGCCAAAGCTGAAAATACCGAAAGTCTTACGAAGATACAATAATATAGCGTTGAGGACTTGGTGCAAGTTCGAGTTTATACTAATAAGGCTTACAAATGGAAATTTGGAGATAGTCTTGCCAAGACACGATCGCCATGTGATAATCAACAACGGAAACTATAACCGACCGAACATGCCTATCAATGAATAAGAATTCAAGGTTTCTGATAATAAAGATACATGACATAGGAAGCCTCCTAAAAGATTCGCAGTGTGAAAATGAAAATTTTCTTCATGGGGTATTTTAGTTGAGGCCCAGGTCTAACCCGGACGTCATCTAAGTAAGTAAGTTAGTAACTGCACGGCGGCCCTTTAAGAAATTTATTTCAGATTAAACCAAAAGTAAATTTTTGTTTGCTTTCTTACATAAAAAAAAATAATAGATAAAAGGATCTATCTTTATAAACCGAGTAAAAATAAATATTGGGAGCAAGATTAATAAAGACGTTGAAATGTGTGGCTGGAGCTAAATTACATACAAGAATCACAGGGTTCCTGTAACGTAACCATGTAAAATTTAATTCATGTTTGTTTCTACTCAATATTTAAGTTCAAAAAAATACATGTTCAGATCACATTCATGTGATAGTTCCGTGGACTCATTTTCCAGATTTATTAGCTATTCGTTATATTTTCCTATCTTTCTTCTTACACAGTACATTATTCTTTTAGACAATTAGACAATGGACGAACGTTTTTCGTTTTCTAAATGTATCAAAACCAAAAATCTCTTCCCCAAAAAACCTTGTAAATGTTTTTTCGACATGCATCTTTGCGTTAGTATTATAAAAGTGATGAACAAACTAAATAATAATAATGGGTAATATACTCGCACTCGTATCTTATATGTTTATCTTGTAGAAAAATAAATCTCACACAACTTGCTCTTGTAAACCTGAGGTTGTCTAACTGAAGTTCAGCATAGTTTATGGTTTCCTGTCATACAGATAAAGCGAAATTGCTATTAGAGTTGGCAAAGATAAGGCTAATGACATCAAATACAGAAATGGTAACATTGATGATAAATCATTTTGTGGAAACATGCTACTCGTACAATATATAGGAGTAGTAAATACGAATTCCTCACATAGACTAATTCCAATTCTCGCTATTGGAACTCACACACCAATAAGAACGATAACAGTGCGTTCGGAAGAAAACATCCTGGCTGTGGGGGCTTGTGTTGAAGAGGACACCAATTTATCGAATTGGTGCAAGGACTAAGGCCGTGTGGCCATTTACTGCGTCGAGTGTTCAGTCATGAGGCCCACTTCTTGTAAAACGGCTGCATAAACATGCAGAATTGGCGTATTTAGAGGGAGGGCAATCCTCAAGAAATTCAATAGCTATCATTTCATCCAGAAAATTGTACTGGTATTGGTGCGGATTATACGCCTGTTGCATCAACTGCCCATATTTCTTCAAAAATGAGACTGAAGCATAAGTTACTGTCAATAGACACCGGTACTATGCGTTGACCAACGACTATTTGTTCACAAACTTGGGCGACATCAATGTGGAAGATGTCAGGTGGATGATGCTTCACCCCATACTACCAATGAAAACGAGACTTTATTGAAAACACGATTTGGCAATAGAGTCACTTCAATAAATGGACCCGTCAATTAGCCACCAATTGCGATTTGGCAATACTGGTTTATTTTTTGTTTGCTTGAAAAAGTCGTCGAAAATTTAACATGTATGTTAGGATGCACTATGTATGAGACAGTTGTGCCCGAAACTATTTTCAAATATTTGGGATATAAATAGTCCTTCGAAGGAATTTAATGAATCGTCATCAGGTTAATTTGTTTGTGTTTTATTTAAACAAAAAATTCGGAACCTCTTAAAACAGAAAACACCCTTTATATAGAGTGACCAGATAGCAATGATAGTTTTTCCAATTGTTATGTCTCAGCAGCTGTCAAATTTACCAATGACGTCTAGCTGTTCAAATATTCAGTAGGGTTTGCCATTTCATCATGCATCGTTCTTCGCTTGCCGATTGGGTGGAAATTATTAAAAAATATTATCAAAATTCCGGCTCAATTGTAAAGACGCAAAGTGAATTTCGTCGTGAAATCGGTCGTCATCATGGCTTCAGCGTGTAGACAATTCGTCGCACCGTGGAAAAATTTGAGAGTGGCTACACTCTTTTGGATCTTAAGATTGGAGATTGGTGCGAAATGAAGAAAATATAGCGGCCAGTATCGAAGAAGACCCAGAAATGTCGATTCGGCGCCGATCAGCTCAATTGGGCATCGCCAGATAGTCAACCCGGCTTATTTTGCTGCTGGGTTTAGGCCTACATCGATGTAATGTTGTGCTGACGCAAGAATTGCAGGCGGGAGATCATAGACAACGCCGTGAGTTCGCTAATTGGGTGCTGGAAATGTTGGACGGTGATCCGGATTTTGGACAAAAAATCATCTTCTCAGGCGAGGTCCAGTGTTGGCTCAGCGGCAATGTCAACAAGAAAATAAGTAAGGAGATACCCTTACCGTCAATGATCTCAGGTATAGAGCAATGTTAACCGACCTTCTGTGGTCAGAGCTCAAAAACATCGATATATACTAACTGTGTCTCTAACAAGACGGTGTTACGTGCCATACAAGTGACACTACGCTCGAGGTTGTAAAGGAGAAATTTGACGACTGGATCATCTCACGACGAGCGTTCATCAATTGGCCGCAGCGATCGTGCGATTTGAATTTGACACCGCTTGATTGTTTTCTCTGGGGCCAAGTCAAGTCCTTAGTCTACGCTAACAAGCCAAACAATTTGGATGAGCTCGAAGCCAAAATTCGACATACTATTGCTAGAATAACGCCGCTCATATTGCACCGAATAATCGAAAACTGGACCGATCGCTTAAAGCACTGCCAGCAAAGCAGGGGCAGCCATTTGAGTGATATGCTATTATACACCTAATAAACGTTGCTTCAAAATTAATCTGGAATCATTTTTATATCTCACACCGTTGTTGTTTTATTTAATTCTTATCTGGTCATCCTATATTAGAAGAGTTGTCCCGTCCTCCAAAAACTGCCTACAGCGGCCTATTCGTCTAATATATGTACATTATCCTAATATTCATCATGGATTTTTAGGTTGCAAAAACTGCTGCTGACCCATTTTAAGCTCCCGACAAGTGATCTTAAGCGCTGTTGCTAAATTTAAATAACAATAAATCTCATGTTTACAATATTCAAATTCAAATTTCCATAAGAATATCAAAATGAAAGAGGATTGCCTCCTAAGCACCAGGAAAATATTCAAAAGGAAAATTCCTTTTTCCTATCTAATATACTAAATTGTAATAAAAATTCAAAACGGATCCTGCTGTGAGAATTTATTTTATCTGTCCATTAGAACATGTTTCCTAAGTAGAATCTCTATAAATCTCTATCTTCGAATGGAAAGTTCGCACAACTGCATACCTTAACAATGTTCACTATTTAACTGTAAATGACAGGGTTTCCTGTTAGAAAAAGGTAAATTGGAAAAAAAAGGAAAAAAATCAATTCAAGGAAACGAAAGTAAAACGAAGAAAAGATATCGAGAAAAAGATATCTACAGGTGAAATAAGTAATGCAATCATCTTAAGTGCTCCTCTGGTATGGAATTAGAATTGCTCTTTCATTCTTGACTTGCCAAGGCATCGTTACAATGGGCATTGATATAAGCGCATGTGTTAAACATCTCGTGTTGGGGCAAATCGTAGATAGTTACTGACATTTGAGATACTTTGTGGGATAATGTTGCCCCGAAGAGCGAAGGGTGTACCGTATCGAGTCATGATGACAGCTTTTACAGATATTAACATCGCTACGCCCTATTTTCTTTTACTTTCGTTGCTTTTTTTTCCTCTGTTCGATTGGGTGAATAATTTGAGGAAAAGGAAGACGATTTCACATTATATTTACGTACATAAAATATGTACATTTCAGTGAAATAAAAAAAAAGACAAAAAAATACTCAAAAGTGTTTGAAACTCAATTCGGCTTTATTGATTGATGGATAAGTCAAATAGCTCAATGGAAGTGAAATATTCAAATTAATTTAACAAAAAGGGCTGTAGATACATCATACATCGTTTGAGTTAAGCTATGTACTCGTATGACGCCTTTTCTGTTAACTCCATTAAACTTTTTAAGTAGTATTCAAAATTTGCCCAAAGACTACCTATAAACATTGGGAATTTGATGTCTTTCTGAGAAATGGTAAGATGTTCATCAACGCTGGAATAATTAGTTTCACGTGAAAGTCCAATTGTATGCCGCTTTCATTGCAAATAGAGGTTAATTTTGGAGTATAATTACATAAAAATGTTTCCCACAATACCACCTATAAAGACGGGGGTTCTGTAGCGGGCTTGTTTTCTTTGTGTTGTTTCTACCAAACCATCTATCAATGGATTTTTCTGAGCACCAGTTTCCACTAAAACGGAGATTGGACGAAGGGATGAAACCCAAAACCAGCGTTCGTATTCCCCATACACCATAAGGTGAAGCCTCCGCTACAACTCTTAAAGGTCGTAGTTTCTGGTCCCATCTACCATGTGGGACAACCTTGCTTGCAGCTTAAGCCGTGCACAAGGTCCTACTCAAACCAGTGTTGCACACAAGAAAGGCTCCATTTCCGATGGGCGACGAACAGAGTCAGTGATTAGACGTTTACCTGACGATTCGTGTGAAGCAAACTGTTTGGTAAATGTATGCTCTGTCTATAAAGTGAAACTGCGCACTCGAGAATTGGAAGGAGTACGTGCTTTTGACAACTCAATCGTTGATGGCATGTGTAACTCGGCCAAATAACAGGGCGTAGACGAAACACTGGTTATGTTGATAAGAACAATGCTGATGAATATAAACCTCCCTGATTGTCTATGTTGACTGTGGTTAGTATGCGATTGCCCAAAATAGGACGTACTAACTCCGCTGCTGTGTTGCATGCTTGTCGACTTACTGTTAACCATAGGCATGTACAGATAATGTTTCTTTACTGTCTGTTGAATCGCGCTTAGCTCAAAAGAACAGGCAGCCTTCGTGATAGACGATTATTCTACCAGAATGGGATTTCAGTCAATTCCTGCAATCTGATTTTGTTCTTTTAACAAGAAGTGGGAAGCTGACTAGACTGAGTCATCTAGTGCTTAAAGCTATCGCAATCTATTTGCTACGAAGTTAAGTGTTCGGGTGCCATCCTGGATAACAAATTTCTTTGGGGCTTACCACTGCAGAGATTCCTTTGAACCGCTATTTGGCAGAACAAGCAGTCACGAAATCTTTTACAAAACTCAAACAATGATCTGTCTCAGCTGCATGGGTCCTTTCCCTACCTGTGCTCTAGGCGCACTAATGAAATTCCTTCCCCTTGATATTCATTTCATGGACTGCATTTTCAATGCCAATGTTCTATTTAAAAAAAAAGTGGTATTTAGTATAATATAATAGTCACTGAAGTTTCGGTGGAGTGCCGATTGTCCTTCGACTCTGATCTTATTGACATGCTATCTGATGCAATAACAACTCCTGCTGATGTGAGAATACGAAATTGAATTTCTCTATGCCGATAGGTGATCTAGGATGCGGCGCCTGTGGTTGACAACGTCTTATTTGACTTCTAGTAAGAAAACTGTCGTCTATCTTCCAAGCGTAGATGTACACATAGTAGTGAACTGTATTCCGAAGAGCGCATGGATACTATGAAGTATCCGCGTCTGGTGCGATAGTCAAGCTGTGTTCAAAGTCCTACTTCTCGACGCCGCTAAGATATCAGCGACTTTCCTGCTATCAATAAAAAAGTAGGCATACTGCTAGTTGCTGTGGTGGGTGCTGGTACTAAAGGAACTTACTCCCAGAGGCTGAGAAATTTCAGTAAAAGAGTGCAGTGCTTGAGTTCCTTGAGTGCTCTGTTCCTTAAAAAAAAGAAACTGATTACTTTACAGTTGATGTGGGGACAGCCGATGGTGAGATTCCATTCAATTGGCATAGTTTCATCCGAGTAAATTTAATTGATAAGTTGATGTACTCGTATGCTCCTTACCAGGCCAGCCCCTGCGGTGTTAAATAATTCGGGAGGTTTGGTCCTCCATCCTTATTGGATTTAAAGCTTAAATGTCGCTATTCACACCTCTTCTTATTCAGTGAATGAAGTTGTTGTCCACGTCGTATTATTCATTCTTCCTTACAGTAAACTGCCGAACAGTGAAGACGCCACTTGCTAAGCAGCTTATAGAAGTGCTCCTTTCACTTTACCAGAAACGACTGTGTCTCTTATATTGCATTCTATTGCCGCGTTGTAAACCTTTTATTTCTCATGCGGAAAACGCTTTCCGAAAATGTTCATTAAACCAGGGATTTCGTTGTGGTGGTCGGGTGAAACCCTACATGTGTATCAGCTACGCTCAGAGCACAATCCTTAATCTAGATTCCTGAGGGTTTCGACCCGGGAACGCTTACCATCGTATAGATTCGTATGGCTGTACAGTTCGTGGGAACACCGTAATCACCATCTCCATACTCGAATATTTATTCGAATATTTTTAAATAAGCTTGGCTGCGAATGTGTCAAAGTAACCGCAATAGGGTAACCACCAGCCTGTAATATGATATTGCTGATGCATTATATTTGGCTTAAGACTTAAGTCCATGTAGCTGCTTACGCTGGAATTTTATTTTTTTTAGAAACGGGGTTTAAAAAACAACACAGTTCAAATTTTTAACAAGATACACTATAATATTATATATTACTCATTTAATAGCTTAACAACTCAAAAGATACCTGATTACTTCTTTACTAATTTACAAGAGGAGGGTCAACTATAGCTCTCTCTGATTTTGTCACCTGTATTTGTTTATTCGTAATTTGAAATGTAATCATGTTGATTTCCAAGAATGAATTGCATGAATCATTTGGATTGGTGCAGTATTATGCATTCAGGTTAAATCTATGGAATTGGATAAAGAAAAAATAAATTTGATCATTACGTTAGGTTAAATAAGAATTGCTGTTGGAAAGACCAACCCACTTATGTAGGTCTATTGGTCCATTGTGATGCCACGTGGATCCATGATCCTCTTACTCTTGGAACCAATATAGGCTTATGATGAAGCGTAATTGGAGCTGGAGTGTACAAAGTAGGTGGAAGATCGCCTTTTCCTCCACCTTATCCATGAAGCTTCTGCCAAAAAGGACGCCAAGCCATCTTGCATGCTTACCTGTCCAGTGATGACACATATGATGGCACTTGGATGTTTCCTATTTAGAAGGATCAAACTCTTAGAGCGATTCAGATCCAGCTTGAGACAGATCTGTTTAATATTAGTTTGCTTTAATATTAGTTTGCACGTAGAGGATGATATACCGATGCTACCCTTTTTTGGTAGAATAGGTAGAGTGGTTCCAATACTGTCGAGTTCGTCGGCCATGTAATTCCCTGTAATATCTCCGTGGCTCAGCACCCAACGTAGATATTCGGCAGTCATGGGCGGTTCTAGAATATAGTGAGACTGTGTCAAGGGACTTGTTAGCGACCTAATGCGAATATCCCTTGCACATATCACGTTTCTCTTCATCCAGGACAGAGCTTCTTTAATCGCCAGAATTTCCGCCTGGAACACGCTACAGTGATTTGGAAAACGGAAGGTGAGGCTTAGAATAAGCTTATCTGAGAAAACGCCAACTAACAACGCTACCAGTTTTAGATCTATCTGTCTAGAAGTGGATTGACTTGTCATCTATGGAAGCATCGTCCTCCCGGATCTAAGGGGACGCTTACATGAAATTCTTTGTCAATTGTCTTGTTGGGGTATACTGCAATCGATGTTCTCTGAGGGGATTCTAACTATATTAAGAATATTACCGTGGCCAAACTTATTGTTGCCGATTGACCTGTCATTATATAATGCCAGTGCTCGGTTGGTGGTTTTTCACTGCACAGTTCAATGGGTGGTGCCTCTGAGTCGACGTTAGTCCACATTCTGAGTACCGCCGCAGGACATCCACGAACTAAAAGATAAATAGATACAGAAAAGGACAATAATTATCAATACACTTTCAATAACCACAAATACCATACAACAAGTAGAAACTCACCCGTTGCATCACCTTCCACTGAGAAATGTTCGAAATTAATCGACATCTTATAGCCAGGACGTGTCGTCATGTACCAGTTGCATGCCATCATTGCCATACCCTTGGCCGGACTTTTATAATTACTGGGATAGTATGGTAATGTGATTATGCCGGAATATAGTTCGAGAAATTACCACTACAATCGCCAACATCTGATTTAGTTGTTTCGAAGTAGAAGCGAGCTTTGAAACCGCTGGCCACATTTTCTTAATCGGTATGCAAAGTGATTCCCAGACCAACCGCACCCCTTGGGCTCTCGAAGGGGCCAGGCGCGGTTAGACCAAAATATCGACCAAGAAAGAGATCATTGTTATCTCTGTATATGACATACATCTCCAGCCAGTCTTCAAGCCGATGTTCTATAAATTCACAAATACTATATGTAACAAACATACACACAAAAACGAGATGATAATAAATTTGCAATTGTACTCGTATGGATTAGAAAAGCAAAAGATATCTTACCCATAAGCACCGCCTGTTGAGTTAGTATTGTCCGCCTTAACTTTAAAATGATCAAAGACGATGGTTACCTATTCCTTTGGCTCAGCCAGAAATGGATACGTGCAGTTCGTTTCGGATGGATAATTGGGAGAATAACGTGGACTGTTTAGTTCACCTCACCTCACCAGGAATATTGTATTCCCTTTCGAAGATTTTTTGATCGCACTCTGAGCCACGTATGTGAATGCCATCGTTTTCACCTGTTTTAGTTAGAATTTTGTTAAAATTTTAAAAATCTTCAAATTTATCAATAATTTTTGATGATAAGCCCGTTAATACTTTTTGTAATTTAATTTAATTTAGGCCCTGGGCAACCCCGGGCAATTTTATTGTGCTTAATACAAGCATTGAACTTAAATACTATACTTATAAAAATTTAATTGCTAGAGCTGTGGAGTGGTGGTAGAGAGCGAGGGGAATAAAGGGCAATCTTAAGGAGTCTTTGTTCAGGTGATGGTCAAAGATTGAATGGAATTTGTTCGCTTCGCGAAGCATTCGAGATAATAGTTCATGGTATCCGTAATTAGTTCGGTGGGAATTAACTCGGAAGAGAGGTACAGTTCTTAGATTACGTGGATTAACATTTAAGGAGATGCGTTCGAGGAGAGCCTCAGAGTCAATGTTACCATTTAAGAGCTGATGGACAAACTTCTCGACGTGTAATGAGGGGTTGTAAGTTAATAAGTTTCAGTCGATTATAATTGCACAAGCCCGAGACCAGACAAATTTAAATCAAGCAGTGGCCCGATCGGGTTCTTAAAAAGCTCAAGCTGAGCGTTGTTAAGAAACAACGTGTGTGGTAGTAAAACTAGGATTTCGAAGAAGATGTAGCCCTATGCGTTCCTCGTATAAAATGTTTGCTACCGGAAGAAGGCTTCGTTTTTAAGTTAAGAATTTGTGAAGAAAGTAAAGAATATTGACGTTCATGTTCGTCATCACAAAACCGCAACATAATATCCTAACTAAGAAAGATCTAATCTAAGATTTAGATTAATGTGAGTTTAATGTTTTGGTAGTGGATACATATATTTTCAGCGCTGCCTTTTCGACAGTGAAGATTCTCCATACCGATTACCAGCTCAGATCTTCCTTTTAAGATGTAGACAAATATGGACCATACAATAAACTTTATTGCAGACAAGAGAATTCACTTAAGTAATACGACCTCCGGCATAGCTGGTCGCAACCCCAAGTTGAAACGGGAGGAGTGGAATCCCTGAAAATTCTGGCTAAGCAAATGTAACTGGAAACTCGGACTTGCTCAAACATATGAACCATTAGCTATGTGAACTGCAGTGCATACACATATTCCATGCAAAGAACAATGCATAAGTTTTGTTGGAGGAAGTCCAAAGATGGAATCTTTGTCGACGTCAGAGGTATTCTAAATAGTAAAAAGAAAAAAAACAGGTTCTACTATTCATGTGTAACGTTCGGGGTCTTAGTAGACAATATGAAGCTGAACAATTAGCTACAAATAGAATATCACTGCCATCCAACAAAGGCGATCGGATGGGTCAGGCAAAAGAAGGATGGACAACTTTGACATCTTATGTGATGAAGCAAGGGCAGTGCAATATGCATCAAGGCTTAATTGACCTTGATAGGCGCTCAAAGTCCCAAATCAGCAAAGGAGAGCATCTTTGGTGGCACAGTTGAAAAAACATAGACCTCACGATACCAGGTTGAACGACTTCGCTACTGGGTGAAATACGTATTAATGCAGCTTGCACACTTTTTCCAGACATCAATATCCAGAAAGGAGTCCTGGTCAAAAAACCGTCAACCAGACTAATCACATTGCAATCAACAGAAGACGCATCTTTGTATTCTGGATATCCAAACGTTTCCAGAAGCCGACGTCGAATCACACTATCAACATCGAGCCTAGAAACGAGAGACGAAATTGTCAGCAAGATAAAGGGTGATAAGAACGATAAAAAAAAAATTTAAATAAAACAAAAACGGTGTGAGATATAAAATTGATTCTGGTTTTATTTTGAATCTACGTTGATGCCATTATGGCCATCCAAATGGCCGCCTCGGCTTTGCTGGTAGTGCTTCAAGCGGTAGCTCCAATTTTTGATGTCTCGGTCTAATAGGTGCGGCGTTATTCCGGCAATAGCGTGTTGGTTTTTGGCCTCGACCTCGTCCAAAGTGGTTGGCTTGTTAGCGTAGGCTACTCGTAAGTACTTGACGAAGTCCCAGAAAAAATAATCGAGTGATGTCAAATCGCATGATCGCGGCTGCCAATTGTTGAACGGTCGCACTGAGATGACCAAATCGCCAAATTTTTCCTTCACAACTTCGAACGTTGCGTCACTTGTGTGGCATGTAGCCGCCTTTTTGGAACCACAGCTCGGATATATCGATGCTGTCAAGCATCGGAACATAGAAATACAGTTCACATAGCTCTATACCTGAGCCTATTTACAGTAACGATGTCTCCTTCCTCATTTCGAAAGAAATGTTGACTTTCTGGCAATGCCCAATCCAGTCTTCTTCGATACTGACCGCTACGGCTTCTATGTTTTCTTCATTTCGCACCAATCTCTATCTGGTTGGTGGCTTAAGATCCAAAAAAATGTGCTCATGCTCAAACTTTTCCACGGTGCGACGAATTGCTTGCACACTGAAGCCATTCTGCCGACCGACCTCACGACGAAATTCACGTTGCGTATTTACAACTGAGTCGCAATTTCGATTATAGTTTTTAATAATAATGGACTCCTAATTTTAGCAACTCTGCTTCATTATGCTTGTCGGATGCAAGTCTCTCTTTGCTTATCATGGCGGCTACTATGATTGAAATCGAAAGTGATGTATGCTTCTCTGCATTATACTGATGGTAATATTATTCATGACAAAATTACTCGATTAACTAGATAGAAATATGTTAAAGACACTCTTACAGACTACGTTCAACTTTTAAAATTCTCTTAAATACAAAATCATTGTCAGATTTGTCTTCCAACAGATTTTCAAAGTTTTTTTCATTTAATTTCACACTATTGTTCACTTTCAAACGACGCACTTTATACTTACCCAAAAATTCATCGTTTATCCTTTCAATTTCCAACTACCCCATGCCTAACCTTAAGGAAAATTTTCAAATTAACCATCTCTTGGAACCCACGGAATCTCCATAATCTATTCACCATTATCATCATCTTCATAATCTAAAACAATATTTCCTAAATTCCTTTCAAAACTTTGCAAACTTCTTAGACTTACATAAAAGTTCAAATAATGAAGACCGTTACTGCCGTACCGCTGGGTTAACGGATAAAGACGAGCAAAAGAAACACCAACCCAAAAAAAAACGAAGAAGAAAAAACACAATAATTACCTGAGTTGATCTCGGCGGTAAGTGCTAAAGCAAACTTTCGAAACTCAAAGTGTCGACCACATTCTACCAAAAATGAATGGAAATGTTTCCCACAGCAGTAGTACCCTATCGTCTCGCACACCCTCCCATCTAGAGGCATTCACCATTTTTCCCGGGAAAAGATGAATTTATGTTGATTTTTACCACCCACCCCCCCCCCCCCACCCCGCCATCCACTCCACCCAACACAACTGCGACAAGGTCCTCGATTACCACATGCCGCTAGTCATCGAGAACTGTCTCGGAATATAAAAGCACAAATTATGAGCGTGAAGTAAAAATACCTCACAGATTGTTAAAGCGAACGACAAAGTGGGAACACTCCATCTCCTTTCTCCCCAAACTTCGGTACCTACCGCAAGCCTGGATGTCAGAGTTGGTGTACCATGAGAAAAGTTCGAAAAATCAACTTGTTGATACCGACCACATACACCGACGCTCGACGCTCGACGTTCGACGTCCGACATCCTACGCCCTACACTCGGTGCCAGCCAACCTCAACTCGACCTATCCACATCCAGCAGTACTTACTCATTTTGCAATTTTCTTTAAGTTTCACCCCTTTCTTGGGGTTGAGAGCGAAGGGGACTATAAGGACTTTGTTGCCACATCGTTTGAATAAGCACGCAGCACAATATAGATACAAACTTTGAGCAACTGTGCTCAAGGCTGTGTAAGATAATTAAATTATCAAACTGCCCCGGGGAGTGGGCGTAAAGCTGGATGTTCGGATGTTTTCATGACCTCATGTGGTGTGGGTAATTGTTTAGTCGCTTAAATCAATTAGGTATTCTGGAAAATATTCGCATTTTTCACAAAAGGACGAGAATTAGGATACAAGTCTTTAACTGGATGTTTCAGGGATTTCTAATAGATTTGGGAAATTTAAATTCCTAAATACGAACGCGACAAATAGGCTATCTGGTATCGGTATGTTAGCAGAGCTGCAAGCGAAAATAAGTTCAAACACTCAGGAATTGAAGACACGTTTTGAAAATTTTCCAATTTAGTTCAGATCCAAGCTGTGTGTAAGAAAAACCTGCCACCTGCATGTAGGAAATCTAAGATTTTGTAATTACCTGCGGCTTGATTTTGAAAGAACACTGGCAACGAAATTCAAATTACTAGAGAGGCTACGTACGGCAGAAACAGTAGGAAGTACCTTTGACTGTATTAGTCGGCAAAAGGAAGTATTTAATATTGCGTCATGCGAATTGCGATATTCGAACAGAGGTTAAATACTTTTCCAGTACTGAGCGCCCAGCGTAGCAGATACGTTGGTCGACTTATTGCGTATCTTCTTCTTATTGCGTCCAGATTCTGCTGCAACATTCGATGGTCAAAACTTTAAGTCAAAGTCTAAGCTAACGAGACGAATATAAAATTCTATTAGGGTTCGTGGCCTCGAAGTAATGGCTGGATGAATGTGCTCAAGGTAATTTTTTTGGCGTATATTGTTAGGGGCGGTGATGCTGCCTCACTTTAATCACTTACAATTTGGAGAGTTAATCTGCCCTTTTGTTTGCTTTGTACCTGCGATTTTAATTTCTTCTAAAAAGAATTTCATAGACAATGGCGTGGCGCAGTATTTAAGTTTGCCGATTTCCATGGAAAGCCTCTGGGTTCAAATATAGATCAATTCTGAGAGGCTGAAAAATGCTGAAATTTGCTGACAAAGCTAAACCACCAAAAATAGAATCTTCTGCTTATGAAGAAGTCTCTCACGCTCCCGCTTGGTGTCGGTAAGATTCGTAAAATCGCAGGGCTTATCTCCATGCCATAGTCAAAGAACGAAAAAATGTTTTCACCCAGTTACGCTGGAACCAACGTTCGAAAGAATAAAAGATCACTACACCGATGTAGTACTCTTTACATGCACCATGTTCCACGAATGTCCTTTCTTCCGAGGCAGTTGCAATTTTCTATAGCAATTTTAGGGCAAGAGATGGTCCAAAAGCTGAGCCCAAATTGCTAATTCATTATAATTTCTATCAGTTACCTCATAGAACCCGAACTTCGGAGCTGGACGCAGAGTATTAGGTCCCTTAATAGACCGCATGCAGCCAAACAATATGAGGATGAAATCCTGCTCCAATGCTAAGGTGAACATTGACCCGAACCACTCTTTTGCTGTGGTCAGGGTACGATTAACGATTTCATGATTCTCCCAAGAGCAAGGAAAACATTGTGACTGCAGTCACAAGAGAACATAAGGGTTTAGCGAATGAGTTATCTCTTGTATGAACAACTTTCTTTAATGACTGACTCATTTTAAAATCTAATTACATTTTCTACCGAAAGTTATTCGGTTAGATGATCCGATCAGTGTGGCAATGATTTAGGTACATCCATACATACGTGTTTATGTCTCCTATGTGCTAAGCAGTACAGTGACACAAAAAATATATCGCCGAGGGGTACTGGACTGCACTCTATATCTCTTAGGAAGTTCCATAGCACCAAGTTCCAGTACCTCAGACCTGTAGAAACATTGACGGAAATTCATCAGTGATGTCGTTTCTGATATGCTTAGTTTTTCTCTACAGTCACATCGAAATCTCTAGTTCAACGAAGAATAGCAGCAAGCACATGCAGCGAAACAATGAGCATATAGAGCAGTGCTGCATGGAATGACCAGAGCTTCTCGCGAGTTGAGAACGGATGACCACCGGAAAAAGGAAAAAGGATCATGAGAAGCCCAAGACTGTGGAATTTACAGATCCTGTTAGAAAATTTTTTTCCGAAGGAGTGAAAAGGACAAATCAAATAAACAAAGTCCGAGCAGAATCCTAGAAATACAAAGAATGACATACGTACAATAGTAAGAGAGGCATATCAAGACATAAGTCCAACAAAGCATTTGTAGCTGATGGGATATCCGCGGAGTTTTTTAGCAGCTGGAGTTGGCATGGAAAGGAGTATGTATCAAACTATATACGAGTACATAGAAAGTATGCGCAATGAATGAAGCCTTTTCACTGTCTTCCAGCTCCTCAAGGAAGAGGATATTTTAAATCAAACAAATAATTACTTCTTCTTCTTTAAGCTAAGAAGGTAATTGGGTAGCACAAGTGTCTCCTAAACAACTGAAATAACTTCATATTAAACATGCTTTATAGTGCAGAAGCTTAACTTTGGAAGTTGGACCAGACTGCGCTACGGTGTTTTGAAAGAAATAATCTTCGATTGCATTTTTTTCTAATACATTTTCATTTATTACATTCGTTATTGCTTATACGCTATACAAAAAAAAGTAGCTTAAATAGCTTCACAATTTTGCTATAAATTACTGGCCCTATGCTACCACTCTAATCTAAACTAACACTTAATCTATGCCATTCGACGATCCTTATAATCTGCAATACAATTAAATTTAATAATATCAATACTAAGAAAATAGTTTTTAACATTGATTAATAAACTTAGTAAGTTAACAATTTTGTTTTTATATGAATAAAACTTCCAAACTACATAAGATAAATCTTAACCTACTTAAAGCATATTACCCATGTTACATAACTAAATATGTATAATACTTTTTTGGGGGGGTTTTATGTTCGATTCCATTCCCAAAGCCTGTTGATAGTGGAAAATATACAATAATGAACTGTAGGGAAATTTGACTCAAAACAGACAAAAAAAGTAAATGCCATCGGCAATTCTCCATTTCGTAGGTGTCACGCGGTGTTTCAATTTCATCAAATCTAGTACTGAGCCGAAAGGTTTTCGGTTTCGACGATGCAAGTGCCATTTATGGATAATGGCTGAGTACTTCAATTTCGCTTTAATGACAGCTAACATCATTGTATTTTGGAAGCATTAAATTGCACCCTGTTCATAGTTCCCTAATTGGATATGCTGTTAATATCGAAATTTAATGAGCTTAAATTCTATATTAAATTAAAATCTATAGCTGAAGAGCAGGGACGTGAATCCGGAAACGAATGTGAAAAACATTGAGTACTGTCGTCAGCAAAGAAATATATTGGATTAAAAGTGACAGATAAGAGATGAATGATAAAAATTAAAAAGAGTGTCGGAGATTGAACAGAGCCCTGGGGAACCCCAGCATTTATTTTGTGAGTATCGGACTGAGAACCATCCGAGTAAACTTGCATTAAACGTTCCGAAAAGTAATTTCTAATCCATTGAAGAAGAGAGTAGTCGATCCCAAAAGCTCGCATTTTCGGCAAAAGAGCCTGATGCCAAACTCTCTCAAATGCCTTAGAAATATTGAGTGCAACTATCTTGCTTCACCAGATTGTTGTACGCCTTGGTTCCACTTTTCGTTGAGGCATGCCATCAAATCCCCAGGGGACCTATTGCTAGGAAAACCATACTGCCGGTCATTGAGAAGTTTTCGTGTTTCGAGATATTTCAGGAGCTGACGGTTTATCAGCATTTCCATGACCTTGGAAAGAAGGGATGTGCTTGCAATGCGTCTGTAGGAGGACAGAGAAGAAGATTCACTTCTTTAAGGACGGGCTGGACAAGTTCTGTTTTCTATCTGCTCGGAAAGAGTCCTAAAGAGTAGGATTGATGGTTTTGCCAGCGTGGAAGTACACCTCTTCAGAAGAAGGGAAGATATACTATCTGGACCAGCGGAGTTTTATATGTCAAGATCTTTCAGTACTCTTGGTACTACACGTGTGTGAAAGTAGATTTGTCCACGCACTCAAGTCTAGGCGGGGAAAAAGCACAATCTGGAAGTGCTGAGCTGGCCGTAAATTGTGCAGGAAGCAGATTTGCATTGTCCAAAGAGCTGACAGCTGAAATGTCATTGTAAATGAGAGTTTGGATGTAGGATCAGGCAGAATTTCTAATGTTTTTGACGAACAAGCAACAATTTTTACTACCTGTGGAAACTTGTAGTATTTTTTGTCTCAGTTTTTTTTTCGAATTCCAGACGTTTAAGAAAGTCGTTGCAGTCACTCTTGGCTCGTTCAAACTCTTTTCGGTTTTCCTCGGTCGGATTGATCTTGAAGGACCGAAAAAATATTTCTCTAACCCTGACAGCCTCAGCTCGAGTCGTGTCATGCCTTTTCCTTTGGTTTTAAACTCTTCATCCGAAAGGATCTCATTCCAAAGAGAATAGTGTTTGTGATCATATCAGCAGCGGCATCCACGTCGTTATCGAGGAAACATAACGAACAGTTAAAATTCTTAAAGAAGCTGTTAAGTCCACTCCAATTGGCGTTCTATTGCCATACGGTTGGTTCCTTTAGGAATCTTTTCTCTAATTGTGTGGTCGGTGTATGAGAAATTTGCTGATATTACACATGAGGGCACAGCACCTAAGCACTGTACTGATCAGGGTGAGAAGTTAAAAACAAGTCCAGGGTGTTGGCGGTATGACTATCAACTTCTGGAAATTGTGTAATCTCACTTACAAGCTGGGTCAAGTTATTTCCCGCAACGAAGTTCTCAACACACCGGCTTTTGTGTGTTGCCTGTCTAGAATGTCGAAGCCACCCAGAATTGTGTATATTGAAATCGTTTTTGCTATTCTTACTTTGCTAACAACAAGCCTCCGCATGTTTCGGTATGTGTTTCTAAACTTATCCAGTTTATACCGTTTCCGTTGTATGTAAGCAACATCGCGTTAACATATATGTTGCTTGATGTCAGCCTATGTTGCCAGATGTTAAACCAAGGATTTGAAGGATATTTGATGATCTTGGTCTTCAGCGGAACATGTTTGGCGAAGAGGGAATTTATGTTATGATTTATTTAATTGTAAAAGAGTAACCTGTGAACTGATGGTAGATTGTAAAAGTGGTGCCATTTAGTAGATTGCACATGATGAATTAGATGGTCTCCTTGCCATATTTCTTTAAAAAAAATCCTCCTCCCATAAAGAATGAAATAACCAACTATCGTCACATCGCTAAACTCTCCCATATACCCAAACTCTTCGAAGGTATTTTGTATGAAGCTCTAAGCTTCCAATGCAAATCACTTATTTCCCCAAGACAGCATGCCTTCCTGAAGCGTAGGTCGACCACAATAAATTTCGTTGAGTTCGTATCCTTTGCCCTCTCTGCCCTAGAGAATGGTAACAAAGTCAATGTAATTACAACCGATTTTGCAAGGTAAGGCCTTCGATAAAACCTCTCATCGATTAATACTCTTCAAATTGTCTGCCCTCTGCTTTGAACCCTGGAATCCCTCTTAGAATGGATATTCTCTTACCTGGAAAACCGTTTTTACAGCGTATATTTTAGGTCAGCCCAGTCGGTTCTATTTATAGCTATTTTTAGAGTTCCACAAGGCAGACTTCTTGGTATTCTTCCTTTTATATTAACCATAAATGATCTCGAAAGGATCATCAAACACCCGTACGTCTCCCTTTACACCGACGCGACAATACCAAATTTTTCAAAAAGATTTCCTCACCCCAAAGTTTTTCGATCTGGTGCCTCAAAAATTATTTGGAACTTAATGTCGCCAAATGCCAATCCATCATCTTTTCACATAAGCGCCACGAATTTCCTCCCCATCTCTACCTTCTCAACTACCAACCTATCTCCTCCGTTCAATCTCTTCACGACCTCGGCATTATGCATTATCATTTATATATGGATGAGATGATCCTTAAAGCCAACTCTGCATTAGACTTTGTAAAATGGTGGCCCAAAGAATTCACCAAATCATACATGACCAGGTCCCTCTATATTAACTTTGTTGGCTGCATCCTAGAGTACGCCAGTCAAGTGTGGTCCCCATATCATGATTTTCATATCTTGAGAATCGAAAGCATCCAACGCCGTTTTCTTCGATTTGCTCTTCGAGTTATGCCCTGGGACGATCCCTTTATTCTGCTCCCCTATCAAAATCGTCTCATCCTTATTAACTGAAGCACACTTTATCTCCATTGATCGATTCCTTTCAGGTCATGTTGAATGCGCGTCCCTCCACAACACTATTTTCCTAAACACTAACCCTCGTAATCTACGTACCCCTCGTCTTTTCTTTCCTCCAACCAATCACACCCCCTATGGAGCGAACGAACCAATATCCCGTATGCTACGAAAGATCAATTCAAGCCCTACCGTCTTTGACTTTCACCGCACCACTCCCTACCTCAAATCCGTTCTCCTTCACCACTCCAACCAACCTTATTTTAAAGTTGAAGTTCAATTTTACGTTATAGCTTGTATTAAGCCGAATAAATGGGGGCTGTCGCCCCCGCCAAAATTGAAGTGTTGTTTTCCATATGCCTGCTTTATAGGTATGAATAACGGTTTTTTCTCTCTTTTTTTATGTCGAGTACAGATTTCAAAGTTCAGAAACGCGTCAAAACATCCTGCGTTTTCAAGAGTAGGCCCGAGATCCAGCAGATTTTGTATTCCATCATATGTGGACTCGGGGATTCTTGAATCCTGAGAGATTCGTTTTCTATATCGCAACCCTACATTTGGATGTAAACATTCTCCAAATAAGCTTCTTTTTGACTTCTGTATCATTCAGATTGTTATAAATGTCATTGATGCTTCAGTAAGAAGATGGTGCCACCCTTGAAAATAAGTTGATTTCCCTGCTTAGGGGTTTTTCATGTAAGTATAATTTCCTGTAACTTTCAATTGTTGCCTTCTGTGCAAATTCGAAAGCATTTTTCGACTGCCCTTCATCACGACAACGAACTTTGTAGGTTGTAAAGCCCGTTTTTCCGCCCGAGAAAAGCAACCAAGAGTGGGAGCGTGAAACGCTCTCTTCTTTGTTGCCTTTAAGAGGCGGAAGAAAATACATGTTCTTAGTTAGTTTCGCAGATGTTAGAATTTTACTTTCAGCTGTGCATGTAGCATCTTTGCATCTTGCGTCTGTTTTTTTCTTATTTTCAACTTGTTCTTAGACGATTCCACTCTTGAGTATTCCTCTTCTGGTATCTCAACCCTTTTTTCATTTTTTTGAGTCAAGATGTTAAAAACAGCACTTGACTATCTACATACCTGTCTATATATTTTGATGAAGTTTCGCCGTAACGGGCCAAACCTACCCGACACACCCTCAATCATTCTAGCGCAATTTAACGAACGTGGAGTAAAAAGAAAAAAAATAAATAAATAAAAAATAAAATTAGTACACAAAACTTGTTAAAAAAAACAAAAATAGAAATCATAGTGCCAACATCATGTTGGTGGTTGGTGCACAGTTTCTTATTGTTGTAAAGGCATAACACGTAAAACAATTAGGTAAACCTATGTCAGAATTTTCACTTGGCAGCCGTGCTTAGCATCGTCGGTGTTTGTGTATTTTGTGTTTGTTTATTATAATGGCTCGAGAATTTAGAGTGAGCATAGCAAAAATATTCGGGCTGAAAGGTATACGTTCACACCTATAAATGCAGGTTATCTGTTTTGTCACTTAGTGAAACACAGGTACATATAATATACCCGCCCACATCTCTCAGACCACTTTGATCAGAATCTACCTGTTTAAGAACTAGTGTCATTATTCTTTTCACACTGCGGTCTCGCGAATTACGTGCGTATTGATGTAGTTTAACAAACTCCACCACAATGTGATTTATGTTCCAATCCGGAATTCAACTTCATATTGTTAAAATTCCATCTCCGTAAGGAAATTATCTACTACTGCTTTGTTTACAGAAGCCTAAACCTGGACAGCAATTCGAACTTCAACGTGTTTGATGCGCTGTCTGACTCCACACAAAGAATTGTATCCCTGTATCCTCATACGGAAATCGTTATTACCGGCAATTTCAACTTGTACAATTCTGGTTGGCTTCGACGTTCTTGACAGACAACCCTCGAAGGACGGTGACTTGAACCAGGTTGTAAATGAGCCCACACGTATACCAGACGTTGGTAGTCATACAGCCAACACCCTGGACTTGTTTTTAACTTCTCACCCTGAAAAGTACACTGTTGATGTGCTTTACCCTCTAGACTCGTCGGACCGTTGTGTCATATCATCTAATTTCTCGTACTCCGACCACACAGTTAGAGAAAAGATTCCAAAAAGAACCGTATGGCAATAGAAAGTCAATTGGAGCAGATTTACAGCTTCTTTAAGAATTTTAACTGGTCTTTATGTTTCCTCAATAACGACGTGGATGCCGCTGCCGATATGATCACAAAAACTATTCTCTTTGAAATGAGATCCTTTATCCCTCATCGGAGGAAGAGTATAAAACCAAAGGAGAATTTATAACACGACTCGAGCTGAGGCTGTCAGGGTTAGAGAAATATTTTTTCTGTCCTTCAAGACCAACTCGACCGAGGAAAGCCGAAAAGAGTTTGAACGAACCAGGAATGACTGCAACGCCTTTCTTAAGCGTATGAAGTTTCAATAGGACCAAAAGTTGAGGCAAGAGATACTACAATGTCCCACAGGTAGTAAAAGATTCTGTTCGTTCGTGAAAAACATTAGAAATTCTGCCTCATCCTCCATCTCAGCGCTCATATACAATGATATTCCAGCTATCAGCTCTTTGGACAATGCAAGTCTGCTTTGTCCCCGCCTACACTTGAGTGCGTCTAAACTTCAATGCGACAAATCCACTTTCACACTCTTGTAGTAGCAAGAATACTTAAAGATCTTAACATACACAAATCCGCTGGTCCAGATAATATATCTCCCCTCCTTCATTTGAACTCAAAATTCCAAAAAGATTATTATTCAGAAGGGTTGTCATTCTTTACCGTAGAAGATATAAAAGATTTGAGCGCAAAATAACAAAATGGCGGCCTTGTAAAAAAGAATTTCAAAAATCTACTGTTTTTTTCGGTTTAAAATAGAGATAAAAAAAGTGGATAAAAAGTCGAATTCTTGTACTAGACAGAAGCATTCATATGTAGAATACTGTGTTAAAATTTCAGCCAAATCGATCCAATATTTCTTTTTAATCATCTAGGTCGATGAATAAGTACGAGTAGTTTCGAGAAAAACGTGTTTAAAGTTTTGGTACTCGTATAATCCCAGCAGCTGCAGAGTACGCTCTCCCCTATTATTTGCTGTAACTTTAAAATGACTTAGTGTATCGGTCGAAAATTTTCACAGTATATTCTCAACTTATCAAACTTTGAAAATATGCAAAACCAACATCAATTTTTTGAAGATCGAACATGAGACTACCCCCTTAAAAAGCGAATCTTATTCTCTGTGCTAGAACAGACGCATTTCAATTATGCCCTTCTTTCGAAGGTCATCGAAACGCTAAATAAATCGTCAACTCTTGAAATATCTCAAAACGCGAAAACTTCTCAATGATTGGCAATATGGTTTTCGTAGCAACACGTCCAATGGTCTCTTTTCTGCCATTTCTAATCCAATATATTCCCTTTCTGACGAAAGTACTCTCTGCTTTTCATATTCGTTTCCGGACTTACATACGTGCTCTTCGGCTATAGAACAGGAAGGGCAGCGAATGTTAAGCTCATTAAATTTCGATATTAACAGCATATCCATTTGGGGAACTATGAACAGAGTGGAATTTAATGCTTCCAAAACACAATGCTGTCTGCTGTCATTAAAGCGAAATTAAAGTACTCAGCCATTATCCATGAATGGCACTTGCATCGTCGAAACCGAAAAACTTTCCATTCTCGTTATATATTTCAGCGAAAACTTACATTGGAATGACCACATATTCGATGTCGTCAAAAATGATACAAAATATCTAGGTTTCCTCAAGCGATGTAAGAAATATTTCACCTCCTCTGATTTGATCTCCATATATAATGCCTTTATCGGCCCACGTTTGGTCAGGTGATCGTAAAACATCTCTGCACCTGCTAGATAGGATTCAAAACCGTGTGAAAAAACTCATAGCTGATACTACTATCAGTCAGTCAATTGATACCCTCGAACCGGTGTCCGCCGTAAAGTCTCCTGTCTCACTTTGTTTTATAACCATTTTCACCACCAGTATTTCAATGCAATCTGCAGTAGCATTCCGCCCCTTCAAACCTTCAACCGTAACACCCGTCTCGCTATAAATGCTCATCAGTATACCCTCAAGCCAACTTTCAATATATAAATGGTGTACCAAAATTAATCACTCATTTCTTCGAAATTCTCGTTGCGTAGCAATAATTGAATTATTGTTTCGGGTGTACATTAAAGCTATTGCATCGCGGTGATGAGTTGTGTATCTATACATTTTAAAAAAATAAAGCGAAGAAATGGGGTGATTAATTTTGGTACACCCGGTACGTACTCTAAAATATCGTAATTCGTTCCTAAGCCGAACAACTCGCTTATGGAATGCCCTACCGAGCTCTATATTTTCTGTTCGTTATAACTTGCAAACATTTAAGACCAATGTACATCGTTACCTTTCTTTTCTTCCTCCCAAATTTCCTTAGCCCGCACTTTGTATAAACATTTTAAGAATACACAAATGCCTTGAGGGCGCGCTAATTATAGAAAAAAAAAATGGCTTTAGCTTTACAAGAGTGTGGGACGAGGACGTAGTGAAAATTAATATTGTAGAGGGAAAATTCGTCCTCTCGATGAAACTTGTGAAAATTGGTTTTGATTTATGTGAAAAGACCAAAACTTGGTCGAAGACACACAAATAAACTTAAACCTCCAATCACTTACGAAAGGCCAAGTCTTGGTCGAAACGTATGAGTGATTCCTTTTAATCGGAGCGTAAACTTGTAAAAGCTGTTCTCTAAATAAAACACTAACAACGGTTTACGTGGATTTTTCACAATATAATAAAATTTTATTCTTCTATTAGAGTAATTTGGTACTTGAAGTGAGTGTGAATTATATGATGCGACACAAATAAAAGTTGAGAGTTGCCACATCATTATATTTTGTTTGGTACATAAATTTAAATGTTGTCACATCATTATTTTTTATTTGGTACATAAATTTAAATGTTAATTAAAACTGAAATAATGTTAAATAATTCACAAAACAATTAATAATTTATTTATAACAAAATAATAAAATAATAGCTGTGCTACAATCTCCCCCTCTGGACATGAAGTCGTCTCGACGATTGTACAGGTCAGCGTCAGTTGGAAGGTCGTCCCCTCCTTCTTATGGGTCGTATTGGCTTATTTATTGTGGATGCGTTCTTCGCTCGGAATGGAGTTAGCGCAGACACATGATAGGTTTCAAGAGGTACATCTAACTTATCCGCTTCAGCAATTTGGAAAAGTGTTTCGCTGAATCGCCGTATAATGATATATGGACCATCTCGCCTAGGTGCAAATTTGGATGTTATTGTTTTGCCTGCGTTACTAAGAACGTGTGTTGTAATTAGGACTTCATCCCCGAGTTTATATTCTGGAGCCTTTTGGCGCCTTCGATTAGCGTACTGCACATGTTTGTTTTTGTTGTCATCTTCTAACTTGGATACTGTTTCCAAGATGTTGGGTAGTTCTCTTAGGACAGGAAGTATTGTAGAGTCGAAATTCGGATCATCAATGCTGCTACTGAGATCATGGGAGATATGTATTGGTGCTTGCAGCTCGCGTCCAAAAGTAATATAAGCTGCTGTTTGTCCAGTTGTAGAACAGACTGCAGAATTCATCGCGAAACGAATGGATGATAGGTGTTGTGACCATGTGTCATGTTGATTTTCAACGAAGATCGCCAACTGTGTTTTTAGGTCACGGTTCTTGCGTTCCACCATGTTGGGCTGTGGATGATATACCGGTGTAAGCATCTGATCTATTCCGAGACGTGTAGTTAAATACTGCATTATTGCAGCGATAAATTGTGGACCATTGTCGCTAATTACTCTTCTTGGGATTCCGTATCGTAGGAAGATTTCGTGTAACAAAACATTTGAACATTTTTCCGCTGTTGCTTCAGTAAGAGGGAAAAGTTCTACCCATCTGCTAGTTGTGTCTTCTACTACAAATATCCATTTGTTGCATTGCTGACAGGTAATGGTCCAAAAAGGTCTATAGAGAGTGCCTCGAATCTTTGATTGCTTGCTGTGGTTTTGTAAAGTCCCATTGGTCGTAGATTACTTGGCTTATATCGCTGACACTTGTCACACTCTTTGACATATTTCTGAACCGTAGAGTACGTCTTATCCCAATAGAATTTTGAACTTATCCTTGATAAGGTTTTGTCAACTCCGTAGTGTCCAGCAGTAGGGGAATCATGAAGGGCTTTCATGATTGTTTCTATTTCTTGGTCTGGAACTACTAGCGCTGCTTCTTCAGTATCTGTATACTTGTATAATACACCATGAGTCACAATGTATCCCTCATTGGCATATTTTCCACCTTCAGTACCATCGGTGCTCTCAAGTGCTTCTAAAATAATTTTAATTTTATCATCTTTTAGTTGTTCTTGACGAATTTCATGGCTTCCACGGGTTGGAATCGCGACTTCTGTGTAGCATATGTCACAGGATTCAATTGGCGGGCGTGATAATGTATCGGCTACACTATTCGTTCTCCCTGAAATATACTTTATTTGAATATTGTATGGCTGAAGTTGTAACGCCCATCGTGCCAAGCGTCCAGTAGGTGACTTGATCATCATTAGCCACCTTAATGGCTGGTGGTCCGTTAAAAGGGTTAAGTCTGCGCCTTCAATATAGCCGCGAAATTTATTGGTCGCCCAGACGATCGCTAGTGCTTCTCTCTCTGTCGTCGAATAGTTCTGTTCTGCTGATGTCAATAAGCGACTAGCATATTCTATTGGGTGCTCGTCAGGGCCCTCCCCCTGGACTAAAACTGCTCCCAATGCATAACTGCTGGCGTCTGTCTTCAAAAGGTATGGCTTTGTTGAGTCGGCTTGACTTAGAATAGGTGCAGTCACCAAGAGATTCTTGAGTTTTTGAAATGACTCGTCTTCCAATGCACTCCACCTGAATACAGCTGATTTTTTTGTAAGACTGCTTATTGGTTTCGAAACTTTAGCGAAATCAGGTATAAAGCGTCTATACCATGAGCAGGTTTGTAGAAACGTGAGAACTTGCTTCACGTTTTTTGGCTGTTGCATATTAAGTATGGCTGACACTTTTTCAGGATCCGTTTTTATCCCATCTATCGTAATAATGTGTCCCAGAAACTTAACTTCTTCGCAACAGAAATTACATTTTCCTAGATTTACCCGCAAGCCGAACTGCTTAAGCCGGTTGAAAACTTTATCTAAATCATTAATATGCTCTATTAACGTTGATGAGCAAACAATTAGATCATCTAGGTAAGCCTGGACCACTGTGTCATCTAAACCAGATCGGACTTGGTCCATCAGGCGTTGAAATGTAGCGGGTGCGTTCCGTAATCCGAATGGCATCCTATTAAAACGAAAGGTACCAAACGGCGACGTGAAGGCTGTCTTATCCTTATCCGATGGGTTTACTCCGATTTGCCAATATCCAGCTTGAAGGTCAATCGTAGACATGTATGGCGTGGATTTGGCTGCATGGAGCAAGTCATCTATCCGAGGAAGAGGATACCTATCTGGTGTGGTGATGGCATTGATTTGTCTGTAATCAACACACACCCGGATGTCACCATTCTTTTTGGGAACCAACACTACAGGTGAGGCCCATGGTGAATCGCACGGTTCAATGATTTTCTGCAAAAGCATTTTCTGTAACTCAGCTTTAAGCTGTTCCTTCCTCACAGGTGATAGACGATATGGAGGGGAAGCTACTGGTTGATGAGATCCGGTTTCAATGGAATGAACTACACCACGAACAGTTATCTCGTCCTCCCATTTAAAAATATTGTCGTGCTTCTGTAATAAATCATCTAATTGTCCCTCATCCTTCTTTATAATACTGGTCAAGTTTATGCCCAACTTATAGGGTGGACCAAACAGTCTGTCATTTAGCCGGTCTTCCTCTTCATTAGAGAAATCGAGGAATACGTTTCGTATCCGATTGTTACCTGGTTGTCCTTGGTAGTAGACATGTAGTGGTAAGGAATCCTCAAATACTTCGTATATTTCTTCTGCAGAATATTTCTTCATAGGTGGCAATGGCATGGGTTTTTTATACCTTGGTGCGTTATCAATCAGCTTATTTATTTTTTGTACTATCGCCGGATCGTAAATTGGAGAGACTGGGCTGATTTCACCGTATGCAAAATTCGGTGTTGTTGCAATTTCTGTATATTTAAAGAAAGGGACACTAAATTCGGGTTGATCGGCAAAATACCATATGTTCTTGGCTGGGTTGATTATAATACCAGAGCTTTCTAAATAATCGATTCCCAATAACGTGATATTGTCATTGGCTTCTGACAACACACTAATGCTTATTTTGGTTTGTCGGCGGCCTATTTTCATATAAGTGGTTGTCGTCAAGATATCTTGGGATCTGAGAATACCATCTGCCAGTCTAATTTCCGCTTTCATTTTCCGAAAGTCGTGATTTTCCTTTCTTAGCTGGGCACTCAGCCTGTTGCTGGCAATACTCGTTTTGGCTGCCGTATCTAAGTAAGCAACATGTTTAATACCGCCAAATTCTACTACCACTGCTGGTATGTTACCTCCCTCGCTAATTCTCAAGTCTAAGGCATTAATGCTGGCTCCACTTCCAGAGCTGATGCCTTTAGAGCATTTTGGACAATTTCTTTTTATATAGCCTATGGTTCCACATCCAAAGCAAACTAGCGGATTTTCCGGACCTCTATTATTAGGCCCTAGTGGTCGTTGCTGCTTGGACTGCTCGCTGCTATTAAATTTACGGCAATTTTCTTTCATATGTCCTACAAAATGACAGAAGCTACATCTTATAACTTCCTTCTTCGCTACTGGGTGGAGTCTTTCGTATTCTCTTGCGAGGGCTATGAGTTTGGTAAATGTTTTAAACTCGCTCCTCCTAACACCCTTCTTGATATTATCATGTAGCAGGCTGTATATAATGTCTATACAGTGTACCTCTGGTATGGGTGGCTGGGGAATTTCGGCCAATAATGCTCTTTTTGCACTGATAAATTGGTCCGTTGATTCACCCAGTTTTTGTTTTTTTTCAAACAATAGCTCAAATATAATGTACACTGGTCGTCGTGGAGCGTATTGGTCTCTCATCATTTCGATGGCATTTGACCAAGTAGTCATTTCCGTATGGATGCCTTTCCACCATGTCGCTGCTTCATTCTTTAGAAGCAAGGGAAGCTCTATCAATGCATCTTCATCGGTGATGCGGCGAACCCTTTTAAAAATTTCAACGTTCGTTATAAAATTTTCGAAACGTTGGGCGTCAAATTCGCCATTAAACCGCTCCGTGCAATCGCACAACGTCTCTTTAAACCGCTGGGTTCCTTCGGGAATACGGTGTTCCATGTCCGTTGTATTTGCTTGTTCGTTGGTCGTCATCCTGCTGGTAGTACCTTTTCTTGTATTTGTCGCTGGACCGTCAAACATTCCCTCCAGTCTTCTTGATCTACCCCCCGAGCCTTGCCTGTCAGAGGTCTTACTGCTGCTTAGTAGGTCTTCTTGCTCTTCCACGTACGTTCCAACAGAGCCTTGCCTATCAGAGGTCTTACTGCTGCTGCTGGTGCTATCTCCTGTGCTGAGCCTTGCCTAAACGCCAAAACGGAATATCCGTTTACCCGCGACCGCGACTCACGTTATCGGTTTCACTGACTCGCGTTATCGGTTTCACTGACTTGCGTGAATTGCCGATAAATCCGTGCGGAACTCGAGCCTCACGTTGGGCGTCAATTGTAGAGGGAAAATTCGTCCTCTCGATGAAACTTGTGAAAATTGGTTTTGATTTATGTGAAAAGACCAAAACTTGGTCGAAGACACACAAATAAACTTAAACCTCCAATCACTTACGAAAGGCCAAGTCTTGGTCGAAACGTATGAGTGATTCCTTTTAATCGGAGCGTAAACTTGTAAAAGCTGTTCTCTAAATAAAACACTAACAACGGTTTACGTGGATTTTTCACAATATAATAAAATTTTATTCTTCTATTAGAGTAATTTGGTACTTGAAGTGAGTGTGAATTATATGATGCGACACAAATAAAAGTTGAGAGTTGCCACATCATTATATTTTGTTTGGTACATAAATTTAAATGTTGTCACATCATTATTTTTTATTTGGTACATAAATTTAAATGTTAATTAAAACTGAAATAATGTTAAATAATTCACAAAACAATTAATAATTTATTTATAACAAAATAATAAAATAATAGCTGTGCTACAATATTGGAAAGAATTGGAACTAAAGTCTATTGCTACAAGATTGCATAGATAAAAAATGCATAAAATTTATCTTGCTCTATACTCTTCCCTTCACAACTCATCTCTTTAGTAGTATATTAACACCCAGCGAATTCCCCAAGGTATGGGAAAAAGCAAAAGTCGTTCCCATACCCAAAAAAAAAATCTGCACCCTTTCGGGCTATAGGCCGATAGAAATACCTCCATTCTTGTCAAAGGTTTTTGAAGAGGCTACGAGTTCTCTACGACAAATGCGAGTATACGTTTTCTTTGGCATGCTGGTCGGTTAGTACCAGCAAAACCCAAAATGATGCCAAGACCCTGATACTCCCAAACCTACTACACTGTTGTGGAATCTTCAGTAACCCGTATTATGCCTCCATAAATAAGCTTAACACTCCTTTCGATACATCTTCCACTTAAGAAGGTATGATTACATTTCTGAGTACGCCAGAAAAATTGTCAGATGTACGTTAAATAACTTTCATAAGTAGAAAGCTTTAATTTATATGCATGAAATTATTACCGCTGCACAGTACCTTTATATTGTAGTTAATCGTCATTCCCCCGATCACATATTCAGCTTTGTACAACCCAGTTTCTCGATCTTGACATCACAACACATATTTCTCTTATATGATTACTCATAAATATACATTCATATGAATTACTGTTTCTTTCTATCTACCTAAGATTATGTACAACATATAATCTTATAGTACTTTCAACATGCCTAACATGTTTTTGAATGTATGCCTCAATCTATGCTACACCTTGCATCAACTAAAAGATTATCACATCATGTATGTGTAAGCGAATGAATTTGTAATAAATAGATTGAGCTACACTTCGATAAAAAATCGATATGAACTATTATCGAATCGTTACAACATGTTGCACGACAAACCATATAAACTCCGTTTGTATTCGCTAAAACTGCAGTCTAATGGGGAAAAACGGTACAGAACTATGCAAAGACAATTAATGTCGTCTTTAAGCATAATGGTACTGTTAGGACCAAACCCACACTAACGAAAATTTCTTCATCAAAGATATCACCGAACTCAGGAAAGCAGAGCCATGTTCCTAATACTCTACCATTTTAAGTGATCTAAATCAAAGAGTCTCTTGATTCAATTGCAACTGCAATAGATTGGAGGTAATGTAAAGCTCATCTAGTGCTTCGTTGTATTAAAAGTTTTTTCTTTTTGGTACCACAAATATCTGTAAAATAATTTCCAATTTTCATACAATTTCGTAAGATTCCTTCAATGGGGATGCTATTGTACATTTCAAATCGATGAATAGATAGGGAAAATTCACCAAAAGCTGGTTTACCACCACCACATTGCAACATGCAGAGTCTAATCGGCAGAAGAACACACGGACTTGTGGAAGCAAAAGATTTAGCTCTTTAGGGTCTTACTTTTGTGCTGCCAGGTGGTCCAAATACAAGTTTCTTACTATCAATCAGTATCGTATACCTCCGCAGAACGAAATATCGCTTTACTCTTAAACAACGTTGGGAAATATTGCAAACTTATTTCAAAGTGAGTGCTGCGTTGCCCAAACTATTACCTATGCGTTGCACTCAAGTTTGCGCAAAAAGTTCGTGAGACTACAGTACGTACCGTCGAGAATGTGGCTGCTATGGCCGAGAATATTCGACTCAATCCAGGCACAATGACTCGCCATCGATCTTAACATCTCAACATTTCACTCACCAGCGTGATGAGAATTTTGCACAAAGATGTTCAATTGACTCAGCAATTGAAGACAAACGACCACATGCTTCGTTTTTCGCTTCTCGGTTTGGACTTTAAAGCAGCTGGAATTGGACGTCGAATTTGACTGAAAAATCTTGTGTGTTTTCTAACGAAACGCATTTTCATCTCGCCGGCTATTTCAACAAATAAAATTTTAACATCTGGGAATCGGAAAACCCGCACATGATTGTCGAGAATCCAATGCATCTACAGAGAGTGACAGTTCGGTGCGGATTTGGAGTGGTGGCATCATTGGCCTATTTTATTTCGAAAATACTGCTGAAAATGCCATTTCAGTCAACGGTGAGCCCTACAGAGCCATGATTAACAAATTTTTGTCGGATGAAATTGAAAATATGGACTTGGATGGTCATTGGTTTCAGCACAATTGAGCGCCATGACACACAGCCCATCAAACAATCAATTATTATTAGCCGGCGAAGTCAATTGGCTGCCTCGGAGTTGCGAATTTAACCCTGTTCGATTGTGGTGCCCCTAAAGATCGATGTTATGCGGACACTCCAGAAACGATTCAAATGAATATCGCCCTAGATATCCGCTCTTCCTAATAAAGCTACATTTTTTGTTGTTTTTTCATTTTATTTTATTTTTAAAAAGAAACTTGTATTTAGTATATTTTTGTGGAACTGTAAATTGTCTCGGATATACGTTTGGAATTCTGCAATTACTTTTTCGAAACACACTTTGCGAAAGGCGATTTTATTGGCGATTTATACAAAAAACAATGTGTAATCAATATTTGTATTTTTTTTCCTAATACCACTGTTTTGATTCTATGCCGAAAAGATTTAGACAAAAAGATAAAAACAAACCCAGAACCTAAAGAGAAACATTTTTAAAAAATAAATTTTTTTTTTATTGCTTTCAATGGACCTTAGGACCTCAAAAATGATATCCCAAAAGATTATGGCCGGGGAGTACCTTGCAGTGTTGTACTTGTTTTTCAAAGTATAAGTAGTACAAGATAGGCAGCGAGCCTTTTATGACCGAAACGATGGACGGTATTTGAATGGACTAGAGTATAGTAGTTATGCGGCAGATGTTTTTGAAGCTATTTGCCACGTCTTCAGACTGTTGTTTGTTTCGTCTTTAGAAACGTCGGTTTCAGTCAGTTTCGTACAGTGAAACATTCGAGAAGAACGATGTTTCAGGAACGATTGCTTTTTATCGATATTTGTGTTGGTTCGTTTGTATAATGAGTGATAAAGTGTATAATGGTCAAAAAGGTGCAAAAGAGATACGTACATACAGAAAGAGACCGAAAATATCTGGAAGAAGACCGCTGAATGGACATGAGCTAGAGGCACCAAGCAATTCCGGAAGCAATCGGAAGATATATACGATATTGAAGTGAATCCAGGTTTTGGTTATCGTATGATAAACTTTACTGCAGTTTTTTTAAGCTATTTCTAACGTTGTCATTTGTAAAGTGTGCAAATCGCAAGTGAAATTTTGCGGAAATTGTCAAGCGCGGTTTGGGATTCAAAATAGTAGTGTCCTGTGAAAAACACATGTAGGATTTCCCAAAAGAAAAGACAACACCTTTTATTTAGACTTCACAAATTTTATTTAATAGAAAAGAAATGGGTAGTTTTACGTCGTCGGGTGGAAAGAAGCAATCTGAACTTGGTTCACTCAACTCATCGCCGGCTAGCTATCGTCTTACTGCAGCTTTGCAGATTGAGTGGAATCGTCTGTCTGCTTTGGTTAGGAGGCACAGGAGAGGCTCACAATTTGCCACAAACGGCTGTCCTGGTTGTTTCTCGCCCCCGAGAAACCGTCTTGAGAATATCGTCTTATCGTCTTAGGATCACGTCTTGAATGTTCTTGGAACCGTCTTTATTTAACTTCTTCTTTATTAGATTAGCCTTTTATCGCTCATTAACGTCTAATTTTCCAAGGCGTTGCCAACACTTCCAATAGTTTCGTCATTTTCGTCCTCTTCCTCTGTTGTACTTGCATAAATGTCGCCCAATGGCTTCATATTATCCGCGCTTGTCGTCGTTGCTCGCGGACCCTCGTGAATCCCTACCCTTCTTACTTCATAGCGATCATTTGGAGACATCTTTGATTAGCACCGAATTGAGTTTTCTTAATAGCGACTAGATCGTTAGTTTCATATCTTAAGGATTGTTTTCTATTTGAATTGTAGGTCTTGCGATTTTCTTCCTGTACGGCTTTGATCGCGATTTTCGCATTTTCGCGAACGGCGTCTCTGTTTTCTTCGAAAACAACCCTAATCTGCTCTTCAACGGTGTCGGCTAAGTCAATGTCCTCGTTCCGTCGCATTTTTATTCCGAATAATAGTTCAAATGGAGTACGCTTTATACTTCTACTCCAGGTCGAGTTAAGACACTGCTGCAGCTGGTTTGTATAGCTGTACCATTTGCTTGGATCATTTACGCACAAAGCCGAAATGATTATTCGGTTTATTCTCTCCACCTGACCATTTCCTCTAGGCACGCCTGTTGTAACCAATGTGTGTTCAATATTCTCTTCCTCACAATATTCTTGAAATGCGTTTGAGGTGAAAGCCACTCCTCTATCAGAGATTATGCGGTAAGGGTTCCCAAAACAGACTTTCTGTAATCGAAGTTTGGCAAGCACTTCGGAAACTCCGGTAGATTTCACCGGGTAGATCCAAACATATTTGGTGAACGCGTCAACGACGCAGAAGATATAGGCATACTGCTTCCCGGTGGCTGAAAGGGGACCAAGGTGGTCTACGTGGTATGTGTGCAGTGGTTCCTCCTCCTTGCATATCGGATTCAAATATCCTTCCTGCTTCCCGGCCTTACGTTCACTGACAATACATGGGATGCAGTTTCTCCTACACATCTCGATTTTCTGCTTCAGATTAGGAATGTAATAATCACGACAAATTACCTCTTCCATTTTCCGCAGTCCGAAATGTCCTTGTGCGCGAAAAGATCTTATGACCGCCTCTTGCATACCTTTTGGAATGCAAAGCAACTTGTTTCCGTTGTCATTGGCCTTGTAAAAAATACCCTGTTCTGTGAAGAAATTCTCATAAGGGCCACTTGCTAAAGCCCTTTTGATGGCTCGCATAAACTCATCTTTATCTTGCGCGTTCCTTACCCTGGCTAAAAACTCGGAATCCAAAATCATAACCATTGGATTTCGACTCAAAGCATCCGCATGTTTCATGCTTACGCCTGGGCGGTGTTCAAGTACAAAGTCGAATTCTTCTAAGGTCAACGCCCAACCGGCTATTCTGGATGAGATTTCTTTCCTCTCCATTGTTCCCTTGAATGCCAGGCAATCGGTAATAATTTTGAACTTCAATCCATAGATACACTCTGAATTTCTTTATGGCTCTTATTACTGCGAGGACCTCTAACTCGTAGCTACAATATCTCTGTTCCGCACACGTTGTTTTCTTACTGTAATAGTAAACGGGATGCAATTTGCCATCGTCACTTCTTTGAAGTAGAACAGCTCCATAGCCAAATTTGCTCGCGTCGGTGTGGACTTCGGTTTCTGCTTCCGGACAGTACAGTTTTAATACAGGCTCATTAACCAAACAATCCTTCAAGGTCTGAAGGCTACTTTCTCAGCATCCCAAAACTGGAAAACGGACTCCTTTTTAAGAAGAGATGTCAACGGCCTAGCGATCAGAGAATAGTCCGGAATAAACTTCCGAAAATACTCGGTGAGACCAAGGAAACTTTGGACTTTCTTAGCGGTTGTTGGCTGCTGAAACTTCCTTACCGCTAAAGTTTTGTAGTGCGAGGGCTTTATAAAACCAAACGCAATTACGTAGCCCAAGTACTCGATCTCCTCACACAGGAATTGGCACTTCTTCCATTTTATCCGGAGGCCAAAAGCGGAGGCTGGTGCAAGGACCTTCTTTAAATTTTGAACTGCTTCATCGTTTGAGTTTGCTAGTACTACCACGTCATCCATGTAGAGCAAAACAATTCCCTCAGCTATCAATGGCTTAAATACTTGGTTGATGTGTTTTTGAAAAATCGCAGGCGATGTACATAAACCAAAAGGCACTTTATTGAACTCGTATTGTCCACTAGGTGTAACAAATGCGGTATACTTGCGACTTCCCTCTTCAACTTCTACGTGAAAAAATCCATTCTCCAAGTCAAGTGTCGAAAAAACCCTTGCTTTGCTTAAGGCATCTACTTGATCCTTGATTAGCGGTAGTGGATACCGATCGCGAACTATGACTCTATTTAGGCGACGGTAGTCTACGCACAGCCTTTTTGTTCCGTCCCGTTTATTGGCTAAGACTATCGGACTTGCGAACTCTGAGCAGCTTGGTCTGATTACGTCGTTTTTTAGCCAATCATTTACTGAGCGTCGACAATTTGTTTCTCCAGGGGTGCCAGCCTTCGAGAATTTTGCCAGATAGGCTGTTCGTCCTTGAGAACGATGCACATTTTAACATTTGTTGATTTTTCATTTCGAGGCTTATAGTCATTCACTAAACTTTCTATAGCATTGACATAAGCAGGAGCGCCTACGTTAGGCCTCGATTCTTCCATTGTACTTAACAAACAATACGGTTCTGGATTCATTTTGGTGATGGTAGCTACGCCCCCTGTAGAAAGATTTATATTTGTACCATTGAGTATATCCCTGCCTACGATAAAAGGTAATTTTAAAACTTCTCCCGACATTACATAGACTGACGTTTGGAAAAGACAACCGTGGATTTCTATTGTTGCCAGAAATGAACCTAAAGCTTCGACTCGATTCTCTGATAAGCCCTGTACCTCCATTCTCTGCGATTTTAATGCTGGCGCACCTAGCTTAACATAATCTTCGCACCGTATAATGGATAAGTCACTCCCTGAGTCAATTAAAGCAGCGATTTCTTGATCATTGACCTTAATCACTTTTCTCGCGTTGCCCTCTTCTATATTGACACAATTTGTTGACCTTGGCTTGGCATAAGTCGAAGATTTGTGCCCAAATTCATTGCAGCGAAAACATTTGATACCGTTAGTGCAATTTGAGCTCTTATGACCAAATTTCCCGCAATTGTAACACCTTTTGACGTCTGTATACGAGTGCGTCCTACTGCTCGTTGACTGATCTTTATTTAGAGAAGACAGTTCCCTTTTCGGCTGTTCTTACATTCGCGAACTGGCTAAATCTTCTCTGAATTTGGAATACAAAGCTATCTTTTCTCTGAATTCTTTCATCGTGTTAGCTCCATACAAAATAACTTTGTTCGTAGTTGCATCGCTAATGCCATTGATCGGGTGTTGAATGATGGACCTATCATCGAGGCGCCCTAAAGCACCAAGTTCCCTCATCTTCAGAAGGTAATCCTGACAACTTTCACCTTTTCCCTGCTTTCTTTTATTCATCATTTGGTGGATCTCTGCTGGTGTGACATCATTAGCGAACTCTTCGACTAAAAATTCTTTTAAACTAGCAAATGTTAATAAATTTGTTCTTGATCGTAAAGCCAGCTTTGCCGATCCAACGAGTAGACGTTTGGCGAACAAAAGCTTCTCCAACTCTGACCACCCCATGGAAATAGCCGCACCTTCGACGTCTTGTATCCAGTTTCTAACATCGTATGTCGCATTTCCGCTAAATTTTGGAATAATGTTCATTGCATCCTGAAATGATGAAGCCCCATACCTAGTCCTATTGTCTAATGTACCTAATTCACTTCCTAAAAGAGAGATTTCCAAATCTTTCCTCAAGTTGTCTTCACGAGCCTTCAGCAAGCTTTCTCTTAGTTCTAATTCTCTAGCGAACTCCGAAACTCTTCGAACGTCTTCTCTATCCACTTTTGCACCTACACCAGCATTTGCAGTAGCTCCACTCGCTCCCACTTCACCAATCCAACCCAACCGTCTTTGCTACGTCCCCTGTCATCGTATTACTATCTAGATTGCTTCCCGCGGTATTTTTGACTACATTGCTATTTCGCGGATTATTCGGGTGTCCTGATTTAATCACTTCATCCTGTCTTCTCAACTCGTCTTGCTCTTCGTTGTCTCTCCGTTCGACGTCGAACGAAGTTTTCCTATTTTGTGCCCATAAGGGTTTTGTAGAAAAATCAGACTCCATCAAACTAATCTGTCTTATAACTTTAGCGACGTCGCCAGGCTTATCATGAATTTCCGTACTATTTGCGGGCTCTCGGTTAACATTGTTTTGTCCAAACATTTTTTTTTTTTTTTTTTTATACAAACACTATTTTTTCTCTATCCTGCTTTCCAAAGATAGAAATATTTTTATTTGGTTGACAATCGAAGAAATGTCAAGGTGACAGTCCAAATGTGTGGATCGAAAGCTTTGATGAGATCGTAATGTTGCGGAAGTTTTTCTCTATTCCGAAATTGTTGCGATGATCGTCTTCGATGTTGCTAACGATTGATCGTTGACCTTACATACGATTAGAGGTCGGATAGTTCCTTTTTGGTTTTCCCTAACTTATTATTTCTTTTTATTTTATTTTATTTAAATGCGATATGTTAAAGACGTCTGAACAGAATTCTTGAGCTCATTTGAAGAGTCAATTCGCTGATTTTGTTAGCCTAAGTTGTTAATCATAAGAGCGAGCTCTACTTTAACGTGTTAGTAGTAATTTCATATCTACTCACGATCTGTCCGTATTATACTTATGGATTTCAGGTTAGATGGTTTCTTCCTTTACGAATGGCAGTTTCTGACAATAGTTGTGTGGGATCTTAGGTTTAACGGGGCCGTAAATCTTCCTTGGTTTTGGTTTTTTCCTCCTTTTTTTTTCTTCTTTTTATTTTGACCAAATTTCTTCAGTCGAATCCCACTTCTGACACCAGTTTTGTAGGATTTCCCAAAAGTAAAGACAACACCTTTTATTTAGACTTCACAAATTTTATTTAATAGAAAAGAAATTAATATGCCAATGGGTAGTTTTACGTCGTCGGGTGGAAAGAAGCAATCTGAAGTTGGTTCACTCAACTCATCGCCGGCTAGCTATCGTCTTACTGCAGCTTTGCAGATTGAGTGGAATCGTCTGTCTGCTTTGGTTAGGAGGCACAGTAGAGGCTCACAATTTGCCCACATACATATGTCCAGACTGCGATACCTAGTAGTCCATTTATTGAAAAAGGCTATGAAATAGACCGAAGAATTATAATTTCCATGGAATTACTTGGAATTGGTTTGCACGGAATAAAAAAAAATTGTGCATTCATGGAATAACCTCGGCCTACGTTTCATTCTTTCTATGATAAGACTGCAACTAAACTAGTTTGCAAAAACAGTATGCTGAAAACAGCGAAAGATTATCACAATCTTCTTGACTTTCTCGAACGCCGACTGACATTTGTCAGACCAATTACACTTTACTTCTTTTTTAACCAACTCAATAGTTCTGACACTGGACGAACAAATTTTCTGTCGTTGTTCATTCTACCTAAAAAAGATTGAAGCTCTTACATCCATTTAGGTGAGGGTAATTCTATCCTTGTCAATTATAAACCCTAATAAATTCACATTTGGTCTTCCTCACTGTAAGACCACTATCCTGGAGTTTGTTTTAAGTACTAATTCCAATCTATTGTCCCGTATTCTGCCCGATACTAAAAAGTCGTCGTTTCACTCCTATCATCACTTGTTCGATAATTTCTTTTTGAATATTGTGGGACATGTGCTAATACCGAACGGTAACCTGGTGCATTTGAACATACCCTTGTTCCTACAAATAGTAGTATATTCTTGATATAGTTTATTTAATTCTATCTGCTGATATGCTGATGCCATATCTATTTTGACAAATGTCCTACTGCCCGACAACTTCTCCAATAAACCTTCTGCTCTGGAAAGAATAAATCTCTCGATTTTTGTAAAGCGATTTAGAGTGGTCTCGTAGTCTCCATACAACCGCCATGTGCAGTCCGGCTTAATGGCGGGTACAATTGGAGTAGCCCGCTTGTACGTTTTCTAGGATACCTAGAGTCCATTTATTTTTTCTTCTATTTTTGCTTTTAGGCTGTAGGTAGGTAGGTAGGTAAGAGTAGCTGTTGGAAAGACCAACATACTTAGCCCCATTGGCTCTTACTCATGGAACTAGTTTCAGCTTATGATGAAGCATAGGAGACTGTTGTATTCTTTTGTATTTTTGTATTTAATTGCAACTCCGATTTTTTCGTGTAGTGTAAATTTGCTACCGTTGTAATTTACGAGACTAATTTTGACTTTCTTGACGGGGAAGCACTTAATATAGTCTTTACAAATGATACAACTAATTTTTGCGCCAGCCTTGACTTCGCGATTGTTTAATCTCGCTAGTACACAAATCGGTTCAGCACTATTTTTACTATTGTATCGAAATGTGCCCTGCATTCATAGCGCATCGCACATCGAAATGTGCTATGAATGCAGGGCACATTTCGATACAATTTTATTTTACAGAGTAATTTTTTTTTTATTTACAATCCATTTATTTATTTATTTATTTACACAACTTGCTCAGATTCTATACAAAAACATGATACACTTTCTGCTCCTCAAACTGCGACTACTGTTCATGTGTTTTGGAATATTGTGGACGGTTTCTGAATGGAATAAATAGCTTAAAAAACTTGATTCTTCCAATGTTAGAAAATTCAAGGATTTTTCCGACTTTATTATTAAAAGCGCTCTAATGACTATTTTTTATATAAAAACATTTTCTTTGATTTTAAAAATGTCCAAAGAATATCCCCTGCAAACGCCAAGAAGTTTTTATAGTTTAAGCTGAGAATCCCCAAAATCTACGTACGGGTTTGCGTCAACTCATCTGTTAATTTCCAACAATTATTGTAAGAAGATCAAGGTTTCTAGAAATAAAGAGACGTAAAATATATGAAAACATTCGCTTGTATCTTGCGTAATTGTACGATACGCCCAATTCCATATGCATCGATGGCTAAACCAAAACAAACGTAATGGTTTAAATCCAGCAGGAACATCTACCAACTAATCCGAGCGACTTAAAAAAAACTTTTCATTCGGTTTCATGAAATGTCGCCAACGACCACATTAATTTTTCGCGTCCCATGTAAGCTCTAAGCATCTGTGGCACCTTCAAATAACGCGGTCTAATTTTAAAAGCTATTATTGTTCCTAACCGTGCTCAAAGTTGAAAATTCTTTCTTTCCCAAATGCCCCTCAATTTATTATGAAAACGTAAGAGGTCTTCGAACAATAACTTATACCATATACAATATACATATATGTATTAGCTCCCAGATTCTCTCAGTCGTTCATAGACCTCCACGGAGATCACACGTTTTTCTTGATTCGGCTTTAAAAGTGCGAAAAATTATAAGTATACTTGTACTCAGTAGATTTTCCAAGTGTTCGGTAGCCGAGGTGATAAAGACCCGGTCAACAAATTTCGAGGTTGTGGGTTCGATTCCCAGCCTCTGCAAAAGTTCTTTTTTTATTTTTTTTTTTTAATTTGTTATTAGACTTAGTGAAAACACAAAGTGATAACAAAAAAAAAAGAACAGTTCCATGAGTGGAAGTAAGCGGTCCGCTATCCCAATAGCTCAATAGATCAGCAGATGGTATGATGTCGTCTGATGATCAAACCGCTAAGCCAGTCCATTCAACATCAACAACAACAACAACAACAACAATAACAGACATCGGGACAAAGAGGAGAAGGACGCTGAAGCCGACTTCGACTCCGAATCTCGATAAGAGCGCCATTTCAGCATCGTTGGAAATGCTGCATGGCAGAGTGAAGGAGAGGGCTGCGCTGATATCGGCAAGCGCAGCAATAAAGCGAATAAGGCAAGAGTCGGACAATAACGACCGTACGCATGTACCTGACGGAGGGAAAAGACAATACATGGGAGCAGAAAATTGCTTTGCATCCCTGGCTGCATCGGAGTCAGATGACGAAGAGGACGAGGTCGAAGTCCTGAACACTACCATCAAGCAGCTAGAACAACAAGTGCTTGCTATAAGAGCAAAACAAGTTGCAAGGAGGGAGATGGAGAAGCAGCTAACTCTCCAGAGACCTCAGCAACAACAAAACATAAACGTGGAGATTCCACAAAAACAACAACAAAAACCACCGATGAAAAAGCAAAAACTACAGACACCTGTACAAGAACTAGGAAGAACAAGAGCACAAACTCAACAAAAACTTAAACAACAAAAGCAGCAACAACAAAGGCCACAACAGCAGCAAAAGCCGCAACATCAAAAGCAAGAACGGCAACAGCAACAACAACAGCCACAACAACAACATCAGCAAAAGCAACAGCAGCAGAGACAACAACAACAGCAAGAGCAGAAATCCATCAAACAGAAAGTGCCACCAATCAACACGTACAAATTGGAGTTAAAGGACACAATCGAGCTATGTAAGTCGGCCATAGGTTGTAATTTTTTTATTAAAAGATTAAGTGAAGATAGGCACGCGATCCACTGCAATTCAGTGGAGCGCTACTATAAAATCAAAAATTTACTGAAGGATTCGACGACGGAGTTCTTCTCCTACACCCCGAAGGGGGTCAAGCTGCAAACAATGCTGCTGAGGGGATTAGAACCGTCGACTGATCCGGAGGAGCTCCTTGCACTGCTGAAAGAGAAAGAGTGCGAAGGGCTCAAATTCGTGGGGGTCAGCCATTTAATACTCAAGGAGTATTAAAGTCCTAGACTACCAGGTTGTATATTGGGAGAAATTAAAGAGGAGCGAAAACATTTTACAATGTGTTCGCTGCCAAAGGTTCGGGCACGCCGCGTCGAACTGCGAAATGCAGCCTCGATGCGTGAAGTGCGGAAAGAACCACAAGTCCGAGGAATGCGCTCTGGGTAAGGACGGAGCGTCTGAAAAAAGCCAACTCTCTTGTGCTTTATGTAGGAACACGGGACACACCGCAAATTATCGGGGTTGTCCCAAATTCCAGTACATCAAAAGAATAAATCTGGCCCGGCAGCAGAAAGTAGAAGTTAAACGTCCACCCGTGCATTTGCAAACTCCAGCCGTTACTCCCCATGTTACCTACGCCCAAATGGCGGCAGGTAGGGGAAATACGGTACAGCAAGCGAAGGTTGCTTCTCAGGCCCCAGCGCCCAGAGCACCTGAACCAGTACCTGACATGCTAGCTATCTTGCTCTCTATCCAGGGGCAGATGGCTCAGCTACAACGTCATTTAACTGAACAGACCGCGCGGGTGGATCAAGTATACGCTCTGCTGCCTGGCCTAACGCACCTTTTGCCGTAATGGGTACGTACGTGGCGGAGCAAACCCTGAAGGTCCTTGCTGTGAATGTGAATTCACTGATTAGGCTCGAACGACGAGCCGCACTATTCAAGTTGCTTAAAGACCAAGCCCCCGATGTGCTTTTGGTTAGCGAAACTAAGCTTACCAAAAGACACAAAATGAGGCACAGAAGATACAAGATAGTACGGAGAAACCGACCCAACTCCATTCAGGGAGGTGGCGTTGCAATTTTCGTACGAAAAGGTATACGGTTTAAAAGAGTATACAGTCGTGTAGTACGTAGGTTCCAGGTGCTGGAAGCATGCATCGTGTATATCCCCCTCCGTAGTGGAAAGAGGTTGTACATGGTGTCTGTCTATGCACCTAAGGCTACTCAATCCACTTTATTCATCTCAGAGCTCGAGACGCTTTTTCGATTCCTGAGGCTGGAATTGGAAGACAACTATTTTATTATCGGCGGAGATTTCAACGCCAAACATAGTGATTGGGGAAATAATACACCAAATACTAGAGGGAACCTACTATTCAATTGGTGGGGTCAGCACAGTGTGATGTATCGACTCGGGCTTAAGGCGACGGATAGTCCGTCGTTTCCCAGACACGGTTCTTATTTGGATCTTCTGCTGTTCGACTCACGAATACAACTGACATGCACTAACCAACAAACTACAAACTGTCTACGCACTTTCGTGTATGACAGTGACCATTGCGGTCTCAGCACCGAAATAACTGTTCCCAACGAAATTGCGGAATTGGATGAGTTTGTTCAAAGGCATTCCTACAATTATAGTAGGGTGCGTTGGACACACTTCACCAGAACACTGACTAGAGCACTCTCCTCGAATTCGCTCTACCTACCGTCCAACAGAAATCTGTCAAACGAGGAGATTGACAGGTATCTAAGACTTATGGACGAGACAATCAAACGAACAATGGACAAAACGATACCACGGTACCAATACACTGACGACGAAGACTTATACCGCAACGCAACTATTGACGCACTGCACTGACATAAAAGTAGACTGCTGTCAAGACTAAAAACCTTGTACAGACAGTTTACTGACGGACATAACCCGGAGATTATGGCGCTAAAGTCGTCGATCAAAAACCTCCAAGTATTAATAAAAGAAAATTACAGAGCATCTGTAAGTTTATATTGGAACAAAAAAAATTCGAGCTGTAAACACCAGCAACCCGAATATGTTTCCGCAAATAAATAAAATATTTCGGAGAAAAGATCAAAACGACCTTTCGTGTCTTAAAATCGCCCGAACGACGGACAACGAGAACATACTTACAGCAGCAGGCATAGATCCAAATGAGGCTGTTGATGATGACAGCTTCTTTGTGATCGAGGATCCGCAGGAGAAGGTTGAGGCTATAGGAGCGACTTTCCAGGAAGTATATAAGGCGAATGACATCATTGGCCCGAACCACGACCTGGAAAGTCGAGTCCTTGTGCACAATTTCTGCCTTAGAAATGAAATAGTGAATTGGCGATTCGAGAGCTCGGGTTTCACCCAGTTCAGTGACGAGAATATGGCAAATAATGTCATCACAAACGATCTTCGAATCACTTAGAAGTAAGAAATCAGTAGGAACCGATGAAATACCGAGCATTGTGCTTCGACATCTCCCACTAGAAGCGGTGAACATTTATACCATCCTGTTTAATAATGCAATGAATAATGCACATTATCCAGCGCATTGGAAAACTGCGGTGGTACATCCGATCCCCAAAAGAGATAAAGATACTTCCAATCCGGCGAATCTCCGCTCGATCAGTCTTCTTCCAAATATCAGTAAGGTTTTCGAGAAGGTGATCAATAGAGTCCTGACTAAGTGGGTTGAGGACAAACATATAGTTCCGGATAATCAATTCGGTTTTAAGGCGGGGCATGATATCATTCATGCTGCGTCGAAACTGGTTTCTGATATCCAATGGAACAAAGGTAAGAAACAGTGCACTGGTGCCTGCCTGATTGACTTGGAGAAGGCCTTCGATATCGTATGGTTAGAAGGACTCTTTTTCAAACTGGACAGGTTGGGCATTAGTAAGCCACTGCTGTATATTCTTTTTGATATGCTCTCCAGTAGACAGTTCATCGTGAAAAATGGCGATGTGACTTCTGCTGGAACTTTTAACATTAAAAACGGTCTGCAACAAGGTGCGGTAAATTCGCCGATCCTATTCAACATTTACACAAGTGATCTGATAGGTTCACTTCACCATTCCATAGCGTACGCAGACGACATAATCGCGTACAGATCAGGTCCAAAGATTGAGGTCATTAATATACTTTTGCAGCATGATTTTGACAAAATTAAGCGATATTGCGATGACTGGAAGTTGAAAATCAACTTTCAGAAGTCGGAAACCATTCTGTTTAGGACGCCTTTGTCTGGGGCCTCTAGGGATACCAGAAAGAATTGGCGAAAGTTTTCTATCGTCGGACAACACGGACAGCCACTTGCTTGTCGAAATGTAGTCAGATACCTTGGGATCTGGCTAGATCAATATCTGTATTTTAACAAACATATAGATGTTGCTCTGGCCAGAGCCAGAGGTGCTTTTGCCCTTACAAAGAGACTGTTTTATAACAGCCAACTCGATGCGAGGGTGAAGGTGATCTGCTACATGGCCCTTATCAGGCCCATGCTTGTATTTGGATGTCCCGTGTGGTTCAACGTGAGAGCAAGTTTATTGGGAAGATTCGGGTGTTTGAGAGGGCTTGTCTTAGGACTTGTCTTCGCTTATACAGAACACCAGAGTCTCAGTACATCAAATTCTATCCCAATGAGGTCTTGTACAATAGGGCGAACCTAATAAGAGTGGACAATTTCGTCATTAAGTTGACTCGAAGGCACATTGCAAGAGCAATGACCTCATCGAACAACCTGATCTCCGGGTCTTTCTACCCCAATTATATGTATCACGAGAGAGTTCGCTTTGACGGTTTTATTCCTCCAGAAGCGTTCCTCTATCTAGATAGTAAAGGTCTGATCCAGAACAGATTGGCGGTCCCGCTAATCTTCCACGTCGCTCGAACAGCTGCGGACAGGCGACTCAACTACGACAGAGACGTCGCACATGGCAGTGCGGAGCGTCTCCGGTTCAGTAGGGCGGTAGGGAGTCGCGACAGGAGGGATGTTGCTCAGCAGCACCAGCAATTTTGGTGGCTAGTTGAAGGGGAGGGTGCTTCGTCGTCGAATGCCTCCAGTAATAGATAGCTTCATCTGAGGCAAAGTGGGTCAGCCTAATTTTTTTTTTTTTTAGCCATGGCCGGCTTACATAGTTTTAGGTAGGATTAAGTTAGTTTTAGAAAAAAAAAAAATAAAAAACAAAAAAAAATAATAAAAATAAAAAATGAAAAAAAAAAAAAAATATATATATATATACATATATTTATATATTAAGTATATATGTATTATGTATATATATATATATGTATGTGTGTGCGTACGTATTAGATGTAAGTAGGTTTAAGTAGGATAAGATTTATTTTTAGGTAGTCTGTAGGCTTTTAGTTTTAAGTTTTATAAAAAATTAAAAAATGTCCATTCACTAAGTTTTTTACTTATAATTTATTTTCTTAGTTCTAGTATTAAGTAATGTTAAAATAAAAATATAATGTAAGATTCGTCGAAAGACATAGTTTAAGTGTTAGGTTTAACTTAGAGTGCCCGCATGGGGCCAGTAAGTTAGAATAAGATTATTTGTAAGTAATTTAAGCTAATTTTTAAGCGTTTTTTGTTTAGCATATAAGATTAATTTAAGTTAAAAAAAAAATAAAAATGCATAAAAACTGAAAAAAAACTGAAACTCCCAGATTCTCTCTTACTACATTTTTGCTGTTTCTGAAACCAATCTAGTGTCTGACATTAAAGATATGGAATTATTTATTGAAGAACTTATGTATTTATATAGCTGTGGGATTCTCGTATTGATTCCAATCTCTTTAAAAAATCTTCCATTTTAAGGCGTTTCCTTTACATATTTATGTTGTTGTTATATTCGTCCTTCCCAACCAATTCACGATTACCAATTAGCTGTAAATACAATCGATTGCACATTTGATTCTACAGATGCCAATGACATTATTATTTTTTTAGAAGACTGTAACTTTCCAAAGCTCCAATGGGTTCAAACCGATCAAAACTTTGTTACGGCCTCTAAAAAAGAAGACCTTTTCACCGATTGTTTTGCTGATTCCGCACCATATCAGTTGAGTGGAGGCACCATTAGCGGTAGGCAACTTGACCTTATTCATTTCAGAAAGTAACCGTCTTATCTCTAAGTTAGATAGCTACCACCCACCCCTTTCTCTGTTTTTTTTTTCATATGGCAATGGTCCAAAAACTGTTACTCGTATTTACGAACATCCTTACAAATTTACTTATGATCAATTTGATACTGATCGCCTCTATCCGTGTGACACTGCTTGTGAATACATGTGATTTATAGATCCAATTTTATAGAAACCACGCCTATTTTAGTCAAATAAACGTCATCCACTCGTGCAAATCGCTCTTATTATAGCAATTTTACTTGTAAATTTCTCTTATTCTAGCAAATTTTGACAAAATATAGAAATGTAAAAGTGTTGGAATTCACTTACACTGTGTCTGTGCGGAATTTAAGGGTTTGCAAAAGTATTAGTAGAGTTTGACATCTAGGTTAGTTTACCAATGACTGAGTCTCAGAGCGTACTGATTATCTGCTTGAATGGCAATGTATTGTGGAAAAGATAAGAAGCCGGCATTGACAGATGCGAAACTAGACTGTAGAGAGAATGCATGGATGTGGAAGGCGTGTCCATTGTATATTTTTTCAGTGGAGTTGGCAATGACTATTTTATGGAAAGCACTCTCTTCACAATTATTGTGTTGAAAAGAAGAAATAATGAAAAGAAGGTATATGCGCGTATGATGCAAATGGGTTAAATATGAAATGAAGTGGAGAAAGTTCAGCTGTTTCGTAAATATCATTTTCCAGGGAGCAGACGACTTGCATGCGCTTCCAGGCTCTCTTTGTGCAGTCTTCTAATTACACGGTGAAGACTCCGTGAAAGGCTCGAAGTGGGGACACTTGAACAGTATGACTTGCAGGACGGATTGGTTTTTCGTAGGATTGAGGGAAATCGATTGTTGCTCTACGTGCCGACTGAAATAAGGGACAACCTAATTAGGACGATACACGAGAAGATTGGTCATCTAGGGATTGAAAAATGCTATAATCAGATTCGAAAAAAATTATTGGTTTCCTAAAATGAAAAATGAAATTGAGCGATTTGTTAAGAACTGCATTAAATGCATTATGTACTGAGCGCTTACCCGATCAAACGACCGTGCCATGTACAGTATCCCCAAGAAACCGGTCCCGTTGCCAGCCTTAAATTTCAAGCGAAAGCATATCCTAGTTGTAATTGATGCTTTCACAAAGTTGGTTCGGTTATATCCGAAAATAACCAAAATAAAATAAATTCGACCAGTACTAAGGAGGTCTGTGCCTCATTGGACAATTATTTTAGTTATTACAGACGTCCGAAGCGCTTGTTGACCGACCGTGGTACTTGTTTTACTTCACTCGAGTTTGCGAATTATCTACTCCGAAATAATGTGGAACATGTTAAAGTTGCCGTAGCTTCTCCCCAAGCTAACGGACAGGACGAGCGAGTGAATAGGGTAATGAAGATAATACTGAACAAAGTGAGCGAACCAGTCAACCATGCAGACTGGGCTACCAAATTATCACAGGTGGAGTATGCCATAAATAACACTATACATAGCTCAGCTAAAGAATCCCCAAGCAAATTACTGTTCGGGGTAGAACAGCGTGGGACCATTATTGATGAGTTTACGGAGTACTTGGAGGATCAAGGATCGGCTCGTTATCTCAATGTCATTCGGAAAGGCGGCCGCCGCTATTAAAAGATCTCAAGAATATAATGAGGAGTACTTTTTTAAGCACAACGTACCAGCTAGGACATATACCGTTGGCGATTTCGTGGTAACCAAGCATGTCGACACCTCTGTCGGCACCAATAAGAAGTTCATTCATAAAGTTTTGCCAAATAACCGCTATGGAGTGCAAGACATTGATAATTGCCAGCTGACACAATTACCATACGACAATGTTATTGAGGCCGCGCGTATCAGGAAATGGGTCAGCCCGACAAAAGGCACACAACAACTAATATTCAGAAAGCAACACTGGATAGTTAACGCATCTAGAATTCAGAATATTCAGAATACTAAAAAAAAATATAATAATAATTTTGTAATACATAGGTACATACACATTGTTAGGTCCTTAGGGACCATAAGCCCATATATAGGGTTTTCCAACAAGGACTTCACAACTTTTTTTTAAATAAAACGCAAACCATTTGAGATATTTCAAAAACTTTATTATCGGCTTGAAGTACAATCAAAACATTTATGAATGGAACTCGACTTCGTTCATATGGCCACCGCGGGCACGTTTGCAGCGGTCCATTCGTTGGACCCAATTTTCAACGACTTGGTTCAATGTTGGTTCTGAGCTCTTCCAACGTCGTCGGCGTGTTGGTATAAATTACTTAACGTAGCCCCACAGAAAATAGTTAAGATTCGTTAAATCGCACGAACGAGGCCATTTCTTGAGATAATACGCTCACCATAGTGTTACCATCGCTATCAATTAAATATAGTCAAAACTAGTTAAAATTACTTCTTTTTTTTTAATATTTTATGCACCCCCGCACAATATTTAAATTAACTCAAAATTAGTAGTATAGGATCATCATTCACCTCTAGCAACTTAAGTTCTACAGAATGATGCCGATTTATTCTTTTCACAAAGTATATTTGTTTCTTTTTATGAATTTTTATAACAAATTCCTGGATAAAGAATAAATAAATAATATACAACAAAAAAAATAGCGTAAATTGGGTGCGAAGTTTTTCCGATATCCAATGTCCGATGAGTAAATCGTAAATCGTAAGCGTAAATTTTACGAACTGCTCTGTAAGTTTCGCAGACAGAGCTCCGATTTTAGAAATAAATTTCAGCGATTTGACGTGGCGTCAGTCTTTTTATGATGAAATGTCAAACTGTATTGGAAATAAATGAAGCTCGGCAACGCAATGTGATAGCTGGTTTGACATTGAATCCCTATTGAAAACTCTGAAACTGCAATAAAACACTATGGAGCAACTTACTGCCACTTTTGCAAATCAGTTTTCTAGTTGGCTTTGACGTTGTTAACAATTCATACGCACTCACAGGGAAGTGAAGTGATTAATAGACTCGTGACAAATCTGTAAAGTTTTCCATCTATTTTAGTTCATTTATGGTATTTAATACTATATCCGTCTTGAAATATCATTGCTGCGTGGTGCCTACTTTGGATAAAAATAAATATTTCTTTGTGTTTGTCAATTGATTTTTTGGAGTGGTTGAACAACGTGTTAATGTACGTGTTGATACACTTGTTCAGTAGAGCAAATATGTTATTGTGGAAATACATATGTCTATTTTATTTGACGAAATGAGAAACAAACAAAGAGACACCTTAATCATATAGTACGAGTACACGTACAGCAATGAGTGTATCAACACTTTGCCTTAGTACGTCAATTAGTCTGCACTCAATGCACTGATATGTGTAATGTCTATTTGGAAGAGAGTTTGTCATCAGAGGAAGGCTAAGTATGAAGTCTTAAAGTTTAGCCCTTTTGACAATTTTAAGTGAGGATATGGAAACTCTTTTGGGTGTAAAGTAAAACGAAACAGAAAGCAGACTCAGGCTAGATGACTTAGCTTTAGCTAGAGGTAGCGTACATTTCTCACAGCTCAACATCATCAAAGGAATCAGGTAGTCTTCTGCAAAAAAAATTGTCAACCAAAATGATGATGATGTTGAAACAGATTCAGCATTTTATTGGAAGTCCGACACATTCGAGGCATGAACATCGATTCAGACTACTGAATGCAAACATCTTGAACGCCAGAACGCTGAAGTAGTACTTTAAGGAAATTTGACATTGAACGGCTCTAATAGCAAAAGACTACAAGAGCCTTTTCTGATTGCAACTCCAATAATCTTTCTTAGAGTAATATGCTGTCAGTGGTGACACTGCGAGCAAGCCATCACGGACGCCTCATATCATATGACTATGTTTCACCTGAACTCCATAACGCTACATCCGGTTTGACAAAGAGTGCTCGCAATCACATCCACCGGAAAAAGAGGCGAACAACCCTCCGGTGTGATGTAAAGAAGGATGAGATCTACTCGCAAACTCTATGATAAAAGCAACAAGTGGGGGCATCGGCTATTTCAAAAGAAAATGAAACATGCAGAGAAATGATCGATTAATGCTACAGAGAAATGCCACTGTAGAAATGATATTCGAAAGTTCTAGCAGAAAGCAAATCCCGAAGAGAAGCATTATTCAAATTTATTTAGAAAATGTTTATTGTTGATGCAACGGAAACAAGGCCATGCCAATCGTATGGGGTTCTTACATTGTGACGACAAACTGCACAAATGCAGTTATCGGCCGTGTGTACGGATGCCTCCGCAATTTGTGGCTTACTTCCTATTTTACCCCTTTGGATACAAGACGCAAGCTAGTGCCTACTTTGATATTGCCTATTATTACCTACGCTGAGGTTGTTTATAGTGATTTGGACTCACTATCGCAACGTGAGATCTTAGTTGCTTTCAATGATGCAGTACGATATGTATATGGTCTCCGCAGATATAACCATATCTCTGAATTCTCAAATAAATTACTAGGTTGCCCTCTACAACAGTATCTCAATGCAAGAAATTGTATATGTTTGCACAAAATTATAACTTGCAAATCTCGGTCCTATTATAATTATCTCTCTGGATTTTCGTGGGGTGCGCATCACATAGAGACATTCTATTAAAATTATTTAAAATGAATTGTTCGGTGTGTTCACAGAAAATTGATCGCAATTGCACGTCTAAAATAAACTGCAGCGATTGCAAGCATTTTTTTCACTTCGCGTGTGTAAACATCACAGAAGAAGAAGCTGATTATTTTAAATCTAGTGGCAATCCATTCCGCTGTGATAAATGTGCAATGTTGAAACGCCGTTCTCTTCACAATGGTAGTACTGTGGTACCCAAAAATTTAAATAACAATGCTCTGGCCACAACTACCGCAAATACACAGCAAGTAAAAAAAGGCAATGCAAAAACAACAGCTGATGAGAGCACAGGAGAATGCACTCTACAGATGATCTACGCTAAGCTTTCGAAGTTGGAAGAAAAAAACACTTGTTTTCTACAACAAATTAACGAGCTGCGAGCAGAAAACACGCAACTTAAATTGAAGGTCAATGTTCTGGAGAGCAAGATTAACTGGCATCAACAAAACCTACTCGGCAATTCCATCGAAATTGTGGGTGTGTCTAATGTCAATGACACAAACGCAATCAGCAAGGCAAAACAGATCTTCACCAAAGCCTTGTCCATCGATGTTCCCGACGACAAAATTGAGAGATGTTATGTTAAGAAAGTGAAAGCAAAATCCTCTCCAACATTTAAAGCTATCATCTGCGTGAGATTCTCCGATCTAACTACGAAGCAGCGAATAATGTGTGCAAAGAGGACATGCAAAAACAATCTCAACACACACGTGGCTGGCATTGATGTTGTTGGCAACAGCGGCAGTAGCGGTAGTAGCGGTAGTAGCAGCAATACCAGCAGGGACAGTGGAAACGGAAAAGTGAGCGGCACTGGGATTTTCATTAATGATTCTCTCACGAAGTATACGCTTGCTCTTTTCTTGAAGACAAAAGAGGCAATGAAGCAGAAAGGCGCAAAGTATGTTTGGTATCAAAATAATCAAATTCTTGTGAGACAGGTTGAGGGGGGAAAAGTCACTTCTATAAAATCTTTTGATGATCTTGCACTTAATTTAGTGCATTAATTTACATCAAGTAATAAATGAATTTTGATATTGATTCTATCGATGACTTTTCCACCCCTATTCCTTGTAGTACAAATTGTGATAATATTTTTATGAATAGCTCCTATTGTAATAATAAACTTGTCATTGTACACCAGAATATCAGAAGCTTGAGAGAAAACTTCTCAATTCTTGTCACACATCTTGATTCTTTTGCGTGCACTCCGGATATTGTTTTTGTGTCTGAAATTTGGATATACAACTTTGAAAAAAACGATTATTCTATTCCCGGTTTTAATTTCTTTGCTAATACTAATGAAAACTACGCTGCTGGTGGTGTTGGGTGTTTTATTAAAGAAAACTACAAGATTATTGATGTCTTGTGTGTTGATTTCATGAGTGCAGATGTTCTACAGGTTTCCCTTGAAATTAATTGTGAAATATATGTTTTTTTATGTGTCTATAGATTGCATATGTTCAATGTTTCAATGTTTGTAAAAGAGTTTTCAGATTTGTTAGAAAAGGAAAATTCTAAAAACTTAATTATTGTAGGAGATTTCAATATTAACATTATGGATAATAATGAAATGGTAACTAGTTACTTGGCATTACTAGCTTCGCATGGACTGGCATGCTTTATCATTGAGCCCACTCGGACTGTTTCGGGTACTTGTCTAGACCATATTTATGGACGTTTTAGAAATATTGCGGTCATTGGGTGTGAAAAATGCATTTATGATTTGGGGATAACTGACCACTCTTTGACTGGACTCTTAGTAAATATATCAAATAAAAAAAATTATAAAATTTCAGAATCCCCTCAAAGAAAAAGGAAAATGAACTTCAGGAAGCTTAAAAACCTGCTGGCTTATGAGTATTGGGAGAATGTTTACACTTGTAGTGATGCTTCTTCTGCTTATAAAGCTTTTATTGATTGTCTAAGAAATCACTTTTTAAGTTGTTCCTCATTTCTGCCCTCCAAAAAGTTGGTAAAAAGACTTAAACCCTGGATATCGAGGCTCTTGTTAAAGAAAGTTATACAAAAAAATAAACTCAGATTAAAATGCAAGAAGTATCCTGATAACCTGGGTTTAAGTAGGAGGTATAAGAAATTGTGCGTTGAACTTAAAAAGGAGATTCCGATTTGTCGAGATACCTACTACCGTACTCAATTCAGCTCAGCAAAGGGGAACCTGAAAGATGAATGGAAGATAGTAAACAGCATACTAAATAAATCAACATTTTCAAAAAAACCTATTGTTTTACGTGTCGATGACTATGATTTGTCTGATAAGCGTGCTGTTGCTGACGCATTTAATTGCTATTTTTCCAATATAGGCTGCAATTTACAACCTTGCTCAGTACAATTAGATTGTTCTCTTTGTCCGTCAGTTTGTGCTGAACCATTGCAATGTACTAGTTTTGTTTTTCAGCCCATAACTCCTCTTGAAATATTAAAAGTTATTGGTACCTTAAAAAAATCGAATTCGTGTGGTACTGATGGTATTAGTAACATTGCACTTAAACAAATTGGATGTTTCATAGTGGATGTCTTGCTTATATTTTTAATAGTTGCGTGTTTGCGGGAGTCTTTCCTGATGGCCTGAAATGCGCAGACGTCATTCCATTGTTTAAAAAGGGTTCTGCTACTGAGATCGGCAACTATAGACCCATTTCACTCCTTCCCACTTTCAGCAAAGTTTTTGAAAAACTAATGAAAAATAGGATAGTGAGTTTTTTAACTAAAACAAATTTCTTTAATCCCGTCCAATTTGGATTTCAAAAAGGAAAGTCCACGGAGGACGCGCTTTTACAGTATTGTTCTCAAATAATGTCACACCTCGATGGAAAAAAATGTACGGCTGGTTTATTTATTGATATAACCAAAGCTTTCGATATGGTTAACCACAATTTGTTGTTGAGAAAACTGGAAAACGCTGGTTTCCGTGGATTCATCCTTAATTGGTTCAGGTCATATCTGGAAAATAGGTCGCAGAGAGTTAAGATAGTTGAAATTAGGAGCGAAATTAAGTTCTTGAAACTGGGTGTACCTCAAGGCTCTGTCTTGGGTCCAATCCTATTTATAATTTATATCAATTCGCTATTTGATCTGAATTTTAAAGGTTCACCTACTGCATTTGCGGATGACATAGGCTTCTCTTATGGTCTGAACTGTCCTTTGGACCTGATTTCTGATTTCAATTGGGATCTAAATCTTTTGAGACACTGGTTTGCAAAACATAATTTAGTTATAAGCCCAAAAACTAAAATGATGTTTTTTAACTTATCTTCTGCTCAAAAATTGGAGGCAAATGTGTATTTTCATGCACCTGAGTGTGAAAAATACAAACTTTCTAACTGTAATTGTTCGTCTCCATCTCCCACTTTTTGTAGTAGTCTAAACTGTAGTGATAAATGTTTTTTAATTGAGATAGTTGACGACTTTAAGTACCTGGGGCTCACCCTTGATTCTAGAATGAGTTTTTTGAATCACACAGACTCATTGAGAAAATACTTTCGATGCACACTTAGACATTTTTACTATTTGCGTAATTTATGCTCAAATAAGCTGTTAAAAATAATTTACTATGGAATTTTCCATTCTAAGCTGCAATACGGAATTACTTGTTGGGGAGGTATATACCTAAATAAAATACAGCCGTTGCTGATTCTACAGAAATTCATTTTAAGAAAAATTTTCCATAAACCTTGTAGATATCCAAGCTTTCCTTTGTTCTGCGACCAAAAAATTCTTCCAGTTCGCCACTTGTATTGTTTTAAAGTGTTAAAAACGTTTTTCATGAAGTCTGGTAACCGTAACTTTCGTCTTATTTCAAATTATAATTTACGGGGAAACCTCTCTAACATGTTATCTGTACCTTTTTTCCGCACCACTGCGTATCGTAATTTCTTTTCTGTTTTATCTTATCGGTTGTTTAATAAACTTCCACAGTCGATCAGGGCAATATCAATACCCGGAACGTTTATGAAATGCGCTAAAATGTGGCTTTTTGGTTTTAATTTTGGTGTTTTAGAATCTCTAATTTCTGATATTCTGGTATAATTATATATTTTGATACTGCTGCTCTAAGCAATTACTTTTGTTTGCGTTTTTTTTTCCTTTTGATTTACATTTTCTATGAACTAACTTCTTACTTAATTTTTTATGAAGTTGCTTTTTGAGGGTCACCCCACCCAAAATTTATCTTTTATTATACATATGTCCATTGAAGTGGCATTCGACTCTATTTTATTTTTTTAAATTAAAATATGGAATGTCACCAGCTTTTTTTATTTTTTTATTTTCTTATTTTTTTTTCTCCCCCGTGACATGAATTATAAGTATGTATTATATATTGAATTGTATTGTATCATAAGAAAAGAATTAAATAAAATAATAATAATAAATAAAAAAAAATAAATTTATTTGACAAACTCGTTTTTAATCGCTCCTTAAGAAATCTATCTATTGTCCCTTTTCGTTATCAATTCTTGAATTCATCGCGTCCTTTTTTCATTCTTCCTGTTAAATTATGGAATTCCCTTCCGCCGCGAATCAAATAAATATCTAACCGTTCGACGTTTAAAAGTGCAGTCATCCTCTGCTTCTCCTCCATGACATCTCAACCCTAAATTTTTATCTTCCCCCACATATACTCCACTAATATCTATTGCCATACAATTGTAAATTTATTATTGTAATTTAGTTTTAAGTTAAAGATTGTTTAATTCGCTAATCGATAATTTATTAGTACTAAAAAAGATGTTTATCTTATTGTACGTAACCGACATTATGAAAAAAATGAAATGAAGTGTGCGTACTCCGAGCAAGTGCAGCACCGGGTTGTTGAAGATGTCAATCCTTATGCGTATTTTATACTTTTGCCGCTTAGTTGATCACTAAAGTTTTTTCAAATGGCGCGATGATGATACAGTGTACAGTATAAAGATGTATGCAGTGCGATTTCGATGTACGAGTAAACTCATGATTTCAGATTGAGAAACGATTTCTTGTAGCTAACATGTACTCATAAGCTTAAAGCTGCTTCTATAAATTCCTTGTCGAGATGATATGCTTGAAATTGCGCTTCAGGTACATACGTATGTTCCTTTAAATAACCAACGAATAGCGATGAATTTGATATCCTTACTGTCATTCCCACTAACTGTAATGCTTTCACAGTTGCTTATACATTTTTATACACCCTTGGCGGCGTCGCTATTTAACGTTGGAACGAGTCCATTGATGCCGATAATAGTGAGTCTTTGAGTTATGGTCGTGATTGCGTGGTTCAAAGTCTAGTGATGGGTTCATCTGTGTATCAACTGAGAATTCTACAACTGTGACATCAACTGATGGCTCTCTAACTGGTGGATCCACTTTACGATTTTCTGCTTGCACACTATTAATTCCACATTCATCTAGTAGACTTTACCTAGATGCTTCAAAAATAGAATGATGTCTGCTGTTATTAATGCTAGTTTTAACATTCACCCATGTCCATGAATTATCTTGCATCGCCGAAATCGGAAAATTGTCCATTCTTCGTTGTGCGTTAGTGACATTTTACCTTAGAGTGACCATTCGATGACCATTCATCGACCATATTCGATGTCGCTAAAAATGCTGCAAAATGTCCAGTTTCCCTTAAGCGGTGTAAGAACTATTTTGTCGCATTTATGATGTACTCATCCCCCCTAAATTTGAGTACACGTACAATATTCACATGTGCTAAGCTGCACCTAAGACCAATTTGTACTTGATAGATAGAATTTAAAATCGTGCGATTAAACTCATAGGTGATACTTGAAAACACAGTCAATTAACACTCTCTAATACTACTGTGATGTTTTGTTCGAAACACAAAACGAACAGGTTCTTTCTGTTTGGTTAAAATTACAAACGAAGAAATTTGCTGTTAGTTTTTTTTTTTGACGAATGGAAATTTCCGGAAAGGCAAGCAAGCCACTTCGCAGCCATCTTCCATTGTGAAAGAATCTCCCTATAAGTCGATATTGTAATCAATATTTTTCTTTAATAAATAATTTTGTAAAGTAACATCGTTTTTGGTTCATGATTTGGACCGCAGCAGTGGTTCTCTATACTGTTATATTGTGTTTATTAGCAAACTGCGCGAACATATTGGTGCCGAAAACCGCGAACCACACGGCGTTACTTTTACTGTTTAATTTCCCCTACTTCGGGTGAGAGGAAAAACCCATGGCCCATACACCTGAAAAGTCGACAGTTAGTTCATCCACCGAACACAGAAAAGGACTTATTTGAACTTACGAAGAAAAACATAGTCGACCATCGAAAATCGTCGCAAGAACGGCGTACATCGGCTTCATACAAACGTCGGTTGGATATTCTTGAAAGCCATTACAATGAGTTCAAGGCGAATCACCGGCTAATTATCAACGCAGCTGACCATACAACGAGGGAATATATTAACCAGGACTGGATGAGCAGGTACGAGGAGTTATATTTTGAGACATGTGGTGAGATTGAAACCGATATGCTCAAACTGTGTCCATCATCTGAAACCAGAGTCGGTGAATCTCTCAATCGTATTAACGACTATGTGCCTCCATTAAACTGTTCCATATCATATAGCAACACCCATGTTAGTTTGCCACGAATTAACATCCCCATTTTCGATGGCACATTCAACATGTGGTCTTCGTTCATAAGTTTGTATCGATCAATGATACATGAAGACAACACGCTGACCGACATCCAGAAATTTCACTACCTGCGAACCTCACTGACAGGAGATGCACTACAAGTGATCAGCGAAATTCCGTTAGTTGCTGACAATTACACGGAGGCTTTTCAGTTGCTAAGTGAACGATACGACAACAAACGGATTTTATTTCAAAAACATATGAAATCGTTTTCGTCCATTCCCATCATCATCTCGGAAGATGCCAACAGTTTAACTCACCTACTTAATGTGTGCAAGGAGTGTGTGTGCGTTTTAAACTCTTTGGGCTTTAAACTAAAACATTTCGCGTGACTCGCGAGTTTTGGATACAATCTTCGGCTCACCAAACAAACATCCCAACTTTCAAGGAGATATCCGACTGCATTGTACTCCGAATCCGTACAATAGAGGAAATGACACCAGATCAGCATTCATCCGAGAAACTACACCACAACTCATCAGTTAGACACCAATCAAAAGGAAAACTGGCTTATTCACCTGCTGTGACCAACAACAAGCATGCAAAATCTTTTCACGTCAAGACGCAACAGCTGAAGCAGTCTTCATCAAACATTAAATGCAATGTCTGTGAGGGCCAACACATCATCCGGCATTGTGCTTATTTCCTATCGCTTTCGGCAACCGACAGAGAAAAGGTAATTAAAAAGCTTAATTATTGTTTCAATTGTTTAGCATATAACCACCAAGTAAATAAGTGTTCGAGCCCCCGTACATGCTGTGAATGTGGTGGTCGCCATCATACCCTACTTCAAAATCCAGCTCTCCGTTCCACACAAAAACAGACAGTGCAAGCATTCTCAACTGTCCAGACAGCTGAGGCTACCATCTTAGGGAAACCCAACACTATCCACATAAACCTTCATGTGACACCATCAGCAATCCCATCGCGACCAGATGTAAGTGATTGTGAAGTACAGTGTCCTTCAGTGTGCTTCCAACACGTCAATTACCCCGAAAGGAATGGCCACACCTCAAATCAATCCCGCTAGCCGATCCCTGGTATCACTTACCGGCAAAAATCGATCTTCTCCTAGGCGCGGATGTCTATGCCCAAATCATCATGGGTGGCATTCGAAAGGGGGCCCAAGGGGAACCTGTTGCCCAAGAAACCAAACTGGGTTGGGTTATTTGTGGCCCAATACATTTACATCACCGGAACCAACCACCGTAAAGGTTTCTAATTTTCTCATACTGTCGAAACTAGATGACTTAGTCCACAAATTTTTTGAACTGGAACGTGTTCCAAAAAAACGTAAATTCACATCCGACGAAGTGTGGTGTGAATACTTTTATGAAAAAACATACCATCGGGATGCACAAGGAAGATTCACTGTTCGTCTGCCCTTCAAAACGTATGTTGACCAGTCCGCTGTGCTAGGCAAATCACGAAAAGGATCAATACATCGTCAACTCCAATTAGAGAAGACTTTCCTTAAGAATCCAGACTTAAGAGAAAAATATGCCACCGTAATGCTAGAGTATGTTCAGTTGGGCCACATGCACCGGGTGTCATCCACCGAAGACGATCAAATCGACCACTCCACTCTCAACAAAATGTCGTATAAGTGCAATTACATACCTCATCACGCCGTCATCAAAGAAGACAGCTCCAGTACGCAGCTAAGAGTTGTTTTTGATGCAGCAAGAAAAACCTCCAACGGCAAGTCACTGAACGATATCGTATTCACCGGACCTCCACTACAGAACGATATCATCATAGTCATACTCAACTAGCGATTACATTGTATAGCATTTAGCGCAGACATCGTCAAGATGTACAGACAGATCCAGCTGCCTTCATCTGACGCAGATTTCCAACGCATCCTGTGGAGAAGTGATGTCAGTGAACCACTTCAAGATTTCGCCATAAATACAGTGATGTTCGGCAATGCATGTTCTCCGTATTTGGCAATCAAAACGCTACACCAACTCGCCTCTGACGAGCAAAGCGTCTGTCCACTCGCTTCGAAAGTAATCAAGAACGATACTTATGTTGATGATGTGTTTTCTGGCGGCGACAATCTAAGGTATGCTTCTATGTTACAAACTGAATTAACTAAGCTTCTTAAGGCAGGAGGCTTTGAACTAAGGAAATGGGCAAGCAACTCCCTTGAGCTGCTAAAAAACGTTCCGAATGAGGCTTGGGAAATTCAACTACAGTTGGGTCAAAATATCAACGACACGGTAAAGGCTCTCGGATTTTACTGGCAACCAGTAGAGAATGTTTTGTGCTTCAAAATAAAATTCGACCCATTTACATTGTCCTACACTAAGCGTTCCGTCCTATCCGTTATAGCTCGTCTCTATGATCCAAGCGGATGGATTGCACCTGTCACAGTGGTAGCAAAAATGTTCCTCAAGCAGCTTTGGCATTTCAACTTGGATTGGGATGACCCTATCCCTCACGATTCAGGCGACCGTTGGGATAACTTCCTCATGGGACTATCGAAGCTGCCTTCTATCAAAATTCCTCGTTCGCTGAACACCACCACATCAAACGTTCCATACCAATTGCATGGCTTTTGTGACGCATTCTCAAATGCTTAAGTCGTAGCGATTTATCTAAGAACTGTACAGCGTTCCGGTGCCGTTTCAGTAACCTTACTTATAGCAAAAACAAAAGTCGCACCAATGAAGGCGATACCTATACCGCGTCTTGAACTATGCGGTGCTGTCCTGTTAGTTAAGCTTCTCAAACACATAAAAGCAGGTTTGCAACCAGAACTAACTAATGAAAACATTTTGCCAACAACTGATGGGTAATTTGCCGTTGCCGCGAATCCAGCTTTCGCGTGCGTTCAACCATACGGGTATCGATTATGCTGGTCCCATTTATATTCGATATTCTGAGGGACGCGGAATCAGATACACCAAAGGCTATATCTGTCTTTTCATCTGCCTTTGTACTAAATCTGTTCACATTGAAGCTGTTACCGATTTGACATCGGAATCGTTCCTTGCAGCTTTTAATAGGTTCATCGCTCGCAGAGGATATTGCCGTCATATCTACAGTGACAACGGCACTAACTTCATCGGGGCTGACAAAATGTTGAGAAGAAATAAGCAACACTTTCGCCGTACCGTGCAATCGGACATCATACCTTACTTGACCAACCTCGATATTACTTGGCATTTTATTCCTCCATCATCCCCGCACATGGGCGGTTGACCCAAATAGAAGCCGTGTTGAATTCCCGGCCCTTGTGCCCGCTCACGGACGATCCCGATAACCTCGCGTCACTGACGCCAGGACATTTTCTTATAGGAGAACCGTTGCTCGCTCTACCGGAACCTAATCTATTAGATCAAAATCTTAGATCGCTTACAATCCCAACCAAAATGGTTGAAAAGGACAGAAATGTTGCCGTTAACGATTTAGTCCTAGTCAAAAATGATCAGCTGCCATCCATTCAGTGGCCACTAGGACGAGTGATTTCTGTTCATCCCGGGGAAGACGGATTGGTTGGAGTCGTTTCAATACGTACAGCTAGCGGAGTATTCAAACGACCTATCAGCAAAATTTGCCTATTGCCGGATAGCAATTACATAAAGAAAAAGGATCTATAACTTGCTTTGAATTAATTTATGTTTTTACTTTTGTATATTATACTTTTTTATCCTTTTTTTTTTAGAATATCACTTTGAAGAAACGTTGACCACCGATATGGCTATCTTTCGGACGCGCACTCTGCCAGGGGTGGACCGAGTCAATGGCGGTCAAAAATAACCACTTAGCCCGGCGGAGGGGCGTCCGAGGATTAATTCAGATGAACCATCAGCGGGGGCGGTATGTTCGAAACAGGTTCTTTCTGTTTCGTTAAAATTACAAACGAAGAAATTTGCTGTTAGTTTTTTTTGACGAATGGAAATTTCCGGAAAGGCAAGCAAGCCACTTCGCAGCCATCTTCCATCGTGTAAGAATCTCCCTATAAGTCGATATTGTAATCCATTTTTTTCTTTAATAAATAATTTTGTAAAGTAACATCGTTTTTGGTTCATGATTTGGACCGCAGCTGTGGTTCTCTATACTGTTATATTGTGTTCATTAGCAAACTGCGCGAACATGTTTCCTGCTTCACATTTCCTTGTCATTATAGCCCGCAAACATTCAAAACCAATGTATATCGGTATCTCTCGTTTTTTACTCCATTCTACATAGACTATGAGAGCTGATCATATTTGGAAGTGTTCTTGACAGCTATGTCTAAGCTAGGGACCAAAAATATGCTGGAGTAGATGAACTTCTTGCCAAATTTTTTAAACCAATGGCGGGCTATGTCGAGAAGAGCATATATTTGACTGACTATCGGAAATCCAACTGAATGCAAAGATTTCACCCAACTATTCTGTGAAATGTTTATATTTAAACTGACCTTACGCTCACACAAAACACAGTATCCCATCTTTTAGCATTCGATTTCAGCACAAACATTCGGATGCTGTGATTTGTAGATAGAAGTAGAAATCTATGCATTGCAATCAACTCAAATTATGGCAATTGAATCTATTTACCGAAAGGCTATCTACTTCAAAAACCTTTCCTTCGTTTTCCTTTTATTCCTTTTCTTTGTGCCAATTACTTGACCGATTCCTCTTTTCCAGAGGATTCCAACTTACTCAACTTGCCTTCAAAGATTTGCGTCCAATTACATTCATAATTAAGAAAATTACATTCCGGCGAGAGTATTCAAAACGTCATGTCATTGTGTTGGGTTCACGGGATGGTGCTCCTATTACCTCAGTGGATATCTCTTCTTCAAGTGAACAAACTTGGATACAAAAGCAATAAAAAACGAAGAAAAATATATTGTAAGACCAGGGTTAGGCATCTCGCTTTGTCCAACTACCCGCAGGGAAATTAAATAATAGCATCGAACAGAATGAGTAATTATGCTTTAATTAAGTATTCGTGACAGGAATTGACATTTGACGAGCTTTTGTCGTATTACCTTTCTTATCACCATCATTGGTCTCTCCTTAATGTCCTCTGTTGCTGATGAGATTTAAAGGAAATCGGTTTACAGTCATCCCGCCCTTAAAATTAAATCATCATTTGTCTCTTGAAGACGTCTAATTAAGTGGAGAATGAATTCGAAGAGCTCAGATAAATTTATCTGGCACGGATACCAAGAGAAATCTGTTGTCAGAATTCATTTTTTAGCGGTTAATCAACTTAACACCAGAGGGATTAGATACATTATTTTTAAGTCTTAAAGTCATGTTTACAACATTACACATGTTTGGGTTAACTTACTTGTATCGAATACGAATGACTTCATCGAAATTGTTGTCGACGTGTTTGGGTAAATTTAGGAGAAGCAAACTTAGTTTTTCAGGGTAGAAGTATTGAACCTACTTGTGAAGTGCCTTCACACTTCCCATCCCACCTTCACACGCCCATCGACTCCGATTCTCATCTCCATGTTGTTAAGCTTGTGAGCTTAATATCATTCGCTGTACTGAAATTGGGGTACCCAATCCTGCAGGAAGTCACTGACGGCAGCAGATCTGATAGGAAGAAGGATACTCACACTCGCGCACTTTTTCTTTCTCAGAGCATCGGCGCAGGAATCCTAAATACCTAGCTATCAACAGCGGCATCCAGTCAGTTTGAGCTGCTTTATCCAGGTCTATAGGGAGCTCCATGATTGCATTAGGACTCTGGGGTAGAGATACCGGCGCAAAAGACCTGAATAGGTCCACGCACGCTGGCTGTTATAACCTCAGCCAGCAAGGCTACTGGCACCAGACCGTTTGGCCAGCCATCTTATTAAGGACATGATTCTTAAAGTTGGGACTGTTAACGACCTCAGCAAACGTTTAAAGGACAACGAACTTTGGTTTTGCATATGAAATGTTAGGACCTTCAACAGACCACCTGAAGCTGAACAACTCGTGGAGGAACTAGACTGCTATAAAGCAGGTATTACCGCAATCCAAGAAGTACAATGGCTTGGGACGCTTGCAAGTGCCACAATGAAGGTAGACGACAGTAATTTGAATGTGAATTTCCTATTCGAGATGACTTCGGAAAAAAAATCGTAAGTTTTTTGTATGTAAGCGAACACCACATAATCATCCGAACCTACAGATGCGATGATAGCATCGAATTCAAACTCAGCTTTGCTAGGAAATCTGAACGCCAGGCTGGGAAAGGAACCCTCTTTTAGGGGGTCATCGAAAAATACAGCCTGTATTACACCGCATCGGAAAATTTTAGAATTTATAATCGCACGTAACCTCTAAGTAGTCAGCACGTTCCATATCTTAACATTTATAAACGAAGTCAACTAGATTGATCGCATTGCTATTGATACCAAACAGCATATTGGATGTCTTTCCTTTCCGAGGAGCTTGATGCTGGCTGGCTCAGACCATTATCAGGGTACCAACAACAAAATGGCTTCAGGAAAGACCACCAAACCAACGAAGACCGAGAACTCTTCGCTGCTTTTAGAAAAGAAACGGAATAGTCCGAGAAGTACATACATGATCGAGGAAATGGAGTTACTGCAGGATTGACTTTCAGAAGTTTTATCAAAAAATAAAACGAATATTCCAGGGCTATGAAGCCACTCCCATGCTGGCGGCAAAGATGAAAACACGCACAACTAGTAACAGAGTCGCAGTCGGTATTCAGAATATGGAAAGATTACTTTTGCAGCTGTATAACGGCCATGATATTCAAAATACCGCTATCAGGCAGCATGAATAAGACGACAGAGTATCCCGTCTCCCTGAGCTACACGTTAAGGCAATATCGAAGCTAAAGCTTAATAAGCTGGGTCTTATAGTCTGCTGAGCTATTTAAAGCAGCTGGAGATGACTTATTACGACACATGCACCAGCTCATAAGATATGTATGTTTAAAGGCATGAAAGGAACTCTTTTGACAGCATCGCCCATAAATTTTTTTTTCCATAATATATATATGAGCGTCTGGAAACATTCATAAACAGCCTGGTTAGTTAACATCAAAGAGATCTCAGACCAGAAAAGTCCACAGTCGATCAAATATTCACACTATTGCAGATCTTGGAAAAAACATGGGAATTTCAGACCGACAATCACTATCTGTCGACTTCAAAGCCACTTATGACAGCGTGCATAGGGGCGAACTATAAACGCTATCATCAGGTTTTGTAGGATGACTATGGTGATTTATCAGGGCTCCATCAAGATATGTAATGAATTAACCGAGACATCCAATATCAAAAAAGGGTTTAGACTGCATTACTCTTTCCAATCTCTGTTTCATTGGCTCAGGAGGCAATTGAGTAACAAAGTCCTCTCTCGTAAGTGAAAACTGCCTTCATCCCGGTCTCCCTCGGTTCCTTCGGACTTTGCCGAAAGCAGATGAAGAAGCCGTTTTAGTAGAAAGACACTGCGTGCGATTTTCTATTCGGTTTGCATTGACTGGGAATGGAGGAGGAGATTCAACCACCAACTGTACGGGCTGCACAGCTTGACGGTCTAGTCAAGCGTCTACGGATCTAACAATATGGTTGAATGAATGGACCCCACAGCGAGACAGGCCTAAAGGGTTTTGTAGTCTAATACCCGGGAACAGCTCAGCAATAACGACCGCATCTAAGGTGGCACAAGGAACTCGAACCAACGTGAAGTGAGGCCACTGAAGGCAGCTTGTGAGAGATCGTACTAGCTGGAGATGCTTGTTGTTTCAACCGATTTTCACCCGGACTGTAGCGCCACCTAACTAGGTAAGTAAGAGTGTCATTCTTGAAGTCGATTTTGGAAATCTGAAGCAGTTAATGTTGCCAGAATTGAAAGTTTTTTTCAATAGTGTATTTAAGTGTTTCATTCATCGTGAACAGGATTTCACATTCACTACATCTCTGTTAGTGTGATGAGAATTGTAGAAGCGGTTTCTAATCTTCCTAGCTAGTCATTTCCTCCACGGTGCTGCTTTTATCCACTGCATATTTATACAAACTATTCAAGAAGTTAAATGAATTCTTTGGTGAATACTGTGTAATATAATGTCTTTTTGTTAAATATATGGTTAAACAAATCAATAAAGATAGTGAAATGGGGTTGAAAATTCGCATAGATGGAAAATTACACATGTGTATGTATATGCATATACTCCTAGCGGAATGTTTTAAAGGGACTGTTTCACTTGGTGGAAGTGAAAGAATAATGAGATCTGGTTGCAATTACACTCTAACACATGATACTGTGTTTCAATTGCCACCAACCAAGCCAATTTCCACCAACTTTTCACTTTCGCAATAGGATTCCATCTATGAAAATTTTAAGTTGCATTTCACTGTCTTTATTGACCTGTTTAACAATATATTAAATAAACACTTTATATTATTCACTACGAACTTAATACTGAATAAAGAAATAACAAGAAAAACAATTTCTTCGCGTTTTACAAGTGCTTTGTTTACATTTTTCAAAGGACGATTCTAATTAAACCATTGATAAACTTCACAAGCACTTATTTCAAATCTTGCGTATCTTTTCTCGACATTTTAACCCAACACGTATTTGAAAACAAAAATTTCTTTAACAAATTTATTAATCTTGTTCCGTACCGAATTTTAAATTCCCATTCGAATTTGTTCCAGCAAACGAACTGTCAGAAATTGACATAGGGGTTTAAGTACAAAAAATATCCGCAAGAATTTTCTTTCTGGGTGTCAATCAGATACCTACAATTTTCTGCAATTTTTAGGCGGTAGTAGAAAGAAATAAGCTTTAATAGTTGGAACACATTTAGAGGTTTTTATTTTCAATTCAAATTCAAATTGCAGACATCTATTCCCCAGTTTATCTGACAGCTCAATGTGCGTTGGAGCAAACCGCATTGGTTCAATACCGTAGAAATGCTGGTGTTCATATGAAATTATCCAAAATGAGCGAGAGAAAATTAAGAGAAGTTTAACAAAAAGCTGGTTGAACTGACACTTCACACTAACACTGATACATTTTTCTTATTTCTTTCTCTTTCCAAATATTTCGTTTGCAATCCCACATTTTAAATACCAAACTAATACCTGTCTGATGATGAAAGAATGATGAGAGCGCGAGAGAGTAAAATGTTTCTATGCGATTTGAAAATTTTTATACGATATTTCAAAGCGGTTACAAATTTTCAATGCGTTTTATAAGCAGGAGTGAACGTATGCGTGTTGAATATTTCAATGCTGTTTGAAGTGATGTTTATTCGAGCGTATTGAAACAATGCGCATTGGTCCAACGCTCATTGAGCAGTATTCCTAAATAAAATGTAACTGCAGTCGAAAGACATAGATATAAGTATTCAGAGTAGCTTAGAGTGCCTGTGTGGGGCCAGTAAGTTAGTATAAGATTGTTAAGTAATTGTAAGCTAGCATTTAAGCATTTTTTGTTAGAATGTAAGAGTTAGTGTTAAGAAAATAAAATGCATTTAAAACTGAAACTGTCGGATAAACTGGGTATATTGAAAATGTAAAAACGTACAAAGCAATGGAATTTGCTTTGCTATCAAAGACAAGAACCATTGATGCAACTGACTCCGTAGTTCAAAAATCACGAAATATGAGACCGCATTCAGAGCAAGACTAAAGGGAAAGTTTTTAAATGCAAAAGAAATGGATGAAAAAATTACTATTACAAGACTAATTTCGAGCGGCCACAATGAAATGGAATCTACTACTTGCAGGACTAGATGGAATCGAGCCTCCTATGGCTTATTGTTGTGATACCCGCTTAATGTGAACAGCGCCATCCATAGTTGAATAGGAGACAACTCACCCCATGGAGGTATAATGGAATCTCTTTCACAAATGAGTTGTATGGAGCGCTGGCTAGTACAGAAAGCTTTCTAACGAAGGGTGGGAGAATAAATACCGGCGTCGAACAAGGGTGAAATCAGTTCTAAAGTTGAATTTGAAAGAGCGATTTAAAGGTAGTGATATACCCAGTTTATCCGACAGCTCAATTTGCGTTCAAGCAATCCGCATTGGTTCAATACACTTGAATAAACACCACTTCAAATCGCATTGAAATATTCAACACGCATACGTTCATTTCTGTTTATAAAACGCATTGAAAATTTGTAACCGCTTTGATATATCAGAAATGCACTATAAGAAATGTTGCTTTATATCGAAATTTTTAACGAATGCAGTCATTTTAGAATGGATTACGTTCAGTTTTCCACCATTCAGTTGAAAACAATCAACCAAATAATCATTCCAATCAGAAAATATTATGCGAGATATGCCAAGATATCTGATATGGATTGAATCGAGCATATTCGATTCTAATTTTTCAAGAGCCTGTTCAGGTCAAACGGGGTGTCGCAGCAAAAATTATATTGTAACAAAACATGTTTTGTAGAGCATAAGCGGCTTTTTATCTTCCGTAATGAAGACGATATCATGTATTATGTGTTTTGGTCTAAAATGACCTTTGGACTTGTTTATGAAACTTGGCTCTTGTGTCAGCGATAATAATTATTCTCCAATAATATATTAATATTAAACGTAGGCATAAGCTTGTACAGACAGGCCCTTGGGCATGATGCGTGCAGACCTCCTCGTGGCGCCATCTGGGAGTCTCTTCGGAGATGGCGAAATGGACAGATGGAAAGTCTCCAGTGCCACAAAACAGCACAAGTGCCGGTTGATCTGTAACCCAGCGAGCCCCAATCATAAAAATAAAAATTCTTGCTCCGTAACGGAAACAAACGCCTCGGATACGGACGGATACTTTGTTGACGACCTTTGGTTATCGATTGTGGACTACGATCGGATTCTGGAACGTGAGCGCCGTTCTCGATTCTCGGGAAGAAAGTCTTTAGAATGCCAGATTCCCCAGAGTACTGTAAGAAAGATAACCGTCACCTAATGCTAGACACCGATGGAATGCTCGACTGTGGACGAAAACGACAGCTTCCATGATCAATTAAGTTCCGCCTACAATTTAACGCCTAACAGTGACAATATGATAGTGATGGGCGACCTCAATGCCATGGTAAGAAACTACAGTTCCGCTCTCAGCGGTTAGTCTATTTTTGCTACGCCAACCACCTAGCCAACCAATGGATACACTCTGTTTGAGCACTGGACCTGCCACAAGATTAGCTGGGTCTCGTTGATAGGCAGAGAACATCAAACCAGATAGACCACATTGCTATTAGCTGGCGATTGAGAAGCTGTAGAGCCGACATCGCAATGGAAGGCGACCACCATCACATGGTAGCTAAAATACGCTTTCGTACTACATCCGTGACTAGCAGGTAAAGTACTGTGTGTATTGTACCTGCTCGCTATACCGTATGTATAGCGAAACCGTAGTGTCCATCACGATGCCAGTCAGCAGCTTGCAGTCATTCATACTGATGGACAACACGAAAGTATCTGACCTCTTAGACACGTCCGAAAGTATTCGTTTGGTCTAACTGCAACCTGGAGAGTCATACCATCTGCAGTTATGTTCATATCAGACCCAACTGTCAACTAACAGAAGACGACGCTACAGATGCAAATGCTTCGCACCCTTCACGAATTTTTCACAATGCGATCATAGTCCGTTGCCATCAGGATTGCGTGTATGTCCGTTTGGAAGACAGACGCTATTTTCCCTAACAAAGAGTGAAACCTAACGTTGTCGTCCTCTACAGAAACATCAGCGCCGCATCCTTAATCGGTTTTAAAGTCATTTGTAAAGGCTCGACTACAATTCTTTCCGGGCTCCGATTCTAGCCGACACCATTCCAACGCACAGAGAAAGCCCATTTCGTTATTTTTTCTTTTGTCATGTGGGCGACATCTTGGGCTGTAGAACAGACAGTCGCTAGACATGATCCAGCAGACAGCATAGCTAGATCATCTGCATATACCTGAGCGCAGTCTTTAAATCTATGGAGATCATAAGCAGTAAGTGATGCACCATAACAGTAGGGACAGGACGCTGCTTTACCGGTAGCATTTGTCTATCCCCGCCATCGCATGTTGGCCGCAATCACTGTCCTATTCACATGCATTGATTTAATCCACAAAAATCGTGATCTGTCTAGGCTGCGCCGTGTTCTCTGGCTAAGTTACACATGCCGCCTAAAGTTGCGTTGTCCAAAGCACACTCAATGTCAATGAAAATGCCCAGTGCGTATTCCTCCTTCTGGAGTGCGCCTTCAATTCTGCCTACGAGATTTCGAGGTGCCCTCTCGCAGGATCTGTTGCGTTCGGATGTATGTTGCATTTTAGAAAGAGGATGTAATCGTAAAGTAGTTTTGGGCATATTCTCTCCATGATCTTCAACATGAAGGAAGTCAGACTGACGGATCTGAAGGTCTTGGCGAGTGTTATGTCGTCTTTTCCAATTTTCGGTATAAAGGCTACTCTCACTGTTCGCCACTGTTTCGGTATGTATGCCAGTACCAGGCTAGCAGTGAAGATTCTCCTCAAAGTTACTAGCAGCTGATATATACTGATTTTTCTTTTTTTGCTATTATGTAGCTTCGTCTGGAGTTGCCTTTTGGTGACGCCTCAGGTGTTGAACCATCTTTTGCGGAGCTGTTACACCGAAACTATCAGATCTCGATGGTGCAGCGTGCATGGTGTATAGATTTGCTAATATGGATTAGCCATCGACATGTATACAAATTCTGCTTTGAATGACAATGGAAAATATAGAATTTTTTACATGTACATAATGTATCAACTTCTCCACCTTTTTTCAATTTCAATTTTCAATTTTATTTCAACTATATAATATTATAATAAGTTATAAAAACATCAATTAGTTGATAAGTAAGTAGAATTTTTATAAAATACAACTTAAACGAAGTCTGGGTTCTATTAAAATATGCGATGTATGATGAAATAAAAACACACTTTGTGGTGTAATACAACCAATTGCAAGCGTGTGACTAATAAAAAAAATTAAAAGTATAACTACTACGGAGGGTCTGCAAAATACTCCTCCGTGGCGTCGATGATTTCCTCGCGTGAGCAGAATTTTTTATTGATAAGCCATCTTTTGAGGTTTGGGAAGAGATAATAGTTCGAGGGAGCCAAATCGGGCGAATACGGTGGATGCGACAGCAATTGGAGCCGTAAGTCACTGATTTTAGCCGTGGTTGCGATGCTCTTGTGCGCCGGCGCATTGTCTTGCAAAAACAAAATTTTTTTTCGCTTCATGTGAGGCCGTTTTCGGCCTTCAATCGCTCCAACAATACACAGTAATACTCGCTGTCAATGGTTTTTCGTTTTTTAAGGTAGTCCACGAAGAGTATGCCATGACAATCCCAGAAAACCGACGCCTTAACCTTTCCGACCCATCGAGCCTGTCTCGGCCGCTTCGGAGCACTCGTACCGGCTTCAGTCCATTGCCGGGCACTCATTCTGTTCTCTGGTGTGTAATAGTGGATCCAAGTTTCATCAACAGTGACCAATCGACTCCAAATGTCAGCCCGATTCCGCCTCAACAAGTCCAAACACTCTTTCGAAGTGCTCTCACGTTCGTGTTTTTGGTCAGGAGTGAGCATGTGCGCCACCCAGCGGCAGGATAACTTTTTCCTATGCAGAAGATTGCCCAAAATATGACGTGTGCGCTCAGTACTAATCTTTGTGGTATCTGCTAGCTCGCGCACCTTCACTTTCCGGTCAGCCAACACCATTTCATGTATTTTTTTGACCACATCGGAGGGCCTGCCGCTGCGGACTTGATCGGTAGTGGAGTTGCGGCGACCATGAAACTCTCGAAACCAATATTTGACGGTGTAATCTGACGGAGCATTAGCCCCATAATATTTATCCAACTTTTCTTTTGTTTCCTTCGCCGTTTTGCCTCTCAAAAAATACTCAACATGATGCCAAACACGTCAACAACAATCAGCTGTCAAAACAAAACTAAAGACAGTATCGCACTGAAATTTGGCATGTCTGCCTAAATATGAACGGACTTCAAGGCACCATAACCATTTTTGCAGTAGCAGCGCATTCTGGTGGTCAAGGAGGTTACTTTTCACCCCACCTAGTATTAAATACGAATAGTGGTCATGTCGCGGCTCTCTGGTCTGGCGTCGTTGCTTTCGGAGACAGACTGTCGGTTTCGACTCTGTGTATGTAATGGTCATGAGATGTTCTGAGTGATTCCAGCCTGGTTGATTTCCCCCTTTAGAGGGCTATGAATAGCCTGCGACTGCTGGTTTCACCAACAGTTTCGATCTTTTCGCAAAAGTCTTTATAAGAAGCATTTTTCTACAATAAATCCAAATCAGCTTCTTATAGAATATTTTTGTTTCGATCTGTAAATCTGCTGTTAATCGATGATTATCTGCCTTCCACCAAGGAACGGGTACCTCCATACTGTGTAGCTATTTAGTATGCAGTTTAGATGTCTACTCGTACATATGTAACATACTATATATTGGTATTATCTTCGATGGAAAATTGTAATAGAAAAATCTCGAAGTGGATATTAGAGAAGTGCATGGATTGAAAACCCTCGCCATTGGAAACATCTACAAACACTTTGATTTTACTTTTTAATTCAATTTATTTAAAACCAAATAATAATAATAATAATATTTAATAATAATCTTCATGTATTTCCTATTTTTATTTTGTTTTGCTTTCGTGTTTTACTTTCATTTTTTATTTGTTTGTTTTTTTTTTTTTTTTGTATAATGTCTCATTATATTATTCATCATCTTTAATGTATATAATATATACGGTTAATATAGAAATAAAAACGATCTCACAGAACAATGTTGCGTTCTGTCATTTAATTTAATTATTTATCATTTTTTGTTTTTCGTTTTTATTTAATTAGTTTAATCTGTTAACTTATAATTACATTTCTTCACTTTTTATTTTACTATTTTTGTTGTTTATATTGTAGTTTTTCTTTTTAAATATTTATCTATAATGTTAACATGGAATTGAGTAGGTGTTGTTTGGTTTGTTTTTTTTTTAATTGTATTTTTAATTTTAATTTATAAGTAATTAGTTACCTTCTTTTGTCGTTTATTTAAGTTCTAATTTTCACACAATATACTTTGTTACGATTTTAGTTTCTTTTTAGTTATTTCTTTCAGTATAAAAAAAACATTTCCAACAAAACTTTGAGTTGTTTTTTTATATATCGTTTTTTTTTTTTTAAACTATTAACTTCTTGCAGTTTGTTGATTATTGCTTCAACATAAATCTTACATAGTTTTTGTTTGTTTTGTTAAACTGAATTTTATTTTACGTATTCAGAGAAAATGTGTATGCATTTTTAGTTGTTAATTTTTTATTTTTTTAATTACTCCTATGAACTTAACATTTTAATTTTTTTTTCAAACAAGTAATTTTTTTGTTGTTTTAATTTTAATTTATTGTGTTTAAAATTTTCTTTTTATTTACTTGTGATGTTTGTTTTTTTTTATTTATTTAAATTCTTTTTTTTACACCTACTACTTTTTTAAATTTTTTTCATTTAGTTTTGTTTATTTTTTTTATTTAAAAATACGTACGTGCTCTATGAAACCAATAATCATTTCGATACAAATATTTTTTTCTGCCATAACTTTTGTTTTGTTAATGTTATATTTTCTTTTAACATTGCATTCGTTTGTAGAGTGAAAGGGAAAAATATATAAAGCATAGACACTTGGAAAACATAATGACTAAAATCAGGACTTTACTAGACATGTTTGCGGGGAGGTTTTGATTTTTTTCTACCACTTTACGGGCGATTTTTTCTTTTATTTAGCATTGCATTAATTAATTTATATATACGATATTTGTGTTTTTTTTTATTATAATTTATTAATCATTTCTTTTATTTTCTTTCTTTAAATCTTAATATTACTTCGAATATGTGTTTAACATTTTGGATATTTAATATGTAGTTTCTTTTATTTCAAATAACTTGTAGTGATTTCGTTTTTTTTTGTTTTTTCTTATTAATTTATTCATTCCATTAATGATCAAATTTTATTTGTATTTTTAATTTTACAATTTTATTTTTATAATATACTTTAATAACCGTATCGTGGTGATTTAAAGAGTTATTTTTTCTTTCTTTCTATCGCTCTGGAATAGTGTTTTTCTTTTTTGTAAATTTGCTGTGGTGATAAAGAACATTTCTAATGCTGTGATGTGGTGTTTTTTTTTTTGTCTTAATTTAAAAAGTTTTTTTCTTGTTTAAAAACTTTCCTTTGTTAAAGGTTAAATTGTGTGTTGTTTTTGTTTCTTTTTTCATTTTTCATTTTTGTTAATATTTAGTTTTTGTGCCAAAAAGGAAAACAGTTAAATTAAACTGCTTGTGAGACTAATAGGTAACAATATATTATGATACATCCATCGTGGCACATTAGAATTTGGAAATAAGTCATAAAAAAGAAAACAAAAAAACAAAATATTTTAAAGGGAACATTTAAAAAATAAAAAATTGTCGGTGACTTTAATTAGTTCAAATTTTTTTTTGTCATTTTTTACATATATTTTAGCGGGTAATTTCTTTTTTGTTATTAAATGGTATTCGCTAGATCATAGAAATATGAATGATTTCACTTGATTTTAATTTTAGTTAAATTTTATATTATTTACGTTTTAATGTCACTAATTATTTTCTTTTCTTATTGGAAGATGCGGTTTTGATAGTCACTAATTGTTTATTATTTTATTTTTAGTAAATTCTTTTAACGTGAAGATAAAATTAAAGGTAAATGAGAAAATTGTTTTAGTTTTCTCTTTGTAAATTTATTATACGTTAATAGTTAAAAATAATTTAATATAAGAGAAAAAGTTTTCATAAAGCTGGTTGAAGGCCCGTCGAAATAGTGTTCATTGATATTCTGCAAGATGGCCGTGAGCGTGATCGAAATTTTTGGACTAGATGGTCACGAGGCAAAAATTATTCACTACATAATTCGACTATAGTTGATGTATCTGCATTTTACTTGTTAGAACTGATGCGTATATCAGAGACATTAGAACTAGCCAACTAGCAGATTGTTTTTTTTCTTTGCAAATATATCCAATAAAGACCAACAACGGCTAACGCTTTCATGCACCTAAATATCAATCAAGGGGAAACCTGATTTCCAGCCTAATCCACAAGAAAGAAGGTACTTCAAGGTGTGTTTGTTAAAAAGACTACATATGTATTTATCTATCTGCAATCGATGCAATCTATCTACATGACTTTTTAGATAGATCGGTTTCTATGAGTACGATTTTAGCATGGCTCACCCCTTGCTTTGACATAGGTTTAAAAAAAAGCCCCAAAGTTCCACATCGGTACCCATCACATATATTAGAGATGAGCTTGATGGAAATAGTCTAGCTTCGATATTCTAGGGAAACTAGTCCATCTGCAGATGCAGGAGAACGTAGGTACACTGAGTTATTGGAATCGGTAATAATTGCGTACAGTCTTTCTTTTTTTTATCTCAGAAAAGGACTAAGACAATGTGGAAGCACATGGTTTTTTTAACCTTGTATTTGGAACCTCGTACTATAGTACAGTTTCTTGTGTGGGCTGATGATATTGATGTCAGTGTTGCATTCGTGAAACTAAGTGGGTTGCATTCGTGAAACTAAGTGGTTCCGAAGGTATTGGTGTGGAGAGGGATATGAAAATATAGAAAAACTATGCTGGGATGCACATCAAAGCACTTGGTCGTGGAGTTTTTGACCTTTACCCAGAGTGACGACGAAGTAGACCCTCTATATCAGTGAAGTATTTAGGTATAAGATCTATACAGCCCCTGTTTGTCATAACGGTGAAGTATGTAAGTGGGAAGAGGAGTTTCTTAAAGGACTCAACTATCGAATTATGTATATAAGAGAATGTGACCACTGAAAGGCACCTCAAAAGAAATACATTACTAAGCTTGAAAAATCAGCCTTCAAAGGTTCTAGGTTCAATGAATGTGAGAATACTTGTATGGTACCCTCCATTGGGAGTTGTAAAGAAACATTTTATGCAGAAAAATGTTAGTCTATGGATAGTCAAACAAAATCAACGCAACAGTCGTAATTTTTCCAACTCACCCAGCTTAAAAAGTATAATAAGAATAGGAAAGACTTATAAATCATAAGTAGTCAAGTCAAAAACCAAAAAATTAAATACAAATCCAGTGCAAAAAGAAATTTAAAAAAAAAATCTCAAACCGAAATATGTATTGAATGCAAAATAACAATAAAAAAAGAAAAATTTATTGCACGTTATTACTTTTGGGTTAGTTAATACTATTTTTGGTAAAATTATTTAATTTAATTTTCTCATTTTAAATTCATGTTTTTTGGTTTTTTGTTATACTTTTTTTTGTTTTTGCTTTCTTTTTTTCACATTTTAGTTTCATTTTGGTTTTCTTATTTTTTTTTGTTTACTATTTTTAATCGTATCAAATATAAAAATCAACAATTTATTTATTTCTTGTTTGTTTTTTTTTTTTGTTTGTTTTCTTTATTTTTTTATGAAAATGTACAATTTGTTTTTAGTTCTTCTATTTTCATTTTTTTATTATTATTATTATTACATACTGTGTTTTGTAAGAACGTTTTTCTTTTAACTTTTATTAATTTTTTTCTGGAAATTAAAAATGAGCTTACCTTGATTCATTTTTCGGGTTTAAATTTATTTTTATTTCTTTGCTTGCCTAGTTGTATATAATTACTCAACGCCTGTTTGTTTTTGCCTTAACATTACTAGTAGCTATTTATAGTTTTGGTTTTATTAATTTGTTTATATTTCTTTTGGAATTGTTGTTTTGTTGCGCGTGAATTAAGTGTAATGTTAAAAATAATTAGTCTGAGTTGAAAAGTACCTATTTATGAAACAAAGACAAAGACAAATTAAAATGAAAATGAAAAATAAATTCAAAAATATATTTGTTGTTGTTTTGTTTTTTTTAATTATAATTTATGAATGTGTGTGTGTTTGTGTTTATATCGTTTAGCGCGTTTTCTGGTTCTCTACAATATCCGGCTTAAGATTCTCTAGGATTGATTAAATATTTTTCTTTTGAGTGAGTGTGTTTTGATTTTTTTTATTTTGTTTTATGTTCCTTATACATAAGCCTATATGAGCAATTTTCTTAATAATTCTATGCATTTCCAACAACAATTGTTAAACAGTTTCTAATTGATCAAGATTATTTTCATCGAATCGTATGTCATTTATGAATATATCGGGATTATCTTCGTCATCGTCGTTGTCGTCATCGTCATCTAGTCCAGCGCCAATTATCATACCGCTTCCCATTCCTGCTATGCCTAAGCCACCACTAGCACCAGTTCCGGCAATACAAATGTGCGGTGGTGGTGGTACACTTGTTGGTGGAAGTGGTGCTGGTGGAATAATTAGGGTTCCACTGTTAATACCGTGAAGGCTGCCCGATAGACTGCCTCCACTTTGTAGATGTCGTCGACTGGAACTTAATCCTAGAAAGTATGTATAGTCAATTAGCAAATTCTTTTTCTTTCTGATAAGGGTGATAAAAATATTCGTTTTAAAAATAACAAAATGAATTATTTATATTGCATAACTGAGGTCAGAAAATATGATATAAATATGCAATGAATATTTCATTTTTGATAAGGCAAAATTATGTATCTTTAATGATTTGTAGACCTGCCAGGTCTTCTTGTGCTACAGCGTTTTTAAATGCGGAAATAGCGTATCAGAACACATGGCATCCGCATCAATACTGGCCGCAGATTTTTATGCAGAAGGACCTCTGATCGCGATGTATTGTACCCTCGGAGGAGAAATAATTAAAATAATCCCAATGCAATACTCAAAAATCAATTAGAATGGACCTAACAGCTTTCCTAGAAATTTATATATACATCTTATATTGAATATTTTCTTTAAAGCGGCGTTAATGCCGCTGCTAATAAAGTTACAAATACTATTATCTTTGGAATGAAATTCTTCATTCTTCACTTGATGAAAGCATCAAACCCGAAGAAAACGACTAGGTCGACTCGATCTGTAAAGAAGCTAGCTGCCAGAGCTAGAGAACTACCATGTAATATCTTTCTTCAATGTGTGAGCAATAAAAAACTGAGGCAAAAAATACTAAAATGTCTCAACAGCCATCCAAACGTTGTACTCAAATCCCTTGACTTATTATAATAAAAAAAATCAACTAATCTCAAAGGGTTGCATATACAGACCTAACAGTAGAGAAATGTGTTGCGTGGAGCAGTAGGGAAAGTCTAATTTCTATTGCAATCGTAATGACTATGCAATACATTACGAAACGGAGTTAAAATAGGTGAAATATCTACGGGTGTGCAAATAGAAAACTAACGTCCAAGACTTTACTCTATCCTTGGGTTACTTCAAAACCGCAATTAACTGGAGTTCTAATTACAGAAGGATTGAGAAAAATTGAATTCCCGATAAACTTATTAGACAATCCTTCTTTAAGGATTAAAGGTTAAGGCCCTAATTTAAAAAGGCTCGAGGTTGTGGCTAAGGATGATATCCCTAGCAGACATAAAACCCGCACCTGAATCTATGTTGAACCCTCCTGGAGATCATTAGTCTCGGCAACCAGACCCTTCCTACTCATGACTTGAAAGTCGTGAAACTGGAGGAACTAAGGGGCTCTTCTAGATGCGCGTTAATTGTGATCAATAAAGAATCCCTTAATCCTCTGGCGCAAACTTAATTCAAGATTTAGTTCGAATTGTCCGAGTCCATAACCGTAAGGGTTTACAAAAAGGATGAGCTGGCTGCTGATAAGTAACCTCCTCCTCCTTTATTTGAAACAAGAAATACAGCTTCAAATCATGGAGCTTCGATCTACTTTACTGAAATGGATAGCGATGACTCCAATCTTTCTGAAGCGACAACCAAGCCGACGGTGTCCAAATCTGACACCTTGTCGTATATGAAAATCGATGAATAAAAAAGGGCTCCCTTATGATCATAAGATGAAGATGAGCTTTTGGGCACATTTTCAGAATCGGAAGACTCACATGAAAACGTGGTGGTGGCTTCTCTGGTTGATTGTAACAATGATGCTACGCTGCCTTAAGATCAACCTCTATCACTCCAAAAAGGCCAAAGTAACCGTGAATTGTATAAGGAGTGATTCGTGGACTTGTGACACTTGAATACATTCCGCTTTATACAAGAGACAAAGGTAAGATCAGAACTTGTATATTAGTGAAACATAGCCTTAATGTACTCTTACTTCCTAATCCCGGCAACCCCGACATAACCGTTGCTGGGCTGGAGACTGGAAAAAGTATCTATTGGCTGGCATCGGCACATCTTGCGATGCTAACGGATATCACACGGATATCATACGGTATGGGGCGGTGCCGACACTAAAGATAGAGGTGAATCAGTTTTCGATTATATTATAAGTACTAACCTTACTATTTGCAATAATGGCACTGGACTTGCCTTCATAACAAAAAACCGACTAGAAGTGCAAGATATCACTCTTGTGATTCTAACGAACTACATGGTATCGTCTGAACAATATTTTTCAGATCACAGATCTATGGAATTCAGTCTGAATTATGGTCCTCACCGCTGACTAGCATTCCGGAATTATCAGAAAACCGATTGGCCAAAATACAAAAGAACACTTTTAAAAGTCCTCCGGGTAACAACATGGAGCTCGAAATGGAAGTCAAACTTTCCTGTCCTATCATTCAACCTAGAGACAGGAAATAGCCGCACTTGTGAACACCAGCAGTAGGACGGCTTAGAAACGCTTGCGGGAATATTTTTAACCAAGCTAAAAGCACAAGAACGGTGACAGACTACGGCTCATATAAAGAATCCCCCTAAACCTACAAAAAAGGAACTGAAAAAGGCAGAGCTACAATCTTGGAGGTCCTTCTGTGGCAAAATAAATTCTCTCTACCAATCCTAAAAAAACTGATCGCTCCTAGACGACCTCAAGTGATGAATTACTCAACCAGCTACTTTCCACCCACATTCTAGGTAGTTCTCTATTCACGACTAAAATTCAGGGTTACAAGAGACAAGCTGCTCTGGGAGCTGCATAGCTTCAAGCCATACAGGTCTCCTGAGCCGGACAGTATAATACCTGCCGAGCTACAAAGGTCCCCAGATATCATCCTGCCAACGCTAGTGAGCGTCACCAGGAGCTGCGTATAAATGGTCCACATTCCCTTGTGATGGAGAGGCGTTAATGTTATTTTCATTTCCAAAGCCGGGAAAATGTTCTCATGTTATCCCAAAGCAACTCAGAACTACATATGAGTCATCTTTCATTCTGAAAACTCTAGAACGATTGATTGATATCCATATACGAACTAGAATTGACCCACGACCTTCTCTGTACGACTCAACATGCTTATTGTAAAAAAATAGGTATAGAGTATGCAATGGTCGCGTTCCTGGATAGAGAAGGGACTTTAAACAACGGCAATACTCTCTAGGTAAATGAATCACTAAATAGCAGGATTATCAACTTCAAACTATGTGGGAGGCTTCTGCTAAAAGATGTGTCACCAGAGGTACACCACAAGGCGGTGTCCTTTCACCCCTTCTCTGGAACTTAGTAGTCAATGAACTGTTGATATACCTGGAAGTGGGTGGTTGCAAGATTCTTGTTTATGCAGATGACGTTGCTATAGCCGTCTCAGGAAAGCATCTCAATTTCATCAAAGAACTCTTACAACAAAATCTTAACATATTAACCTGTGAATTGCGATTTCGTCCTCTTTTCCAGGAAATATAAAATTGCAATCATGGGCCTTGCCTCAATCAACGGTACCAGCTTAGCTTTTTCCAATACAGCGAAATATCTGGGTTTTATTTTTGATAATAAACTAAACTGGAAACCTAATATTCAAGAAATAGTAAAGAAAGGAGTAGTAGATTTGTTCTCTTGCAAAAAACAAGCTATTGAGAACAAATGGGGCCTTCAACCTCGTATTATCCACCCGTCTCGGTTGTCATACCGATACTCACCTACGGAGTGGCTGTTTGGTGGACGGCCTTAGGAAATGCAGTCAACTGCAGCAAACTAAACAGAGTCCAAACGACAGTATGTCTATTCATAATTATCGCGGCATCATATTCGCGGCACTGGATATTCTTTTCACTTGACAGACTGCCATATAAGAAACAATTTCCGTACGAGAAACTCAGGGAGAGACGGTATACTAAATTGCAAGACAGTGATTTAGTGATCTGATAGAATTATTCGGCCGGCATCAGTCGGCAAAATTAATTCCTTAAATAAGAGATTATATCAGATCTGGCAGCCAATCTTGCGAGAATGACTCCAAAATGCCACAAACGAACAAGAAGAACTAAGTGTACAAGGTTACTAATGCTGCTATTATGCCAAGAACTCCAGAATATTATAGCCGATGCGAGTCGGTATGTCAAGACCGCAATCAATAATTGGTCATCACTTGAACGTCGATAGGCCATATTTTGCGAAAAGAATTGGCTCCATAAAAAATCTTAATGAGCTAACCAAAGAGCTAAAGCCAAATGACCATTGTGGGCTTTGTTAAAGATGGCAGAAGATCCGGATTTAAAATCATCATCAATGCTATATTTTCATATTAATCATTACATTTATGGGGCAAATCGGAACTGGAAAGCTTGGAGGATATGTGGTTTCAACAGGAAGGTGTCACTGGCTAGTCAGCGCAAGCCGCAATCGACTTATTGAGGACAAAGTTCGATGATCGTGTTACCGCCAGAAATGGCCCTATCATCTGGCCGCCTGCTCATGCGATCTAGCACCTTTAGAGTCTTTTGGGGCAACATTAGGTCTCTGGTTTATGTCAACAGGCTAGAGACCATAGACGATTTGAAGGTGAGCATTCGACCTGAAGTTGTTAATATGGAATATCTGGCGAATTATGCGCAAAAGTCATGGAATATTGGCTTAAGGGCATTAACACATGCAAACGGTTCTGTGTAAGATATTGATGTTATATATGATATTATTATTAACAAATTGGGATGTCTCTAATGAAAAACCCTGAATAATGGACGCGCATAATGGTTATGAGGGGCTATAGCTACAATTGCAATTAGTATATTAAATTATTTCCATCCTAACAACTGGGTATTGTAGAAACGTAAGGAAAACCGGTGTTCCATGGTTATGTCAAAATTAATAATTAAAAAAGTTAAAAAAAAAACAATTGATTACCTGAATACGAGTACATGTGTAGAATTAATATAATGGCAATAAAACAAAAGAGTTGACACAAAAACATAAATCGAGACAAGAATTGTTAAAAACTGAAAAAAAAGAGAGTCAATAATAAAAAAAAAAAGAATAAAGCAGAATTAAACAAGGAAAACTAATTTTAGAAACGCTCACAATATCGAAATCATACCTGTGGCACTTGTTGTTGAATCATAATGTCCTGTGTTACGATGTAGTCCAAGTTGTCTATGTCGGCGTTTTTTTTGGCGATGACAAAGTGTGCATAGGAGACAAATTAGGAACGAGACGACGGCCATGCTGATTATAATTAGAACGCCGTGATCCTCTTTGGGAGCTTCCATGATACCTTCGATGTCAGATTTTTGTGGTTGACGCACCACACATCAAATCAGGATTTATAGTTTTCAATTTTTTTTTGTTTGTAAATCCGGATAAAAAACCACAAAAAAAAATAAACAAAACACAGAAGAAAAATAGACCATAATTAGTAAAGTTGACAAGTGTAATTGCAAGAAGTCAATTATAATGAATTAATAAGTTGTTTTGTATATATAGATTGCACATAACTTAAATTAGGTTACGATATATGTTTTGTGATATTTTTGTATTCGCAACAAATTGATATAAAAAAATTAATTTTTATTTTTTGGTGTAAAAATATTTATAATTTTTTGTGGAATTGTTTAAGTTTTATTTAATTTTTTTTTATTGTGATTTGGTTATGTGCGCTAGGAATTTTGATTTAACTGCTTGGTGTTAGTTAGTGAGAGTGCTTTAAAATTGTTTAACATTTTTTGATGAAATTGTGAGTCAAATTTAAATAAGCATACTTCTTGTTTATTGCAAAGGATTTTTAAATTTTTAATTTTTTTTTTTGTTTTTTTTTTTTTCATTTAATTTCAATTCAATTTTGTGCTAAGGGTGCAAGGTAACAAAAACAAACAAAGCTTTTAACGTGGTGAAGTGATTGCATAGTGCGCGTACAGTGAAAAGCGGAACATAAATTTCTCTAGAGTATTAGAGAGGTATAAACCAAAATGGGGAAACTGAATTGTAGGGAGTGAAGCATATATAGTGATGTTGTGTGATTTTTATAAACGAGTCTGTTTATATTGCAAACACATAAATATTGCCCGCTCTTTATGGCTATCTCTTTAACAACCAAGCATAATTATCGACCTTTATAACCAATTGCTGTTCTATGAATAGTGTCCTTTATATAAAATTTGACACACCGCATGCAAATTTCGAATATTCATCCTAAGTAATCGGTTAAATGCGTCAAATGACAGTTGAAAAACAGATAATCCCCGACTCTGTGTGACTACGAATTACTTAATCCGTAACTAGCAAAGTATAGAGAAGGCTACAAGGACTGCCAAAACAATTTCACTAAGAGCACTTCGATAAATTATTTGATATTGAATAAACGAGTACCAAATTATAGACTTGCATCTTTTTACTTATTACTAACTTTTTTGACAGATGTCTAGTAGCGGATAACTAGCTACTAGTGTCAGGGAATCAGTCGCTTACGGGCAACATTTACAAAATACCTGTTCGCTGCATTACTTAGAAGATTTGCCAATTGTTGCCTTGCTTTTTTTCTGAAACCTAGATGAACAAAAGTGGAACATTTAAATTTGGTAACATGTTTGCCGTTGTGCTTAAACAGTCAAATCATTATAATAGCTCAATGATTGGCGATCTGCTTTTAATGAAAAGCTATTTTACACAAAATGAACATTCAAAAATTCCGAAAGTTTTACTGCCAGCATTCACAAACTACTTCCAATATTTCCTAATCAAAGTCTTCCAATTGGTGTGCAAGTTGTGCAGTATAAAATATTACTGCCTTCCGCTTGAATATCACCTAGTCCAACAACATCCATTCAGTACCATAGTCAAGAATTGAATATTTCAAAAAAATGCTTTGCAGCGTACATCAGAAGATGTTTGCGTATTCATGCCTATAAAATCCAACTGATTTAATAGCTCAAGCCATACATACCATACCCAGCGAAAAGAGCTCGTCAATTGGTTCATACAGCGATGAGGTGCATTTTTATGTTAATGGCTGTCGAGATAAAAACCACACGTGTTTCGTGTGTTTGTGAACGAAATGTATCCCAAAATTATGTATTACTTAGATCTTGGGCTGGTGGAGGTTTGGGATTTGAAGACGAACGGTATCGAGGAACGATGACCCAATTTTTTTTGCCTCAAATGGATGATGTAGATCTCGAAGACATGTTCCAATAGGACGATACCACTTGAAATACAACGTAAAACAATGGCATTTTTACACGAGACATTTCCCGGTCGTGTCATCTCTCGGATCCAAAACTGACCGCCTTTGGACTTTTTTTTTATAATTTTTCAAAGTCCAAAGCTTATGCAAAGAAACCCACAAACACCCAATCCCCGAAGGAGGAAATTTGACGCTGTATCGCTGAAATTCAAACACATTTATGTCGAATCGTGGTGCACAATTTTGTCAAAAAAAAACAAATGTACCAACAAAATGTCGGTACATTATCATAAAACAAAATAAACATATCGTTCTTTTTGGGACGCCATTTGCGTATATATTGTAGTTACTAATCGACATCAGAAAGGCAACTGAATGCCTTTGTAGATAGTGTTGTTTGAGTTTAAGATGGACACAATCCTCCAATGTGAATTCAATGGGATAACCCTCCATTGAATTTTCTTGAATCGAGATTTTTCGATTACTAATTTCGTATGTAGGAAGTCTATAAAAAATACAATTTTTGATGGCCTTATATTGGCAAGAAAACTTAACTTTAAAGCCTGCTAGGATGCATAAAGCAAGAAAATGCAACCTTCCTAATGGGAAGAAAGCCGACTCTGGAAGTCATGTAGGTACGAGTGTATGCATTATCAGTGTACTAATTACTACTTAGTGAGTGCAGCCTTGAGTGCAGCCTTGAGTGCGGTTAGTATGTACTTAGATGGCATGGACTACTACCGTTTCGAAAAAGATGTTGCGAATTATATCCTACTGAAAATGTTCATTCATTCTTCGGAACATATTTTCTACAACGAATACTTAAAAACAGGGGCAAAAAATCACCACTTCAATGAAGGTAAACTGATGACCGCCAGTACCGTGATTCGATTAATATGGTTCTCGAAATGATATACAAGTAAAGGGTGGCATACAAACTCAATATGAAACAGAAAAATTGAAGCTAATGTTAATGTCTATGATATTAGCTTTATTTAATAGATAATTTTATACCATTAGTGTTTAAATATGATATCTTGAATGAAGCGCAATCCTGAAGTCCGATTTTCGACAACTTTATCGAGCAACTGGGGCTGTATATCACCAATATCGCGGCGAATGTTGACTTCCAAATCCGTCTCTGGTTTATCGGCATAGACTAGTGACTTCTCATATCCCCAAAGAAAGTAATTTAAAGATGTGAGATCACAGGATCGTGGAGACCAGTTCACATGTCCATTACGCGAAATTTTGCGCCCAGCAAATGTTTGCCGCAATAAATTGATGGTGTCGAGCGCGGTGGGGCATGTTGCGCCATCTTGTTGAAACCAAAGCTCTGTCATGTCAATGCCATTCAACTGAAGAGCGAAGAAATCAGAAATCATGTTTCTATAGCGCTCTCCATTGACGGTACATTCTGGCTGGCATCGCTCTTAAAGAAATATGGGCAGATGATTCCACCAGCCCATAAAGCAAACCAAACTGTGAGTTTTAATGGTTGTAAGGGCGTCTCGACAAAGGCAATTCCAAATTAGGCAATTTTACTTGTTTACATATCCATTTAACACAAAAATGGGACCTCATCGGGGAACAAAATTTTGCGTTGAAAATGAGGATCGAGCTGAATCATGTCTTCGGCCCATTCACCGAACCTACGACGCGTATAAAGGTCACGCGGTTTCAACTCTTGCACAAGCTGGATCTTATAAGGTTTTAAGCCAAGATCTTTCCGTATAATCTTCCACAAAGTGGATGGGCATAGCCCCAATTGCTGTGCACGATGGCGAATCGACTCATTCGGATTCTTCTCAACACTGTGCTCTACAACGGCAATAACTTCTTCTGTTCGCACTGTTTGTCGTCTTTGGGGATATGTATTATCCTGTCAACTTTCAACTGTCAAATTAACAATCTGTAGAAATAGTATTGCCAGTTTAAAAGGCAAACCTCTAAAAAAAAAAACACATTTTATTTGTATAGCTACTACGTTTGCTACCCTTTAATCGTCAGAGTAAAAGTCGAAGAGTGCGTGCGAAAGAATACCGCCTATAACTTGTTTCTTTTATTTCGTAGAGAGCGGAGTCTACGATTATACCAAGGAGGGGATGTAGAAGATATTTTATGGCAGGAGTATAGAACATGAAGGAAAATGGATTTGAATATTTCTCTATAAAAAATGGAGAGAGAGAGGGAATTCCGGGGAGGATAAAAGTTATCAATAGTTTAAAGTGACATGATACTGAGGTATTAATGGGATCAGTTGTGAAAATAAGGTCTAATTGACTTTCTATATAGCTACTAACTTGACATAGACTAGAGTCTGTTAACCGATATAAGAAAATAAATTCCTTAGTAGAAATGGGATTAGAAACGATGGAAAAATATAGATCTTCGGATAGAGCCCATTTCAGTTAAGACAGATTAAAATTACCGAAGATAGTGATTTCATCAAGAGAGTCCCATATGTTAATCAAATTGTCAATTGCATCAATAGCAAATTGCTAGGATTCAATAGGTGGGACCGGAAGAATGTATTCTAGCAAAACATAATGTACAGTGATCTACGCAACACTTATGCGTGATAATCATCCAAGACTAATTAAAGTGCATCATAGAGTTTAATAACTTTAAATAAAATTCTCAACAAATGGGCTTCAGTAAGCACGATTTGGACATGCCAATATAGTACAATTTCAACCATGAATAACTTAATATCGAAAGAACGAAAATAATCGATCAGTTGTGTTACCTCAGCGTGCATATCGTGGAAAATATCGTATTTTTTCTATGCCTTCCGACAATAGAATTTGTCGTTTGGCCTCAACATTTGTTGGGCACGGATCTGTAGCGAATCGCCAAGAATACGTTATACTGGGTCCAGTCTAATGTCCAGTCCCATGAATCTATTGAAGCTGTTAGAAAGAGTGTTGACGAAAATCCAAATGTCTCGTATCGCGGCCGATCTCAGCTAGAACAGGTGCTCCAAGGTTTTGCTAAACAATAAACTTTAAACATAAACATTTTCTGGACGTGTTGTGTGGAAAAACGAAAAACGACTTCATGGCCTCCAAGATCTCCAGATTGGAATTCTCTGGACTTCTTCCTTGGGGCCATTTAAAAAGCAAAGTTTATTCCAACAAACCGAAGGCTCTACATAGATTAACTCAAAAACAACATTCAAGACGAAATAGCCGCGATATCAGCTGAAAAGATGATTGGTAAGTTTCTTCCTTATTGTAACTATCCGCATATGCCCAACTAGATACGATGTTTTTGAAACTTGATTGAGTGCCGTGCAAGATACAGTGATCCTAACGGAAATAGGATTTTTTAGCCAAACTTGGCAGTAAAAATTCTAAAATATCAGTATGAAGTGATCGATGGCAGGGTCAAAAAATAAAGAAGGATGACAGGGTATTTGAACCATAAATATAGCGCATGGACAAAACAGTAGCGAAATTTGCGCAGTATAAATGAAATGTTTTAATCAAGTTTTACAGAAAGTATTGTATAAAAATGGTTTCATAGCAATATTTATTCAGGCAGCCACCAGGACATTGGAAACTCAAGAAATTAAATCTAAAATTGTGTAAGAATGTCTTAGGGATGGGTAGTAAGTCTCTATTTAATACCGGCATTTTCCACAGATAGTACTTCTATTCTACGCGCTCATCTTTAATAGAAGCATTTATAGAAAAATGAATTCATGATATCAGAAAGATTGAGAAGGCTAACGTCTGGAGTAAAACTTAAGGTTTGATAGAATGCTTTCACAGATCCTGTAATGATTACAATCATACTCTGGAATATCTCCTTGTATTGCGGTGTACTGTTCTGGCACAAATATTCTCATTCTCTGAAAGAGAAAATAAATAAAATTGTACTCAAAAAGGTGCTCTAAATTTAAGTAAGTGAATACGAACTTGAAAAAAGCTGCTTGGCACTCACATTCGTAGAAGTAGGCTTACAAAAAAGGTAAATGCACGAAAACTGCCCTGCATCGAACTTGTCAGCACGAGCAAAGAAAGACTCTACGGTGAAGAATACACATTCACTGTCTTCTTTGACAGAACCTAATAACCTGCATTCTCCGCATAAGGAACATCAATGCAACACTGAGTAGTACCGAATTGAGGGTCTCTCCTCATGAGTTGGAGTGACATCACCTCTGCTGCTGTGAACGGAATATTCCTGAACCTTAGAAGGGATATGATTCCTATGACCAACGGAAAGTTCATCCCCTCAATCAGTGAAATTCTAAATTATGCCCTTTGAGTTTTAAGCTCAATGTTGAAAAACGTGTAAAGAAAGCAACGATCGCTTTCTGTACCTGCAGTCGGATATTTTGGAGAAGATGGAGACCTAACCACAGAACTATCCTTTGGATGTACACGGTTATCGTCTGACCCAACTCAACCTACAGTAGTTAAGTACAGAAGCAATTCACGAACAAAACTAGCAACCTTAATTTAATGACAAAAGTACCGGGGTTATATGTATTGGCGAGACTAGAAACTGTACAAGATCTTTGGCCCCTACATATCTACATGCAAGAATCGGCAGCGAAAAGTGCTTTAAGATTGAGTCAGCTTAATGGAAGAAACAACCAGACTTGTGGCAATAAAAGCAATATCACACGAAAATGTTACAATACTATATTCATTGACAGCCAGATTCCGATTAAGGCCATCGCTGCAGTCGAGATTAAATCAAAGCTTGTAAGAGCTGTAGTGAAGAACGTAAGGCTCTTTGCGTTCAGCATAAGTTTAGCTTTGCAAAGTCCCTGGCCAAAAAAGAGTGGTAGGCAACAAACATATATAGACGAGTTAGCTCAAAAAGGATGTTCTCTTGATAGAGAACTGGCAGATCAAAGTATGAAACCTCCACTCTGCACTCTAAGAATGCAAATGGAGCACACCATACAAATAAAAGCCAATGAAAGGTGAAAAACGTTCCAAACTCTAAAACTTTAAGCGACTTATGGCCAAAACTGCAGTACTAGTAAAGTTCTCTTGAAAGGCAGAGCTGAACTATCTAGGCTACTTGGATTACTCTACACCTTACCAACGACAACTTCTGCAGACGCTGTGCGATCTCACTTTCTATGCCACCCTCACAGTCTCTGTAATTTAAGAGAGATAACTTTAGGAAGTTAATACTTCCATGACTTTTTAGAGCTGTTTCATTTACATCCCGTTTCAGATTTGTCGCGGATGCAACAAGGTGCTTAGTCCTTCTCAAGGACTAAACGACAACCGACGCGAGACGTAAAGTGGAAACAAAACTTTACAACCGCAATCCGAGGTGAAGGATGCGTTCAGCTCCATATACCGCATCACCCCGAAAACATAGGCTAGAACAAGAGAGCACGAATTTCATGTGAATCTCTCGGAACATAACAGTACATCTAGATAGTCCTGCACTAAATAATAATAAGCAAAAACTTGGAATTGATACTAGCGGCCCTTCACACCACAATTATACATATCATAATGTTTTAGATCTACATATTTCAAACACAAAAGAAAAAATAAGCACTAATCGAAAATGTTATTTCAAATCACAAAAAAAAAAAACAATTAAAGCCAATGGCAAAATATGTTACGATACCAAATTGAAAAATCCAATGCACATGGTTTATATAAACATCTAAAGTCTGAATCAAAAAGCCCTTGTCTAACGAAAGAATGCTTTTCAAAACAAAAATAAAGTATTGCATCTACCACTTAAGAATAAAACATCTAAACGGAAACGGAAACAACTATTCAAAAGTGTGTTTTTTGAACAGAAAAGTACCCGCCACTACGAATATTCAAAAAATACAAAATCACAAAACAAAAAACTGAAACTATTGTAAAAATCAATGTCAAGAACAGGAAATTAACTTTTCTATGATTTCGAAAACGAAAACAAAAAAAAGAAAACACAGGTTTCGAACTAGAGTGTGTACGGTGTTGGTGGGTGTTGATTTTGAAACTTATAGCTACATACGAGTAAGTTAATGTTTTTTTTTAGACTCACATGTTTTACATTGTTTTAAACGTTTAAAACGAGAGTTCTTTTTTTAAATGTTTTTTTTTTTGAAATATCAGAATTTTTGGTTTTTTGTTTAGATTTTTGGTATTTTGTTTAGATTTTTGGTTTTTGTTTGTTGTTCTTTTTTCGATTTTAGCTTTTATTTGGATATTATTCTGTCTTTTGGTTAAAAAATTGAATTTTCTCCATCAATCAAGTGTTAGCCACATTGCATGCAGGTAGCCTGTCCCTTTATTTTCATTTTTATCTTCTTTTTTTTCAAAAAAAACGTTTTTGAAGAGGAAAATAATGCAACAGAAGAGAGGATATACAAATTTGGGACAAAAGGGTTGAAATAAAAAAAATGAAAAAAATAGGGGATAGAGATAAATGAAAGAAAAGCAGTTGCTGGAGCTAGAACAGCGCGAAGAATTTTGTTGCCCAAAATGCTAAACCGAGGAGTTGAATGCTTTTTGACAAAAGAACGCTATTGCCACGACCTGATGGGTGGCATTTTCATATCGTTTTTTTTTTTGTTTCAAGTTTATTTTTATTTATATTTTTTTAATTGAAAATTCAAACGGAAAGAGAAGAAAGAGAAAAGGAAATTTTTGTAAGTTTAATTAAAAAGTATATAGAAAAGATAAATAGTTTTTGTTTTTTTTTTAAATAAATAAAGTAAAATTTATGTATAGTTAGTTGTTAATGCGAGTTTTTTTTACAGAGCCTTAGATTATGTTGGGGCTAATTTTGAATGATACCACATATATATTTTGTACAGGTTTTCTCAGTCTAATTTTTGGAATTGACAATAATGTTGTCAGAGGACATACGAATACATTTGGATATTGTAAGGGCCTAAGATAATTTTTGGTTAAACATTTGTATGTACATTGTCATACTTACAGAGAAGGAAATGATTTTTTACATTCGAATACTCAACTCGCTTCACAGGAATCATTAATTTTGTGGATAAAAATAATAATTATGTTATGTAGTGGATATATTAGGGCATGGACTGTGCGAAGTCAACCCTGTGGTGTCCAGTGCTTTAACGATAACTACATTGCAATCGTGAATTTTCTTAACTGTTTGTAGTAGCTACTGAGCATTGGCCTCGTCTAACCAGACGTGACCTGCCAAACTTATGGGCTAGAATTGGTCAGCAAAAGCACCAGTGCTAAAATGTACTGCCAGGCATGACTGAATTAACAGTTGTGTTAACAGACAGCATGTAACTGAAGTCAAATAGGTTTTTTCACGACTAGTTAAGGTGCTGACAAATAAGTACTGGCATATGAATACTTATTGGTTTAACGGCCGATCTCCAATCCCCGAACCACGTGACTCGCTCCGGAAGATCCGGCTTCTTGTGCCCAAGGGGTCCTAAAACTAACCTGGCACCTCAGGCTATGGTTATACGTGGTGTTAACTAGCCAGACACGTAAGAATGAACTCTAATGCTGCGAAGGTAATAAATATCCTGGGATAAAGAGGGTTATACTATTGATGACCGTGAAAATCAAATTAAGGACAACCACGTTCGGATCTGTTAACCCAATATTTGGACATTTAACAGACACGTACATCTGTACAATAGACGGATGCCATTTTGGCCGGATGAAAGGAGACTAAACTGCAATAACTTATGCAGCGTAAATAACAGAAGCATCATCTGTTTAGCTGCAAATTTGTTGTAAGCGGCAGAATAAAGCAAGACGTTTAGAGCTTTTTGCCCAAAAGCCAACGCATTGATAAGATTGCTAACATCCAGAAGAAATAAGATTGTTTATATGAGCCCTTCGAAAGAGCCTACAAGCAATGCCTTAAATCAAAACAGTTTAATTTGATTTAAGTACCAAAATAGGAAAGAAATGTATTTTTGGCAGTTTATTTAGGAGTCGTAGATTACAGGATACCACGCCTGGAAAAGGGTTGAAGCCAATTGACTTTGTTGGGGTGGAATAGAATGGTTTCCCATCGTGATCGACTCCTCCAGTGTTATAGACATCGGAGAATTCTTAGCGGCTAATGTAGACTCGGACCATAATCCAGTTGGAACCAGAATACTTCTATAAATACATATTTAGATATACATATAAAACGACGAATAAAATACTGTAAGCAGACTTTGCACTGAATAGCTACAATCATAATAAACCACCAGAAACTCAGCCGATCGCGTACTCCTCAATCTCTGGGCAATGCCATTAAAACCTGTATTAAGTGCTGAAGATCAGTAGCTCTGAAGCCAAAATAAATGCCACAAATGTAGTGCTGGGTTGCATTACAATCTCTGGTTTCATGATGAGTAGGGATAAACTTATGCTGAAAAATAAGTCGCCTACAAAGCGGGCGTACATACTCGTAGAAGACCCAAAGCGGCTTGCGCGCTCTATTAGCAAAAAGATCGGTTTCTCTGGAGAAAAAAAATAAACACGAGCAATCGTTTATACATAAAGTATCAAGCCGACTAGGTTTGCATAAAAAATTTTAGCAATCACCAAGAAAAGTAAATAGTAGAGTTATAGTCGGTTCTAAGGAAAACCTCTTCTACAGATTGTTAAAGCACACCGATGGTACAGATTCCGCTGTCAGGCAGAACGAACCAGTTATTCTTGGTATAGAATATACACAAACCCATTTTCAAAATTTTGTCGGAGGAAAGTTTGCCTAATATATGGAAGCTTAGCACCGTTTACCTGTTCTAGCAGGAAAAAGACATAAGCTTTGTTAAATACAGAGCCATTCCCCTCTTTAAGGCTGCGTTCAAGATTTTGTCTACCGTATGAATTAACTGGCCCCTATATTGATTTCAAAACCACATATACAGAGATGAGCTATATGGGATCCCCGGAAAACTCGTCATATTGTGTCAAATGATTATTATGATCGCTCGCTATTTCTTTAAGTTCGGAAGCAGTCGTAATAATAATAAAATAAGTAATAAAACCTTATCAAGAAACACTACGGAGACTTCATAAAAGACCCTTGGTGCAGAAAGCCGGATTTTAGCGAATTCCAATTAAGATATTCTTTTACGCAACAATCTTAGGATAATTTTTGGTTTTGATTTTGTTATACGAGTTGTAAGGCGACATCGATCTGATCAGAAAAATGAACATCGGTCGCCTGAGTTGGCTAGGACTATATTTGGATCTCACCAGAGGTCAAAGAATACGCGAAGAATTTGAGAGGACTTCAACTATAATGAAATCGGCTGCTGAGGCCCCTACAAGAAAAGTCTCTTGGTTGACATCTAATTCCTCCCCGAGCTGCTGAGACATCTAAGTGTCATAAGTATGGTATGAACTAGGTTCCAGATATAAATAGCTACTATTATTTTATATATATTTATTTGATTTTACACAAAATGCACTTAAGGAGCGCCAAATTCTTTCAAATTAGTTCGAAAATGCTAAACTTCTCTCTAAATACAGTTGAAGATCTGATTTTACTGAGTCTTTCATGGATCCAAGTTTTCAATGTGATTAAAGTGAATAAAAATAGCGATGAGCTAGCTAGGTAGGGCTAGGGCTTCCATTGACTGTAAATCCTCTTATGAGTACAACCGGAGGTGGCATAATTTTATATGCTGCAGGTAGATCAAATGAAGGATTCTGACGTCTGTAAAAAGTCAGCTCTTGTACGTTCTAATACCTATTTGATCGTTTACTACTTACGGGTCACTACACTTTTATTATTCATCTAAGTAACACAACCTCTAGCGACGCTTGCTGTAAGAGTGATGATGAATAAAGAGAGCACTTCCTGTGTGAATGTGCGGCTTACCCTCGCTTTAAGACTACCGGAGTGGAATAGAAGAGATAAGCTAACCGCCGACTTATTTACGACAGTAGTACTTTGACTCATCTGCGAAATCTGGACAAAAATATGCCCGAAAATAGGAATATCTATCCTCCACAACGGCCGCAAGCACAATACATAAGATTAGTCTCCTTAACTGCCATATGTACATATAAACTTCTAAAACGAAACAACCTAATAGCTCCTTATCAGTATGGTTGTAAACCTGGTAAACCCAGTACTGGACAGATGATGACGACCAAGAGTATGCTACAACAGGAAGCTACAGCTTTAAGGGGTTCCTGTCAATCGATCGCTCTCACGATCAAATAAGAAAAGACTCTGTGAGACCTTCTCCTTCCGAACTTTATCGACATCGGACGAAAAAGCGCAATGGTTGCTTTGAGCGGGAAGTTTTCCAGTTAAAAAATAATGAACTGTGTGGACTATAAACCAATATTAGGAAAAGCGCCCATCATGCGCTAAAGACAATGAGGCCTTGAAAAGCCAAAGATAGCGTGCACGAATCGGAGGGGATATCAGTTAAAATGAGGTGCCCAACATTTTGATGTTGTACATCCAGTCGGTCCAATTTAAGAGCACTGTTTCCAACCATCTAGTGCTCTTACTCACCAAATGCGCTAAATATTGACATCGACATACACCAAAGATATAACACATCACCACAAAACAACAGTAGATTTCTGTGGATGAAGTTGAGTCGTCTCATGAATATCTTCTGGATTTTTCTCACTCAAGAAATGACAATAATGCTCGTTCAGAAACCATTTGAGCTTCATCGCTAAACACATCAAGTTGCTCAAGGGTCTAATTCATAACGTTCCGTCATAAGCCGTTGTGGATTTATTTCCTCCACCTGTTGGATCCTCTACGGGTGAGGACAAGACTTTTTCGTAAAATTTTCCACATAGCGAATTTACAATTCTGGATCTGCCGACAGTGACACTGTATGCTTTACGTCAAGCAGAGTGTAACATAGTATGGGGCACGAAACATTTCAACAACATTAATAACTGACTAACTAACTAATAACGGGCGCAGTTGGTCGATTATATTGTAAAATTAACAAATTAAGAAAAGAAATATGTAGCTAATTCTCTGTACTAATTAAACACGGTACATATAAAATATAAAATATTATAAAATCCCTATCCTTAGTACGTTATATTGGGATTATTGTATTTTGGGATTCTAAAAAATAAATCATTTCCTTCCTTGCAAAATAGACTGATATAAAGTGGAGTCATAAAAGGTTATACGCAGATAACTAAGGAAGTCGACAGAGTAAGATTTATAAAAAAAAATTGTTCTAAGGTTTTAAAAAATCTAAAAGATAATCTGTAAGTTTAATAGATAGATAACCAAATCAAAACAAACGGACGGATAAATCTAGAAAAATTTTAAAATCAAATCTAACTCCCGCCGACATTCCTTTTGCAAATTAACGAGTATATCCGAATATATGGGTAAATTAATTTAGTCGTGTGATTATACGTATACAGTTCAAAATAATTTTCCGGATTAAATAAAAGTACAAAAAAATAAAGAAAATAATTACTCAGAGTATGTATATATTCAGTTAACATTGAAAAATTAAAAGTTATTTTACATATTTAATAGTTCATAAGTTATTTACAAACATTGAAGGAGGAGAATAAAAGGAAAACAATAAATTTACGTGCGCCAAACTACTTAAAGGTCTTCCAAAAAAGGTTTTAGTAAAGATAGTATTTTTTTTTATTAACAACACAAGCCTAAATATATATGTATATATGTATGTATAATATATTGGAGAAAATGTTCTCTTTTTTTAATTTTTGAAGAAAATAGATATATTGTAAATTTGAAAGAAAATATTTAAGCCTGTGTGAAGCAGTATTTATAGATTGTATTAATTAAAAATTTTAATATATTTATATACAATATATATAATATATATAAGTATTTATAAAGTGTTCGTCGGGTTCAAGTTTTCTTCTGGTAAATCAAATTAAATGTTTGTTTAAAAAAGAAACTTGAAATATTTAAAAACAAATCATTAAATAATATATGAAAAGTGAAAGAAAAAACGTCGATAACTGTTTACGCTTGTTGTTATTTTTTCAACAACATTCAACTTTATTCAACCAATTACCAATAAAACCAATTATTGCATAAACAATATTCTACAGTAAGAAATCGACATTTTTTGTTTAAATAACATAAATAATACAAACCAAAATTTATAAATATTATTTGAATTTTTATTTTTATTTTTTTGTTAAGAATAACAATTTGTGTATATTATTTTGTTATCACACAAATTAAATTGATTTAAAAACAAAAAAACGGTCAAAGTATTCAACTTAAAAGACATAAATTAAAAAATGAAACAAAAAACTTATAAAAAATAAAAAAATATATAAGAACAGAAAAATTAAAAAAATGAACTGAACCGTTCGACTCACTCACGACTCACAGTGCATTTCGTCACTATCGTCGCCAGGACCGCAATTCTTGATGCCATCACAACGTAGCTTATCCGATATACAATAGCCGACGTTACATTGAAAATGGTATGTCGATTCGCAGAGTAAGCCAATTGCTGGCGGTCCTGGACCGGAGTCTTGAATTTCAGTCCATACAATACGGAACCCCTTAAAATAAAACAAATAACAAAATTTAACATTGTTTTAAAGTTTGAATAATAAGGAAAATGTGAAATATTAATTTTTATATACATATGTATTATATATCTTATGTACGTATGTATGTACAGGGTCTTATACAGGTTTTTCCATTAAGAGCGCTGGAACTTCAAATTCATATACATATAGTAAAGCAAATTGTGCATGAGATATTATAAATTTTATTTTCCTGTAACTTAATGTAGACTGACAGGAAAAAGTCTAGTGGCTTTAAATCACACGATCTTTGTGGCCAGTTGACGTCGCCGAAACGGGAGATAAACATGCCATCGAATTTAATATATGGTGCAGAGAATCCATTGTGTGGTACGTAGCGCTATCTTGTTGGAACCCAAACTGGACAGCAATTTGACTTTTAACAAGTTTGATGCGCTGTCAGACTCCATAGAAAAAATTGTATCCCTGTATCCTCATACTGAAATCGTAGTTATGGGCAATTTCAATTTACACAATTCTGGTTGGCTTCGACGTTCTGGACAGACAACCCCCGAAGGACGGTGTGTTGAGATCTTCGCCTATAAGAACTGGAGCGGTCTTAACAGCTTCTTTAGGAATTTTTACTTCTTCTCTGTCCTCCTACAGACGCATTGCAATTACGCCCGTTCTTTCCAAGGTCATGGAAACGCTGATAAACCGTCAGCTTCTGAAATACCACCTTGATCAAAAAGTTCCCACCGTGTGGCGCTTCTATTGTTCCGATTTGAGATCTGTTTTTTTGTTAAGTTGTTAAATCTGTTGTTGACATTCCCTCTAAATCTTAGCGTCATACCTTGACATTTGCAAAAGTTACGTAGCCAATAGTACATCTATCTATGCGTGTTGGCGATTTTTTACAATTTTAGAAATGGATTTGAATTTGCAACAACGAACTTGTATTAAAACGGATTTAATGTCGCGCAAACGTTGGAAATATTGGAAATGTATTTCGGCAACTATTCTCTAAAGAAAACGGCCGTTTACTAGTGGCACGAGCGGTTCAAAAGTGGTCGTGAGTCAATCGAAGATAATGAACGCAGTGGCAGACCATCGACATCGAAAACCGACGAAAACATTGATGGAGTAAAAGAAATGTTGGTCAATAACTCCAAATTAACCATCAGAGAGATGCAGAGGACTTGAACATTGCCTATGGATCCGTCCAAGACATTTTGGTTAATGATATGGGTTTCCGTCGTGTAGAAGCAAAGTTGGTGCAAAAAAGAGACCGTGTTGACGTCGCAAAAGAGATGATTTGCGAGGCTGAATCCGATCCCACTTGCATCAAAAGGATCATTACTGGAGGCAAGACGTGGTTTTATGAGTGCAACATGCAATCCAGGCATCAGGCAAGTGAATGGTTTTTTTTCAGTTTATATGCATTTTTATTATATTACTTAATTTATGTAAGAGTAAAGCTAGACAAAAAAACACTTAAAAATTAGTTTAAATAACTTAAAATTATCTTATACTAACTTACTGGCCCCATGCGGGCACTCTAAGTTAAACATAATACTTAAAAATTACGTCTTTCGACGTTTATGACGGGTTTTATAACTATAGCTTAAACTAAGAAAACATGTTCAAAAACTTAGTACATGGACTATTTTAATTTTATTATAAAACTTAAAACTAAAAGCCTACATACTACCTAAAACTAAATCTTAATCTACTTAACCTACTTACATCTACATGCATATATATATATATATACATAATATATATATACTTCATATATAAAGATATGTATATATATATTTTTTTTTTTCATTTTATATTTTTATTTATTTTTTTTTTGTTTTTATATATTTTTTTTTTCTTAAAATCTAACTTAAACCTACCTAAAACTATGTAAGCCGGTCATGGCTAAAAAAAATTAGGCTGGCCCACTTTGCTTCACATGAAGCTACGTATCACTGAAGGAGTTCGACGACGAAGCATACTCCCCTTCAACAAGCCACCAAAAGTTTTGGTGCTGCTGAGCAACATCCCTCATGTCGCGACTCCCTACCGACCTACTGAACCGGAGACACTCCGCACTGCCATGTGCGACGTCTCTGTCGTAGTTGAGTCGCCTGTCCGCAGCTGTTCGAGCGACGTGGAAGATTAGCGGCACCGCTAATCTGTCCTGGATCAGACCTTTGCTATCTAAATAGGGGAACGCTTCTGGAGGAATAAAGCCGTCAAAGCGAACTCTCTCGTGATACATATAATTGGGGTAGTAAGCCCCGGAGATCAGGTTGTTCGATGAGACCATTGCTCTTGCAACGTGCCTTCGAGTCAACTTAGTGACGAAATTGTCCACTCTTATTAGGTTCGCCCTATTGTATAAGACCTCATTAGGATAGAATTTTATGTACTGAGACTCTGGTGTTCTGTATAAGCGAAGACAAGTCCTAAGACAAGCACTCTCAAACACCCGAATCTTTTCCAATAAACTTGCTCTCACGTTGAACCACACGGGACATCCAAATACAAGCATGGGCCTGATAAGGGCCATGTAGCAGATTACCTTTACCCTCGCATCGAGTTGGCTGCTATAAAACAGTCTCTTTGTAAGGGCAAAAGCACCTCTGGCTCTGGCCAGAGCAACATCTATATGTTTGTTAAAATACAGAAATTGATCTAGCCAGATCCCAAGGTATCTGACTACATTTCGACAAACAAGTGGCTGCCCGTGCTGCCTAACTATCGAGAACTTTCGCCAATTCTTTCTGGTATCCCTAGAGGCCCCAGACAAAGGCGTCCTAAACAGAATGGTTTCCGACTTCTGAAAGTTGATTTTCAACTTCCAGTCATCGCAATATTGCTTAATTTTATCGAAGTCACTCTGCAAAAGCATATTAATGACCTCAATCTTTGGACCTGATCTGTACGCGATTATGTCGTTTGCGTACGCTATGGCATGGTGAAGTGAACCTATCAGATCACTCGTGTAAATGTTGAATAGGATCGGCGAATTTACCGCACCCTGTTGCAGACCGTTTTTAATGTTAAATGTTCCAACAGAAGTCACATCGCCATTCTTCACGATGAACTGTCTACTGGAGAGCATATCGAAAAGAATATACAGCAGTGGTTTACTAATGCCCAACCTGTCCAGCTTGAAAAAGAGTCCCTCTAACCATACGGTATCAAAGGCCTTCTCCAAGTCAATCAGGCAGGCACCAGTGCACTGTTTCTTGCCTTTGTTCCATTGGATATCAGAAACCAGTTTCGACGCAGCATGAATGATATCATGTCCCGCCTTGAAACCGAACTGATTATCCGGAACTATATGTTTGTCCTCAACCCACTTAGTCAGGACTCTATTGATCACCTTCTCGAAAACCTTACTGATGCTTGGAAGAAGACTAATCGATCGGAGATTCGCCGGATTGGAAGTGTCTTTATCCCTTTTGGGGATGGGATGTACCACCGCAGTTTTCCAATGCGCTGGATAATGTGCATTATTCATTGCATTATTAAACAGGGTGGTATAAATGTTCACCGCTTCTAGAGGGAGATGTCGAAGCACAATGTTCCGTATTTCATCGGTTCCCGTTGATTTCTTGCTTCTAAGTGAATCGAAGATCGTTGGTGATGACATTATTTGCCATATTCTCGTCACTGAACTGGGTGAAACCCGAGCTCTCGAATCGCCAATTCACAATTTCATTTCGAAGATAGCAATTGTGCACAAGGACTCGATTCTCCAGATCGTGGTTTTCGCCAATGCTAACATTCGGCTTGTACACTTCCTGGAAAGTCGCTCCTATAGCCTCCACTTGCTCCTGCGGATCCTCGGCCACAAAGAAGTTGTCATCATCAACAGCCTCATTTGGATCTATGCCTGCTGCTACAAGTATTTGTTCGTTGTTCGTCGTTCGGGCGATTTTAAGACATGGAAGGTCGTTCTGATTATTTCTCCGAAATATTTTATTTATTTGCGGGAACATATTCGGGTTGCTGGTGTTTACAGCCCGAATTTTATTGTTCCAATACAAACTTACAGATGCTCTGTAATTTTCTTTTATTAATGTTTGGAGGTTTTTAATCGACGACTTAAGTGTCATGATCTCCGGGTTATGTCTGTCAGTAAACTGTCTGTACAAGGTTTTTAGTCTTGACAGCAGTCTACTTTTATGTCGGTGCAGTGCGTCAATAGTTGCGTTGCGGAATAGGTCTTCTTCCTCAGTGTGTCGGTACCGAGGTATCGTTATGTCCATTGTTCGTTTGATTGTCTCGTCCATTAGTCTTAGATACCTGTCAATCTCCTCGTTTGACAGATTCCTGTTGGACGGTGGGTATAGCGAATTCGAGGAGAGTGCTCTAGTCAGTGTTCTGGTGAAGTGTGTCCAACGCACCCTACTATAATTGTAGGAATGCCTTTGAACAAACTCATCCAATTCCGCAATTTCGTTGGGAACAGTTATTTCGGTGCTGAGACCGCAATGGTCACTGTCATACACGAAAGTGCGTAGACAGTTTTTAGTTTGTTGGTTAGTGCATGTCAGTTGTATTCGTGAGTCGAACAGCAGAAGATCCAGATAGGACCCGTGTCTGGGAAACGACGGACTATCCGTCGCCTTAAGCCCGAGTCGATACATCACACTGTGCTGACTCCACCAATTGAATAGTAGGTTCCCTCTAGTATTTGGTGTATTATTTCCCCAATCACTATGTTTGGCGTTGAAATCTCCGCCGATAATAAAATAGTTGTCTTCCCATTCCAGCCTCAGAAATCGAAAGTGTCTCGAGCTCTGAAATAAATAAGGTGGATTGAGTAGCCTTAGATGCATAGACAGACACCATGTACAACCGCTTTCCACTACGGAGGGGGATATACACAATGCATGCTTCCAGCACCTGGAACCTACGTACTACACGGCTGTATACTCTTTTAAAATGTATACCTTTTCGTACGAAAATTGCAACGCCTCCTCCCTGAATGGAGTTGGGTCGGTTTCTCCGTACTATCTTGTATCTTCTGTGCCTCATTTTGTGTCTTTTGGTAAGCTTAGTTTCGCTAACCAAAAGCACATCGGGGGCTTGGTCTTTAAGCAACTTAAATAGTGCGGCTCGTCGTTCGAGCCTAATCAGTGAATTAACATTCACAGCAAGGACCTTCAGGGTTTGCTCCGCCACGTACGTACCCATTACGGCAAAAGGTGCGTTAGGCCAGGCAGCAGAGCGTATACTTGATCCACCCGCGCGGTCTGTTCAGTTAAATGACGTTGTAGCTGAGCCATCTGCCCCTGGATAGAGAGCAAGGTAGCTAGCATGTCAGGTACTGGTTTCGGTGCTCTGGGCGCTGGGTGCTGGGGCCTGAGAAGCAACTGTACCGTATTTCCCCTACTTTCCGCCATTTGGGCGTAGGTAACATGGGGAGTAACGGCTGGAGTTTGCAAATGCACGGGTGGACGTTTCACTTCCACTTTCTGCTGCCGGGCCAGATTTATTCTTTTGATGTACTGGAATTTGGGACAACCCCGATAATTTGCGGTGTGCCCCGTGTTCCTACATAAAGCACAAGAGAGTTGGCTTTTTTCAGACGCTCCGTCCTTACCAAGAGCGCACTCCTCGGACTTGTGGTTCTTACCGCACTTCACGCATCGAGGCTGCATTTCGCAGTTCGACGCGGCGTGACCGAACCTTTGGCAGCGAACACATTGTAAAATGTTTTCGCTCCTCTTTAATTTTTCCCAATGGACAACCTGGTAGTCTAGGACTTTAATACTCCTTAGACCATCCAGATTGCTGGTGGGACTTAGCTGGACCAGGAAAATCGGCAGTTGCCGCTTCTCCCTTTTGGCTCTGGCTGTGGTGAATGGCTTGACCCCCACGAATTGGAGCCCTTCGCACTTCTTCTCTTTTAGCAGTGCAAGGAGCTCCTCCGGATCAGTCGACGGTTCTAATCCTCTCAGCAGCATTGTTTGCAGCTTCTCCCCCTTCGGGGTGTAGGAGAAGAACTCCGTCGTCGAATCCTTCAATAAACTTTTAATTTTATGGTAGCGCTCCACTGTGTTACAGTGGATCGCATGCCTATCTACGCTAAGTCTTTTAATATAAAAATTATTGCCTATGGCCAACTTACATAATTCTATCGTTTCCTTGAGTTCCATCTCATAAGTGTTTATTGGTGGAACCCTTGTTCTAGATGTCTTTTGATGTTGTTGTTGTTTTTCTTGTTGTTGTTGTGGTTGTTGTTGTTGTTGTTGTTGTGGTTGCTGTTGTTTACGTTGTCGTTGTTGCTGGCTCTTCTGCTGCTGTTGTTGTTGTTTTTGTTGATTGATTTTTTGAGCCTGTGTGTGTTTAGGCTGCTGTTTTGGTTTTTGCTGTTGCTGCTGAATAGCTACGTGCTGCCTTTTTTTTGCTGTTGTTGTTGCTGTTAAGACACGAGAAGTTCTCCTAGCTGCTCTTTCTCCCTCCTAGCTATTTTTTTAGCCTTAATAGCTAACACTCTTTGCTGGAGAAGCTTAATATTATTTTTTATGCTCTCTACCTCTTCCTCTTCGTCATCTGACTCAGAGGCCGCCAGAGATGCGAACATATTTTTGGCTTCCCTACGTTGGCTTTCTCCACCATCAGCCACATATGGGAAGTTATCTTTCGGTGCCATTTGTTGTGCTGCTGCCCTTTTTGATGTTGTTGGTAGTAACCCTTCCCCGGCTCCGCTAGGCAGCTTTTCGGTTGATGCTGACAGCGAAGGGCACTTTATTAGGTTCGGAGTAAGCCTTTGCTTCCTCCTCCTCTTCCTCTTTGGTTCGACCACTACTGCTGGTTGGCTTGAACCACTTGATGCATCGCCTGTCTTTTCAGCTGGTCCCGCTATTGGCTTAACGGACCGCTCTCCAGAATACATCGCGTGATGTTGTTTCCCCCTTTTAATTATTTATTTTTAAATTAAATGAAAAAAAAAAAGTTTCTTTTTTTTTCCACTCGGATTTGAACTCACGACCTATAGTCTGTCGGGCGAACACACTGCCACTGTGCTAATTGGTACTTGTAAAAAGATCCTCAAATGTCTCTTTTTATTGATTTATTTTATACACTATACTCTATTCACAATTCACTCGGAAGCCGAAACACGTTAAAACTCAACGGAGATCAATGAACGACTGAGGTAAGTGAATGGCGTTCATGGATCATGCTCACGGTTTTCATGGATTACAACGGTGTAGTGCATTATGAAACGTTTGCGTGAAGAAATTCGTCGAAAGAGACCAGAATTGTGGGCAGAAAACTCGTGGATTTTGCACCATGATAACCCACCGTCGCATTCATTATTCGTAATTTTTTGACGAAAAATGCAACAAATACCATCCAACAGCCACTGAATTCACCTGATTTGGCTCCCTATGACTTCTTTCTGTTCAATCGAGTTAAAAAACTACTGCGGGGAACGCGTTTCAGCAGCCGAGAGAAAGTAATGGAAAGATCGCAGCAAGCACTGATGGACATACCGAAAACTGAATATAAAAGATGTTTCGAGGATTGGATCAAGCGCTGGCATAAGTGTGTTGCAGTCGATGGGGATTACTTTGAAGGGGACAATATATGTAGATTCAGATGAATAAACTTGTATTTTTAATTTTCTGAATAAATTCTGAACTTTTCTATCACGGTTATCACGAAACGCGAAAACTTCTCAATGACCGGCAGTATGGTTTTCATAGCACAGGTCCACTGGTGATTTGATGGCATGTCTCACCGAAAAGTGGAACCAAGGCATACAACAATCTGGCGAAAGCAAGATAGTTGCATTTAATATTTCTAAGGCATTTGACAGAGTTTGGCATCAGGTCATTTTGTCGAAAATGCTTTTGGGATCAACGACTCTCATTCTTCAATGGATTAGAAACTACCTTTCGGAACGTTAAATTCAAGTTGTCTCGAATGGTTTCAAGTCTGATATTCACAAAATAAATGCTGGTGTGCCCTAGGGCTCTGTTCTGTCTCCGACACTCTTTTTAATTTTCATTAAAGATCTCTTGTCTGTAATTGCTAATCCAATATATTCCTTTGCTGATGACAGTACTCTCTGCTTTTCATATTCGTTTCCGGGCTCACGTCCCTGTTCTAGGCCTGTAGAACGGGAAGAGCAGCGTATGTTAAGCTCATTAAATTTCGATATTAACAGCATATCCAATTGGGGAACTATGAACAGAGTGGAATTGAATGCTTCCAAAACACAATGCTGTCTGCTGTTGTTAAAGCGAAATTGAAGTACTCAGCCATTATCCATGAATGGCACTTGCATCGTCGAAACCGAAAAACTTTCCATTCTGGGTATGTATTTCAGTGAAAACTTACGTTGGAATGACCACATATTCGATGTCGCCAAAAATGCTGCGAAATGCCTAGATTTCCTCAAACGATGTAAGAAATACTTTTCCCCTTCTGAGCTGGCCTCAATATATAAGGCATTCATCTGCCCAAAATTCGAGTACAATGCACAAATCTGGTCAGTAGCGCCTAAAACATCCCTGGCCCTGCTAGATAGCATTCAAAACCGTGCGATAAAACTCATGAGTGATGCTAATATCATCCAGTCAATAGACACCCTCGAAGACCGACGAAATGTCTCTTGTTTCACTTTGTTTTATCGCTATTACCATCATCAGTGCTCCTTCACAGAACTTGCAAGGTCTACTGACAATTTCAATACTGATTGTATAAAATCGGTTCTTAAGCCTTACATCTCTTCTTTCACTGACAATTTAAGTTCTCCTAGGTCCGTTATCGATATTTATTTTGAAGGTTCATCAAACATTAGTATTCCTGCCTCTGGCCCAATTTTAACTAGTATTATGTGCAAAGTGGATGATGTGAGCAATGACATTCCAGCATCTCTTCTACTTCTCTGTGACATTGCTGACAATATCAGATCTGCATTCAACAAAATTGTTGGTTTCCTCCTACAACTACAGCCTCAATCTAGCGCAATGTATATTATACATCTCTGCTAGCTGAAGTGCTTGAGAATGCTGTAATCATACCTCAAGAGACTCCTTTATGTATAGATAGTTTTCGTTTAAATTGAAATAATAAAAAATAAAAACCAAAAACCAAAAGCAAATTTAATGACATTTTATCGATAAACACTATTTAATATGAATTATCCCTCTTTAAAACCACAGGATGAAAGTCCTTTAAACAATTTGCTCGTAGTACAAAAACAGTTTTAGATATATAAATTGAGATTACGAAAGCATGCAAACTTTTAAGCTACGAAAAAATACTAAATAAAATGTGAAAAAAAAGTTGAAGGTTTGAAAAGTAGAAACAAAAAAAAGAAAACTGAAGCTGTTGGGTACCAATATTTCATGCAAAAAGGTCTCTAAGCCTTCAACCCTAAGACAGGATAGCCCTGCAAATCCATCAAGGGTATGATTTTGTGGTGCGATGTATGATTTTACCATCCATTGGAGGTACGTCTCTCGGCACCAGGCTCAGCCGAACCCGAGAAACGTGGTGAAGAATTCGATGAAGATGGCATGCATAGATTAGAGACTTCATTGGCCTGCATGGATGACTGCTAGAATTTTCATCTGAATAAGATCATCTTCAGTCAGTGTTTCGAACATTTCCAAATCAATTTCGATCAAAACGAAGGTCTTTATGTAATGTTCCAGTCCGAGAGTTGTCAGTAGAGTATGAATGTTCTTATGCTGAGATATCTGGATACGACGATTCAATGGTGTCGAATCAACAATTCCAGTTGTCGCACCCAAACAATAGGGGTGGCCGTGGTGTAGTGGTACTAGCAATCGCTTCCCACTCGGAGGGTCCAGGTTCGAGTCCTGCCCATGGCAAGTGAATTTTTCATTTGTAATTGGAACTCAGACAGAAAAATTCTGACACGTAGATTAAAAAAATGCTGTGAATTATACCTCGAATCACTCTGAGTGAAGCAAAAACTCTCCGTCCTATTCGGACTCCCACCCCCTGGAGAGCGAATATCGAAACCAAACTCACCTGAGTTTCAAACCACTACAAAAACAATTTTCCTTTCTCTTCCTTCTACCTTTCCGCCCGCGCCCTAGCAACAGTAAAAGGGTATCTAACCCCTTGGGTGCGCATAAATTATAAAAAAAAAAAAAAAATATCATGAAATTCATATACCACTGCTATTACCACTACCACCACCGGCACAATTATTTCCATTATTTATGTTGCTGCTGCCACCACCACCACCACCAAACTCGTACATACGAGAATCAGAAAATTTGGAAATTTGTCTCGAGATTTCCATATCATCGGCTTAGACAGATATGTACGAAATCTCTACAAGACGATAGCATAGCTTCTCAATATGGTGCCACAAAAACTTCCTTGAGCTCCCGGAAGCGTTCAACACTTCCTGACTGAATGTACTGTATGTCAATCCAAGCCGTAGCTTCGAACTTCAATGCAGAACTTTGGCGTCATCTGTGATACTGAAATTTTCGCACCGATATTGATTCCATAGTTAGCAGAGCTAGCTCCATGCTTGGTTAAACAGCAGTCCAAAGAGCTCTCTGCACCTTACGTCGCAAAATGCCTGTAGATCACCTTTGTCAGGTAGGGTTGGGGTAGACTGCTTCAGCATATGCTTTTGTCGGGTATTAAAATGTGTGAAATCAGCGGTTGGCCATAGATACGACTAATCACGAAGCGGATGCGGTTATAACGCGAAAGGTTACGGCTTATAACAAAACCACGCTGGTCGCGAATTCCACAACATTTAATTTAAAACTCGATAGGAAATTATCTGGCACCAGACTAAGAAAAACAGATTTGGTAGAAATCGGTGTAACCTGGCATTATATTTAGTTGCAAACCATTGCGCATAGTCCACGCATTGATTGAAGACAAATCTTCATTTAAGTAAGACCCAATATCAACAATATTGTATATTGGTAGAAAAATGCGGACCAGAGCATCATCTGCGTAAAAATACAATAATTAGGCGAATTTTTCCAAGGTAAATTATTTGCAAAATACCCCAAAATTTATCCGTCAGGTACTCATTGTTTGAGCGACTTAAGTTCTGAGAATCTATCTCCAACGACAACTCTTTGTGTCTTCAGATTCAAAGCACTCACTACGTTCTGCAATTGTATTAGAAATCCTCATCAAACTTTCGTATCATATGCAAACCGCTTGAAGGAAATCAGTCACAATTATGGCTTCGAAGGCACATTTTTGGATAGACAGCTTAGAGATAGATTCGCGACGGGCCGGGGTTAAACATAAGCGGTTGTAAGTCGAACTGAAGCAGAAGTGGCCTGACCTTAAGACAACGGACGGTAGTGTTGAGCGTGAGGTATTCTTCGCAGAAGTGCTAGCAGTGGTGCAGTCGAGAGAAGCAGCTGAGAAAGATAGTGACTTCCTAGTGACAGTGAGGCTGTCAAACACGTTGTTGCAGAAATAAGCAAAGGTATACAACAGAAGAACAAACAAGTGACAGAACTGTGGCATAAACAATGGAAATCTTGTGGTCATTGTGAAAAATGTACCGTGAGCGTGACCACGTCTGTGAAGCCTGCGGAAAGAAAGGACACTACGGATCATGTTGCATTACGAAGGGTCGCGCAAAAATCACCAAGCCGACAACACATCATGACCGCAAGTCAGGTCAAAAATTCCATAGAACAAATCACATAGCAGCATCAAGTCAATCTGAACGCTCTGACAGTGACAGTGAGAATATTTTCCATGTTGCAAAATATAGTCGTAACTGGTAGATAGACGTCCAGATCAACAAAACGCCATGTACAACGTATTGCGATCCAGGCGCTTCGTTTTCAATTATTAGCACAGAATGTTGGTTACAAATTGGATCTCCAAGTGTCATGAAAAGTCCGGTTATGAGCGTATGGCGACTACAAACTTCGGCAGGGGGGGAAATGTATGGTAACCGTCAGCCTAGGAAATACAATAAAACAATTGCCAGTGGTAGTACTCGATAGGGCCAGTCCTATGCAATTCGGGCTTCCATGGTGTGAAGCGTTCGGAATGGAATTCCCAGCAGCAGTTTACTCCATGCAACAAGTTCCAAAATACACAGCGGCAGTTTCTAAGATGCCTCAAACAATGTTGCAACACATGAGCTAGCACTGCAGGGCTTGCTAGCAAAAAGTTATTCGTTGTTGGAAAGTTTCAAAGAGCCAATAAAGGACTTTCAGGTATATATCCACATTAAGACCAACGATAATCCTATTCACATTCCAGCTAGACCTAGTTATACATCGAGAGGCGATGGCCATATTCTATGCAGTAAAGCAGTTTGACCAATAGCTGATTGTCGTCGACGCGTTGTCAAAGTGGATAGAAATTAAACCATTGAGAAACATAAGGACAGCTAACCTTTGTGATGCTTTGGACGAGATCTTTTCTGCCCTTGGGCTGCCGAACATGATCGTTTCAGACAACGGACCACAGTTCACAGCACATCAATTTAAGGAGCGATAAGGCATGTCACAGCTACACCATAACATCCGAGAACGAACGGTTTGGCAAAAAGGATGTTCAGAACGTTTAAATCTAGAATGTTGGCCAGTCGCTACAATCAAGAAGGAGAAAGTCGGAACTTGTAACCATCACACAGGAATACACTACATGGCACCACAGGTAAAACTCCGGCCGAAATGATGTTCGGAAGACGTGCAGCCATCACATTTTCTACATTTGTAAAACACCAGCTTCAATACAAAAATGCGAAATATCAACTACAACTAAATGAAGGGAACATGAGAGAATTTAGACCACATCAAAAGGTTTATTGCAAAACGGAATTGGAACAAACCTAGATACCTGGTAAGATCATAGAACGGACAAACAAATATTCGTATGTAGTGGAAACAGCCGATGGGATACGTCGGAGAAGACATGCTGACCATACTGCAGACAAGCCACGGCTTCGCAGAAATATTTAAATATTGTTAAATCGCTTATGAAAAATAAAAAGCTCTTTGAATTGAATTGAAAATTTGCGAGTACTGAGATGCAGACCGAAGATCAGCGAGGGGCTTCACAAGAGTAGTTGCGAGGAAAAGCACTCTCATAGTAACTCAATATCGGGCACAGAAAGCAGTGAGCCAGTTCTACGGCGGAGTCAACGTAAGGGAAAACAAGCGGAGCGATTGATCCTTTGAAGCAAGGAGGGAGATATGTAGTGTCAAGGTACCATTAAAAAAGTTCACTGAGTTATATGTCTGACATTCATATTTCTTTTGTTCGTTATTTTACTTTCATCAACTCTTTCTTTCTTCTGTGAGCAGCCGCCACAACACACATACCCAGTTGAAGCAATGCGCATTGGTTCAGTACCCGTAGAAATGCTGGTGTTTATATGAAATTATCCAAAATGAGCGAGATAAAATTGAACAGCTGATTAAACTGACACTTGACTCTAACACTGATACATTGTTCTTATTTCTTTGTCTTTCCAAATATTTCGTTTGCTATCCCATATTTTAAATACACAACTAATACCTGCCCGATGATGAAAGAATGATGAGAGCGCGAGATATTTCAAAGCGGTTACAAATTTTCATTCAATGAACCAATGCGGAGTGCTTCAACGCACATTGAGCTGTCGGATAAACGGGGTAACAATCAACTTGTTCTTTTTGCTATTAATCTTTATACAGGGCTGTCCCCTAATTCGTCAACGATAATTTGGGAAATGATTCCTGGGCATATTCTAAGAAAAAAATAGTTCTATCGGTCTATCTCCAATGTTGATAGCATTTATCGAGGATATAAGAAAAGGCTTACTTTGGTGTACCCTGACCCATGTTAACGGAAATTGTTCTGTTAGTACCAATGGAAGAATCTATGGGTTTTTCTGCAAACTTATTGATGATTTTTTTTTATTATTGTTACGTTCATAAGAAAAAAATAGTAAAACGTTATGTTTATTACGCATTTTCTGGAGAAAAGTGACCCCAAAATCAAAAATTAGCATGGGCATGAAAAATGGAATAGGCTTAGAAATAGGATATCTGAAGACCCTAGCAAGCTATCAACTTTATTTAAACGCCGTTACAAAGGCGAGTATTTCTTCTAAAAAAAAAGTCCTACACGAAGTTTCTTCCATTGGTACTAACAGAGCAATTTCCGTTAACATTGGTCAGGGTACACCAAAGTAAGGCTTTTTTAAATCCTCGATAAATGCTACCAACTATGGTAGGCCATTAAGAAGAGGGGTATGTGTCGATCCCAATCCCGCTGGCAGTTGCTGACAACCTTAGATAGATGCTCATTCAAGGTCCGATTGAATCGCTCGACCATTCCAGATTAAGGGTGTAGTGGCGTTGTCCTTGTCTTTCTTATTCCTAAATATTGGCATATTTCCTGGAAGACTTTTGATTCAAAGTTTCGCCCTTGATCAGAGTGCAGCTCCATTGGGACCCCAAATCTGCTCACCCAGTTGTTGACTATCTGTTCGGCTACGGTCTTAGCCTCTTGATTTGGGATGGCAAACACTTCCGGCCACTTACTGAAGTAATCCATGTAATACGAGAGTATATCGGTTTCCATTAAAGGTTTCGGGAAACGGCCCAGCGATGTCGATGGCTATTCGTTCGAAAGGTGCTCCGATATTGTATTGTTGCATTTGTCCATGTGGCTTTACTTTTGGACCCTTGGTAGCTGCACATCTTATGCACTTTTTGCACCAATTCTCGACATCTTGTTTAGCGCTTAGCCAATAGAAACGTTCCCTTACCTTTTCCAACGTCTTGTTTATTCCCAAATGGCCTCCTGAGATTCCGTCATGTATTTCATGGAGCACTTGGTTGACTCTGGACCGTGGCACAATTAGCTGCATACGAGATGTTGTCCCATCTGCACTTTCCCATTTTCTTTCCAGCAATCCATCTTGCACAAAAAGCGAGTCCCACTGTGCCCAGTATGCCTTCAGAGTTTGGCTCCGTTCTGATATCTGCTGCCAGCTTGGTCTTTCCTCGTGTTCCTTCCAGGCCAATATTGGTTCGATGTCATTGTCTGCCTGTTGGGAGGAACGGATTTCGTCTATACTCCAACCCTCTATTGGCTCAGTCCTGATCATTTGGATAGTTGCCTGTTCTTTTGCTTCTTTACGATTGCAGTGTTCGCATTTTACTCCGCACGGTCGACGAGAGAGAGCATCAGCATTTGAGTGGAGTGTTCCCTTGTGGTGTTGCACTTCAAAGTCGTAGCCCTGCAACTGCTCGATCCATCTTGCAACTTGGCCTTCAGGGTTCTTAAATTGGAGTAGCCATTTCAGAGCTGCGTGGTCTGTCCGGAGAATGAACTTTTGTCCGTAGAGGTACTTATGGAAATGCTTCGTAGCCAGAATTAAAGCCAGAAGCTCGCGCCTGGTTACACAGTAGTTCCGTTCAGGTCTGGAGAGTACTTTGCTGTAATATGCGACCACTTTCTCTTAACCGTCATGAACTTGGGAGATCACAGCTCCGACCCCAACATTGCTGGCGTCTGCGTCCACGATGAACATTTTTCCGGGCGTGGGGTAACCCAAGGGGCATTGCACAGCTGTCGCTTCAGTTCTTGAAATGCTTTTTCGCATTCTCCAGACCACCTGAACTGTCGGCCTTTTTCCGTAAGTTGATGCAGGCTCTTTGCAATGCCAGCAAAATCCTTTACGAACCTTCTGTAATACGTGGCGAGGCCCAAGAAGCTTCTCAGTTGGTGTTTATCTTTTGGAGAAGGCCAACTTTTCACGGCTTCGATTTTGTCAGGATCCATTCTTACTCCTTCCGCTGATATAATGTGACCCAGATATTTTACTTCCGGACGAAACAAGGCACACTTTTCCGAGTTGAGCTTTAAATGAGCACTTCGTAGCCTCTCAAACACTTCTTTTAGATTTTCGCGGTGCTCCTCGTACGTCTTACCTATGACGATAACGTCGTCCAAATATACTAGGCAGGTTTTCCAGGTGAGTCCTTGCAATGTTCGTTCCATTGTCGCTCGAAGGTGGCCGGAGCGTTGCACAGTCCAAACGGCATCACTGCAAACTGCCAAAGACCGCTTCCTGTAGTGAAGGCAGTTTTCTCACGATCCGCACGATTTATCTCTACCTGCCAGTAACCGCTCTTCAAGTCAAGTGTTGAAAACCATTCCGCTCCAGAAAGCATATCCAAAGTGTCATCGATTCTCGGAAGTGGGTAGCTGTCCTTTTTAGTGACATCATTGAGACGTCGGTAGTCTACACAAAATCTCGTGCTGCCATCTTTCTTCTTCACGAGGACCACTGGAGATGCCCACGGACTTTGCGATTCTTCAATCTCTCCCTCAGCTTTCATCTTCGACATCTTCGACAACTTCTGTTTGCTTTGCCAATGGAAGACGCCTTGCAGGTTGACGGATTGGGCGAGCGTCTCCGGTGTCAATGTGGTGTTGAACAATATGCGTACGTCCATATTCTCCGTCTTGTGTAGCAAATATATCAGCGTACTCACCGATTAGTTTTTCTGCCAGGATTCGCTGATCTTCGTCCAGATTACAGAAGCTGAGAATTTTGTTCTTGATTTTTATGCTCTGAACTGTTGTGACCGGTTTTGCACCCTTTTTTCCGTTGTGGTCGATATAGCCTCAACAGGTACGCATTTTCCCACTATCTCCCCCTTTTTCACCTTTACACTGAATGTCTTTGGATTTAGAATCCTTACAGGGACCATGTTGTTCTTTGGCTCCACTAAGGTCTTTCCCACCATGAAGTCTCTTTTCTTTTCTGGCTCCATCAAATAGAATCGGTGGCTACCAGGACCACCTTCCACTTTTTCCCACAAAATTGCTTCTGACGAAGGCTCTAGACTCTGATTGCTGCAGATGACGACATTTGAGACTGAGGTATTGGCGTTTCCGTATACCATTGGTATCTCCATGTTTCCGTATTTCAGGGTTTGTGCTCCCAAGTCGAATACAAGTCCATGTTCTCTCATGAAGTCTGTACCAATGATGCACTCGTCACATATGTCAGCTACCAGAAACGCGTGAGTGAATGTTATTCCGGACAATTGGATTTTTATGCGAACTTCACCATATACCTTAATCGTTGCTCCTGTAGCTGATCGCAAGCTGCAACTGCTAGTGTTATGCAGCCAAGACTTCTGAACAAGATTCCTCCTGATGATTGAGGCCGTGGCACCGGTGTCTACTGTTGCCATCCATTTTTCTTTTCCACTGACTACTTCTACTAGAAGGCTTTCGTTGCATCGTTTTGCCAGCGAGACTTGGATGATGGTCCTGGGGCCGTCGACTCCTGCTACCAACTTCTGCCCCGCGAAGTTTGTGCTTAAGCATTTCCCGACTGATGGCTTCGGGAAGGTTGACCGGCTTCTTGATAGCTGTTTCTGCTGGTTTCTTCCTCTATTGGCTTGCCACCACAGTGAGGGCAGTCTTTTCGTCGCACCGGTTCTTTACACTGCCTTTGAAGGTGTCCTATTTTATTGCAATTCCAGCAGCGCATTATCCGTCTATCCGTCGAGTATCTCGTTCCTCGGCACTAATTCTTGTGCAGGAGCATTCGATAGATGTTACTTCCCTGACGAAATGTGTTCCCCTGGAAGCCTGATTGGCTGCTTCCATCGCCAGAGCGAAGGCAAGTGCTTCAGCAAGGGTTCTTTTCCCGGCCATCCTTACTGCTGACTGTAGCTTCGAATCTGCAATTCCCCTGATAAATGCATCTTTTGCCATTTCGTAGATAATTTCCTGGCCTGCGGTGGGGTATGACAGATGTGCAAGTCTACTCACGTCTGCTTGGAGCTGCTGCAGTGTTTCTCCTCTTTGCTGCGTTCGGCTTTGCAATTGGACCTTGTAGACCTCCTGCATGTGGCTATCCCCAAACCGTTTCTCTATAGCCTGTACTAAAGTCACATAATCTTTATGCTTTTCGATGTCTACTGTTTGCAACAATTCTGCTGCAGGACCGTGCATGGCCATTGTTAGGGCAAAGCACTTTTCCTCATTGTCCCAGTCGTTTGCACAGGCAGCCATTTCAAACTGCTTCTTATAAGCAGACCATGAGGTCTGGCCATCGAATGTGGGAGGCTTCAAATCTTTTCTCCTTGGACCGCTTAGAGAACATTCTCGCAGTTTCTGTTTTCGCACTGTGTCGAGCTCTTTTGCCAGTTGCTGAACTTTGCTGTCCATTTCTTCGAATTTTTCGCCAACATTCTTCTCTATTGTATCAAATTTGTCATCAACGTTCTTCTCTATTCTATCAAATTTGTCATCAACGTTCTTCTCTATTCTTTCAAATTTGTCATCGATTTCTTCGAATTTTTGCTAGAGAGTGTTATTTTGTTCTTCCAGTTTTTGTTCTAGACTATTCTTTTGTTCATCCAACTTTTGTTCGAGACTATTCTTTTGTTCATCCAGCTTTTGCTCGAGACTATTCTTTTGTTCTTCCAGATTATTCTTTTGTTCATCCATTTTCTGTTGTAGACCGTCCAAATTTTTCTTCTGTTCGTCCATTTTTTGTTCGAGACTGTTCTTCTGTTCGTCCATTTTTAACAAGAGGAGTTGCATCATCGCAGACATGTCACTGCCGGTACTTGTCTGTTCATCCTCGTCAACATCAAAGGAATATGCTTCAGGATAATGACCCTCGTTGTTCAAAGCCTACTGAAGTCTGAGCACCAGGTCACTTTTTCCTCCACTGGCGCTGAGGCTTCTCTTGTTCAACTCGGATTTGAGTTGGACGAGGGTCAACTGCAATAGTTTTCGACCCATTCTAGCTTTTTCAAATAGTCAGAAAATACTTCTTTTTTTTTACACACAATAAGTCCTATCCCACTTGACACCAATGTAAAATGTTTGTGTGGGTACAAATAATAGAACTTATTCTTTTCAATACAAATCCATTTATTCAGTACAGTTGCAATTCACTATTTAATTCTTTCTCTCAGTACAATCCAATTTCTCAACCACTTATACTTTTCTTATCTTTTACTTAAACCACTTAATCACTTCTCCTCATTAACACTTCAAATTACACTTTAGAACTCATTTGCATACCTTGGGGATGCTGGTATTTATACTCGAATGACATGCTTCGAGAACAATCCTCGCCATCCAGCGTCCCATACAATTTCCAATTTGCTAGAAAATTCGATTCCACTTTCCAGTCGAGACTTTGTTATTCCAGTATCGACATTTTCTGCTAGATGTCGCTGCTCACATTTAAGTGGTTATCACAATATCTTATTATGAAAAGTTATCGACTCAGTCAGTACTGAGTATGATAATATCTCAGAATTCAGAGACGGCAGTATTCTCATACTTGTCAAAAGCCAAAAATCTGCTGATGAATTTCTAAAAAAAACAATTTGTTTAGTCCAATGCAGTTTGGGTTTTAGGACAGGCCTTTCCACTGAGGATGCTCTTTTGGACTTTTACTCCTTTATACATAAAGGTTTGGATGACAAAAAATCTTGCGCTGGGTTCTTTGTTGATATAACTAAAGCGTTTGACATGGTTGATCACAGCATCCTTTTCTATAAATTGGATAATGCAGGATTTCGCGGATTTATATATAATTGGTTTGCGTCGTATCTCAAAGACAAAATCCAACAGGTTAAAGTCGAGACGAGTATTAGTCTCCCTAAGACTCTTCATTTTGGAGTTCCACAAGGGTCTGTCCTTGGACCTATCTTGTTTTTGATTTACATCTGTTCCATATTTGCACTGCCTTTTAATGGAAAAGTTAAAGCTTATGCTTATGATCCGGGAATCGCATATGGCTCTGTCAACCCTCTGTACCTAATTGCTGATATCAACCACGATGCGCATTTACTGAGAACCTGGTTCGCTGAACATAAGCTAATAGTTAGCAACAAAACAAAGCTCATGTTTTTTAGCCTAATTCCACAGGACTGTCCCGACATTATTGTCGATGTGCTCTGCTCTAAACGTTGAGAAAATTTTTGATGTTAATGTCTCTTGTCATACCACATGCCTTAAAATTGAAACTGTAAACACTTTAAATATCTTGGAGTGACAATTGATCGAAATTTGAATTGGTCCGAACACATTTCAATCTTAAAGCAATATCTCCTTTCTACCATTCGATGCTTCTATCACCTCAACAAGTTTTGCTTACTCGCACAGTGTTTTATGATGTAAATTGTTTAACAGTCTCCCTGCAGAAATACGATCCATTAGATCTTTATTCGCCTTCTTAAACAAAGTAAAACTGTGGCTTCTTGATTTCGATCGTAATGAAATTGAAATTTTGGTATATATCACACCACCAACCGATCTTCCAACAACAAAGTCTGCGAAAACTGCAAACTTCCGTCAAATAACCCATTGGAGTGCGCACGTTTAATGTGCGCTAATTGCCTTGATGAACACCATTCAACATCAAAATCATGTTCTAGATATATACAAAATAAGGAAACGCTAAAAATCAAGACAATTAATAAGTGCACTATGGCTGAGGCAAAACGGATTTACAACTCAGAGAATGCAACTCAAGCCAAGCCATTATATACTTCTTTTTCCGAAAGAGTTAAACACGCTAGCACTCAACCATCTTGAACACCCACCCACGAGAAAGCAATTTTTTCTCAATCTCTAGCAGCAATCACTGCTACTCCAATAGATAAACAACAGCAATGGACCCAAATTCCACCTATCTCAGTAGAAACAAGTGTCTCCACGCTCTCTCTCCCTAAATCTCGGTTTACCTCAACCCCCGAAAACATTTATTCAACTTCTTCAAAATTCACCACACCCACCAATATTTTACTACAGCAATCTATTGTACCTATACCATTACATACACAGTCCTCTTCATTACCCTCTTCATCCACTCAATCACCAACTTCTCAAACAAATATACCGCCAATTTTCGTTTCAACAATTTAAAATTTTACGTACAAGCATACTCCAATGCACAATAAGAGTCACAATGACGACCGTATAGACATTCATCTTGTGTTGAAAAAAACTTTCCTAATGGGGAGTTGGTCCGAATATTTTTAATTACATTAAATCGTTCTTAAGCAAAAGGAAATTTTGCGTGAAAATTGGAAATACCTTCTGAAGAGTCCAACCCCTACAAAACGGAATTCCTCAAGGTTCGCCTCTTTTTGTAAATCTATTCACTATTGCCTTTGAAGAGTTAAGTGTTTGAATATCCAAATACAAACATTTAGATCACTGTGTATACGCTGATGACGCGTACATTTTATGTAAACACAATGACCCCTTAGTCTAATAAAAACAACTTTTTCTAACTTACTAAAAGAAATAACGGAATGGTATTCTATATCCGGTTCCAAGCTTTCTATTGAAAAATGTAAAACGCTTCACATTTGTCGCAAAAAAAAAAGTCAAATGTCATCTACCATCAAGCAGCAAGAAGAAGCATAGGTGCTTTTCCCACAACCCCCATCAAAAACATCTTAACTGAAGCTGGCCTATCATCCCTTGAAGAAAGATATTTCGAAGTGTTACTTAAGTTGATTGCCAAATTATGTTTTCGAACGGACTCAATTATCGACAAAGATGTAGCCCTAGCTCTAAAACACAAACGACAAAAGATAATCCCCTCTACTGTAACACCATAAAAAGGACACACAATTCAGAAATTCCATTTAAACTTCAAGAAATTTTCTGTGATTTTACTTCAAAGGACTGGAAGTTTATATATACAGATGGCTCGAAAACCGCTGATACACTTCATTCGCAGTAACAGCATACAATGGATAGACTAACATACAAGGCATTTTTTCAGGTGCAGCGTCAATTTTTTCAGCAGAAGCTCAAGCCGTATATGAAGGCGTCAAAAGGTTATCGCAAACTGCCAGCAAATGGACGATCTGCACTGACAGTCTTTCTGTTGCAAAAACTGTTCTCAACGTAAACAATGATAACACCACAATTGAGAAAATTCGAGACACGCTAATAAAAACTCCCACGAAAATAAAGCTAATGTGGGCTCCAAGCCACATTGGAATTGTAGGCAATGAACTCGCTGACCGTGCTGCAAATCTATGTCATATTTCGCCATCACTTATTTTCCAATCCTCAAGCAGAAAGGATCTGAACGGACTAGTAATTGATAAAATCAAAGAACATCATACACTGAAGTGGACTCAATATAAGCACCACTTTCAAACCATTAATATTTCTAAGGCGAAACTAATAAGTTTCATTCGTTTATGCTTAGGACACATCCAACTGACTCACGAATATCTTTTAAAAAAATAAACACCCCCTATGTGCCCGAAATGCAACACCACTATCACGATATCTCACATTCTAGGATCATGTTATCTTTCAGCCAGTAACCTTCTTCACCTAATTAATAATAATCAGCTACCCGTACTGGAACGACTTCAAGATCCAAATTTCAAAAATTTAACTCTATTACACATCTGCTACTTAACATACTCGTATATACATTTACGAAGAGCCGAAAGCCTTAGTTGCTAGTACTCTTTAAAATTGTATTAATAATAGATTTAAGTTTATTGATAATTATTTAATTTATTAATAATTAAATAAATAAGTAATTACTTTTTGTTTCATAACCATAACGAACGAAATCCGAATAGAAAGCGTCTAGGGTGATTGCTGAAGATACCATACAAAGCTTGTTAGAAAGCATCGATTCAGAGAGCGGCAGTGACTTCGATGATGACAGTGTTCTTGATTCGAAGCTCTCTATTCAAGGGCAGATGGCTCAGCTTCAACGTCAAGTACAGGAACAGTTTAAGCGGGTGGATCAGATCTACGCATTGCTGCCGGGTCTAATACACAACATGTCGTATTGGGTACGCACATGATGTTGCAAATACTGAAGGTCCTTGCAGGATCGAGCGAAAAGCCGCGCTGTTTAAGTTGCTAGAAGATCAAGTTACTGATGCGTTTTTCGCTAGCGAAACTAAGCTTACCGATAAGCATAATCTGGAACACAGTAAGTGGAAGAAGAAGCCGACCCAACTCCACACAAGGAGGTGGTCGCGATCTTATTAGAAAAAAATTAAATTTAGAAGAATGTGCAACGGTGTTTTACGTGGGTTCCAGGTGCTGAAAGCATGTGTCGTGCTCATCCCTCTTTATAGCGGAAAGTGGTTGTACACCGTCTCTGTCTACGCGCCTGATGCCTCTAAATCCACGCTATTCATCTCAGATAGATGATAGACTCGTTAGACTCTTTCGACTCCTTAGATTGGAATCGGAGGAGAATTATTACATAATCGGAGGGGATTTTAATGCCAAACATAGAGATTGGAGAAATCATGTACCAACAACTAGAGGAAACTTACTACTCAATTGGTAGGGTCAGCACAGTCTCATGTACAGTTCGGTTTGAAAGTGACGGACAGGCCATGCTACCATTGACGCGCTGCACCGACATAAAAGTAGACTGCTGTCAAGACTCAAAACCTTGTACAGGCAGTTTAGTGACAAACATAACGTGGAGGTTAGGACACTGAAGTCGTCAATTAAAAACCTCCAATTATTGATAAGAGAGAATTACAGAATATCTGTACGTTTGTACTGGAACAATAGAATTCGGGCTGTAAATTCCAGTAACCCGAATATGTTCCCGCAAATAAATAAATAAAATATTTCGGAGAAAAAATCAAAACGACCTACAGTATCTTAAAAATCCTCGAGCAACGGACAACGAACGAATACCGACAAATGCAGGCATAGATCCAAGTGAAGCCGCAGATGATGATAATTTCTTTGTGATCGAAGATGCTCAGGAGAACATTGAGGCCATAGGAGCCTCTTTTCAGGAAGTGCATAAAACCAATGACGTCATTGGTTCAAATCACGACCTGGAGAATTGAGTCATTTTGCACAATTTCTATCTGCGAAATGACATACATAACTGGCGATTGGAGAGCTCGGATTGCACCAGTTCAGTGGCGAGAATATGGCAAATAATGTCATCGCCAATGAAAGGGACCTACCCCCGTTGAACTCAAGGGAAGAACTCCATGAGATCTTCGACACAATAAGGAGTAAAAAATCAGGGGGAATCGATGGAATACCGAACATTGTGCTTCGACATCTTCCTCTAGAAGCGGTAGACATTTATACCATCCTGTTTATCAATACAATGAAAAATGCGCATTATCCAGAGAATTGGAAAACTGCGGTGGTTTATCCCATCCCTAAAAGGCCTAAAGATACTTCCAATCCGGTCAATAAGGCCCCTTCCGAATATCAGTAAGGTGTTTGAAAAGGTAATACATAGGGTTTTGACTCAGTGGGTTGAGGACAAAAATATAGTTCCGGATAAATCAATTCGATTTTAAGGCGAAGTATAATGTCATACATGCCGTGTCTAAACTGGTGTCAGATATCCAATATAGGTAGAATAAAGTCAAAAACCAGTGTACTGGAGCCTGCCTGATTGACTTGGAAAAGGCCTTCGACACCGTATTGATAGGGGGACTTTTCTACAGGCTGATCAGGCTGGGCATCAGTAAACCACTTTTGTATGTTATTCATAATATGCTCACCAACAGACAGTTCATCGTAAAAAAATGGCAATGTGATTTCTGTTGGACCATTTCATATTAAGGTCTGCAACAAGGTGCGGTTAACTCGCCGACCTTATTCAATATTTACACAAGCGATTTGATAGGTACACTTCTCCGTAGCATAGCGTAAGCAGACGACTTGATAGCGTACAGAACAGGTACAAAAGTCGAGGTCATTAGTATACTTTTGCAAAGTGACTTCGAAAAATTTAGGCGATTTTGCGTTGACTGGAAGTTGAAAATCTGAAACCGTTCTGTTTAGAGCGCCATTATCTGGGGCCTCTAGGGCAACCAGAAAGAATTGGCGAAAAATCTCGATCATTGGACAGCACGGACAGCCACTTGCTTGTCGAAATGTAGTCAGATACCTTAAAAGTTATCTGCTACATGGCCCTCATCCCACCCATGCTGGTATATGAGTGTCCCGTATGGTTCAACGTGAGAGCAAGCTTAATGGAAAGGATTTGGGTGCTTGAGAGGGCTGAACCATAGGGTTTGTCTTCATTTTTACAGAACACCAGAATCGTCCAAAAACCTGATATCTGGGGCCTACTATCCCAGATAAAACTTATATCATTAGAATGTGCGCTTGAAAGGCATCGTCCCCCCTGAAGCGTTGCTCTATTTGGACATGAAAGGGCTGATCCAGGATAAGTTTGCGGTGCCAATTTTCCCCGTAGTTCGTGAAATTAATGAGGGGCAACTTAACTACAACAGAGAGTCGCATGCGGGAGTATTGAACATTTCAGGTTTAGTAGGTCGGTTTCAAAACGCGATAAAAAAGATGTTGTTCTGCAGCACCAAAATGTTTGGTGGTTGAGTGAAGAAGACCCATTCCTTCGCCACTTCGTTCAAGTCCGGGTTAGCCTAGTCAGAAGGCAAAATGCGCCATATTTGATATGTTTAGCAAATGGCCGACTTACATAGAGTCGGGTAGTTTTAAGGTATTGAAGGTTAGAAACCTTGGGTTTGCTAACAATTAATTAGGTTGGGTTAAATTGTATAATTAGGCTAAGTAGTTTAATTGCTGCGATGCAATGGGTAGAAGAACGGGTCAGCCGAGAAAAACATGGCGCAAAACAGTTGAGGAGGAGTCACGGCAATTGCGGAAGAGTTGGATAGAGCTGAAACTCATTGCCAGGAACCGTATGCAATGGCACGTAGGCACGAGAGCTCTCGCATTCGGACATCGGACGTCTGCTTACAATGATACGTCGAAACGCCACTCACAAATAACAAGCTCAAAATCAAAACAACAAGAATTTAGCTGTCACGCATTGCGAGATGCGAGAATTTTCCAGATTTACGAAACTGATTGCGATGGTTGCTTCGAGATTCGCATTATTGTAAACAACCACATTGAAGTACATGTTATGGAAATATTTTTGACAGTTCATGCGCTCTGTTATTCGAACAACGTATCGGATCTCGGAGCATTGTAAATGGGGCTATACTCTTCAAAATATCAGCAACAAATTAACTGCACTGTGTAAGCGCAGATGTTATAATTTTGTCATTGTCTGAAAGAGAGGGAACGCTTTTTATTGAAGTGGGAATAAGAAGGGTTACTTCCACCGAAAATCCATTCAAAAAGTGGATTTTCTGGTGAAGCACGTCGTTTTTTTCCATATCGTTCCATTTCTGACATATTTTTTCATTTTAGTTTTGATTGTTGATGAGCAAAGATGTGTGAAGAATAGGAAAAACAGGGTAAGTTTCAGGCCAACTGTTCAAATTTAAAAATTAAAAATGCTCCGATTCAAGTGTTCCAGTTGTCAAAAAGACTTTCAACCCCATGAAAATTTGAACACGACGTTCATCCCCTCGCCAATGTAAACAGGCACAAAGAATGACAACCACTCGTCAATTAAGGCAATACAGTCTCGTTGAATTTAATTTGTACCGCAACCACAAAAATAAAGGATCGTTCCATTTCCAACAATTTTAATTTAGAACTCAATGAATCGCTCAAAATGACAGTTAAACCGAGAAATCGCCGTCGATTGAACAGTCAATAAATGAAGAATGTGTATTTTATTTTACGAGACTGGTTTTTATGTTGTCGTTTAACAAAAGGTCATTTAGGCCGAATTTATGATATGGAACCTTCAAAGTGATTACGCGGCTACTTCCATGATAGTACTTCACCAGAAGACTACATCCGCAACTTGCGATCGTAATAATAAGAGTAATGTCCTTTTGAAGTACGACACAAAAGTTTGTGCAAGACAGGATGAACGAGGGAGTTCATAAATCAATCACTTTTTTTTAAAATGATTTCTAATTCCATCTTCTCGTCAAAGCCCTTCCTATACAAATAGAGGGAATAAATTACCTACCAGTGATGTTCGGATTTAGGTTAGGCGAGAGAAAACAGACAACTTTCCCTCAACCGTCAAAACAAATGTCTTTCACAGAAAAAGAAAACTACACAGATTATAGAATACAGTATATTTAGTATACCCTGGTCTATACCCCATCCCCGAGAAAGTAGCACGTGCATAGCTTCATTAGGTAGATGTTCGCGATTTCTAATTAATGATGCATGCACAACTCGAAAAAATCTGTGGAAATCCTAAACAATATCATTAATTATCGTACAAACACTTATGCTCCTGACAGTTTCTGGACAACATTGCAACTTTTCCAATAACACTTTATACAATTTTGCCCCCTCTTACACTGTAAATACTGCCACATATGTTGCATATCATATTAAACAAGACAACCCCCCTATCGTTCGGGAGATACTTGTAAATATATTAGAGCTCATCCAACGAATAAATTGATTTTTATCTTTTTAAAAAAAAAAAACATTATTACCCCTTGGTTGGTCACACTAAACCACACTCACCTGTGCACCGATAGTTTTGTCTGTGGTTGTGAAACTTATTCTTGCCGATTGACCTGTCGTTATATAATGCCAGTGCTCGGTTGGTGGTTTCTCACCGCACAGTTCAATGGGTGGTGCCTCTGAGTCGACGTTAGTCCACATTCTCAGTACCGCCGCAGGACATCCACGAGCTAAAGGATAAATAGATACAGAAAAGGACAATAAATATCAATACATGAAAGTGTATAACTAGAAATAACACACAACAAGTATACACTCACCCATTGGATCACCTTCCACTGAGAAATGTTCGAAATTAATCGACAGCTTATAGCCAGGACGTGCCGTCATGTACCAGTTGCATGCCATCGATGCCATACCCTTGGCCGGACTTTTATAATTGCTGGGATAGTGTGGTGATGTGATTATGCCAGAATCCTCGTTCGAGAAATTACCACCACAATCGCCAACATCTGATTTAGTTGTTTCGAAGTAGTAGCGAGCTTTGAAACCGCTGGCCACATTTTCTTGATCGGTATGCAAAGTGATTCTCAGACCAACCGCACCCCTTGGGCTCTCGACGGGGCCGGGCGCTGTTAGACCACAATATCGACCAAGAAAGCGGTCATTGTTATCTCTGTATATGACATACATCTCCAGCCAGTCTTCAAAGCAAGCCGATGCTCTATAAATTCAAAAAATTGTAACAAACATACACACAAAAACGAGATGATAATAAATTTGCAATTGTACTCGTATCTGATTGTTGATGGATTAGAAAATCGAAAGATATCTTACCCATAAGCACCGGCTGTTGAGTTAGCATTGTCCGCCTTAACTTTAAAATGATCAAAGACGATGGTTACCTGTTCGTTTGGCTCGGCCAGAAATAGATACGTGCAGTTCGTTTCGGATGGATAATTGGAAGGATAACGTGGACTGTTTAGTTCACCTCGCTTCTTTGAATTACTCATGTAGGTGAAACTGCATGTGCCATCGGGTGCTGCTGTCCCAGGAATCTTGTATTCCGTTTCGAAGATGTATTTACCTTTAAAGCCTCGACCTTGTAATTCACCCGAGCTAAACACCATTGCGAGTCGTGGACCATCGCTAACTACTCTCTGAGTCTCATTGCCACATAGTTCATAGTCGAATTTATCATAGGCGTCGGCTGTTTCTTGTCCTTTCAGATAGATTTTCAGATACCCATCTGTACAGTTTGATCTGAAAGAGAATTTTATTAGTCAAATTGAATGAAAAATATGTACACCCATATAACTCACTCGCTCTTGTCCTTGTGTTCTACTTTGGGTATATTGAACGCTGAGAACTCTAGGCGAACTCGTTCTAGGTGTTGGGCATCTTGCATTCCATATATAAAGTATCTATAGAGTAAGAAAAAATATGTTAGATAAGTTGTTTGAACGAGAAAATGCTGGGCTGTGTATGTATGTTAAGTTACCTACAAACCGTCTTCGGAATATAAGGATAGGGATAGTTTGGTGACAACACAAATCCTGTTGACTCCTTTTTTGATAAAATTTTTTGATCGCACTCTGAGCCACGTATGTGAATGCCATCGTTTTCACCTGTTTTAGTTAGAATTTTGTTAAAATTTTAAAAATCTTCAAATTTATCAATAATTATTGATGATAAGCCCGTTAGATACTTTTTGTAGTGCACAAGCCCGAGACCAGACAAATTGAAATCAAGCAGTGGCCCGATCGGGTTCTTAAAAAGCTCAAGCTGAGCTTTGTTAAGAAACAACGTGTGTGGTAGTAAAAGTAGGAGTTCGAACAAGATGTAACCCTATGCGTTCCTCGTATAAATTGTTTGCTACCGGAAGAAGGCTTCGTTTTTTAAGCAAATGTAGCTGGAAACTCGGACCTGCTCAAAAAAATGAACTATGAACTATGTAAACTGCAGTGCATACACATATTTCATGCAAAGGACAATGCATGAGTTTTGTCGGAGGAAGTCCTAAGATGGAATCTTTGGCGACGTCAGAGGCAGTCTAAATAGCGAAAAGAAAAAAAAAGGTTCGGCTATGCAAGTGGAATGTTCGGGGTCGTAACAGCTAATATGCAGCTGAACATTAGCTGTAAATAGAATATCACTGCCATTCAAAAGAAGGATGGACATCTTATGTGATGAAGCAAAGGCAACGCTTCATATTGATTTGTTATCAAAGGCAGACTTGGACAAGTAGACGTACGCTTCAGACATTTGAGCGAACTCCTGATGACAATACACCGAAATGTGAAAAGAACCTCCCAGGGACTCAAATATCAAATAGAAGTATTCAAAGATACATAAGGATGGAAACATAATAACAGTCAGTGCTGAAAGTGTAAAGGATTACTTATGCCGTCTGTTGTCGGTCAAAATAAATAATTCAACTTGGATGATGATCGACAGCAATTTCGTCTACCCGACGAGGTTAAAAATACTTCAGGAGGATATCGACTACTTGTGAAATTATTTTAAGCAGCGGAGATTGAGATGGTTAGTAGCATACACCGACTCATCCGTAAAACTAGCTGAATAAAAATTTGTCAGTGAATGGAATCTCTGTATCATTTGCCCCATCCTAAAGAAGGGATCTTACCGCTTGGTAAGTCCACCATCGAAAAGATATTCACCTTACGGATAATAAAGGAAAAAACTCAGGAACTTCAATTCGATATCCACCATCTGTTTATTGTTTATCAGGCCGCATATGTTAGCATATAAAGAGCCATGTCTAATTTTGGCATCTTTGCCAAACGTGCCCGTCTATTAAGGATGACACTGGAGAATGCACGCACGTTGGTCGTTGATTACACCAGCAGGTCACTTGATGCAAGAAAAGGATTTGGACTGGCACAGATAGTTAGTTTAAGTAGGTTAAATTGAATGTAAGTTTTATATAAATACAAAAAAAAATATATTCATTTACTAAGTTTTTTTTTTAAATACTTAATATTTTCTTAATTGAACTAGATGTTAATGTATAGTGTAACAACCCAATAATTAATTGGCAACATAAAATACTTTATTTTCTCGAACTATTTATTGAATTATAAAAAAAAATCTGAATTTAAATTAATTTTCAAAATGTTTGCTCTTACTGTACACTAAAATTAAAAGTATGACAAAAGCTCACAAAGCTTTAACGTATGTTTTAAAAAGCTCTTCAAGCTGTAATTGTTCTACTCCACCAAATGGGTATAAATCGAGATCGTCACTCTCGTTCAATCAGGAGTTTGATGTGTTATTCGATGCGACCGTTATCTACCGTCCTTTGAAGAACACACCACACTTCTTGCGCGTATTAATTAATAAATATAGTTTTGCCCCTTGGCTGATTATTTTGCCCCCTGGTTGACCCTTTTAGAAACCCGTACTTTAACAGATACTGTAGTCCCCGGACCGCATACCTGTGGGTAAGGACTCCTCAAAGGCAGCACAAATTAATCTTTGTTATTATTGCTTCGAAAGGGTTTAAAAACAACAAAAATATCGTCTTTCATTACGCCAACAGAGTCACACGTCCCTGAGCCTTTTACCGCTCTACCGACTCAAGTTGCCACGACGGTATCTACGTCAACGCTACAATAGTAATTATTTTTAAAATTTTAAACGCCCACGTGGAGGGCCAGTAAGTTAGAATAAGTTAATTAAGTAATGTTGAGCTAGCTTTTAAGCATTTTTTCTGTTAGCATATAAGTATAGTATATTTAAGAATTATAAAATAAAATGCATTAAAAAAATGCATTAAAATCTCTGTCACGAGATTTCTTCAACAAACTACTTGAAAGAATTGTACAAAACTCACAGCCTAGAGGCAAAATATTCTAAAGTATATACAACTGCTAGCATACTATACATTATTGAATGATACTGGAACATTGAAGCAAAAGCAGCAGGGGTCTGATAAGCTTAATAACACGGAAAACTAAGGGCTAGCCAGTATGTCACAACTTTAAACTATGTATCTGTATAATAATTTAGAGATGGTAAAAGGTTTTGTTAACCTGAACTCTGCTACTCGCACTGTATAGACTAAGCGAAGAATAACTCTTTCCAATCGCTATTTCTTATGGCTAAGACGGCAAGTGAGACATAAGTTCATATCACACCAAACAAACTACTTTATAAGATTTTTATCGTTGCAGTTGTACGACGGGAAACCATTTACCTTCAAGTAATTTCTGGTCCCGTCTATAAAAATGAAGTTTTGAAAATATGACAACGAACCCTATGGACTATATAACGACAGTCTCGAACATGTTGAGTGATTAAAAAAAGTGGTTACCCGGCATGTTTCCGAATACACTCCTACCGAACAACGCGCTGCAGGAAGATATCGCCTTAGATAGCGCGGTCAAGTGTTAAGGGACCTCATCCAACTTTGTATGCGGCAACTGTGGACGATTAGCGCAAGACTGCTCGATCGATCGATCGAAAAGAGGAAGCTACTCAAAAGTTATCATTAACAAATGCTTTAAGTGTATAAAACGGCCGTATATACAACTAGAAAAAACCTCTCAAAAAGCAAGTTCAATAGTGAAGTGAAGAGCTACAGCAATTTCGTCAAGATTTCTGGAAACCTGAAACTAATTTGGGGATGAACCGCAATCCGAATGACGGATATTATGCCAAATAATTGAACCGGCATAGCAATAATTGGAAAGAAAAAAAGAAACATTAGACGAAGTGACTTAAGCTCAAAGTAGAGTTTGACAAGTAAAATGTTATTTTGCTTTTTTTTGCCGAAAAAAAACAATGTTTCATTCGAAAACTCACGGACTTATTGATCCACCCTCATATAAGTGTAATTGAGCGCTTGGTTTTTAATTGTCCAAAAACAAACACACGAAAATTGCGAAAGTGTATACAATTTTTATTTGAGTTGATAAATCAAGGCTTGTCATTTAGTTTTTAAGGATTATTTCATGTAAATATGGATCACAACTACGTTTCAAGTGGTCCATACGGAGACTCCAATTTTGAGTCACTTTCTCGTATAATACATATAACACGTGTAATGTTGTCTTCCAATGCTGCAATTGACGTTGGTTTATCGGGATAGACGAGTGATTTGACGTATCCCCATAAAAAATAGTCTAAGGGCATCAAATCGCACAATCTAGCCAGCCAATTCACCGGTCCAAAACCAGAGATAAACTGCTCACCGAACTCATTTCTCAATTGGTCCATCAATTCAAGCGCTGCGTGGCATGTAACGCCGTCTTGCTGGAATCACATGTCGAACAGGTTCAGCTTTTGGCAAAACAAAGTTCGAAATCATTGAACGATAGCGGGCGCCATTGATGGTAACGTTGTTCTCACGGTCATCTTTGAAAAAATAAGGACCCAATATGTAAGGTTTTAGACCAACATCCTTGAGTAAAATCTTCTACGTAGTCAAGCAACACAATCCCAATTGCTGTGAACGGCGACGAATGGACAAATCACGGTCTTCATTAACACTGGTGGATACAGCAGCTATATTTTCTCCTGGTGCGAAATTTAGTCACTATGGCTTGAATTGCTCGTTAGGTCGATTATGACGTAAAATGGTCGAAGTGCGCGAAAAACATTTATCACAGAGTACGAATTCTGATAATAAAATTCAATAGTTTGTAAGCATTGTTCGAGTGTAAGTCTTTCCATGATGAAATGGCAATGCTAACTGAGCATGTATGACTTTTACACATGTCACGAAGCAAGCGTGAGCTGCTAAAAATAGAACTCCGAAAAACCAAACAGCAGAAAAATCAAGGTGGATTTCTGTTGATAGACTGACATTTATTTAAATACCACTGAGAGCTCCTTAAATTCCAAAAATCGGTAAGGATCAACATGATCTACCAATCTGAAGCTTGGTCATCTTCCTGCACAGAATGCATGGTTAAGTGTCATATGCTGAGAATTGGTTTTTAACAGCAACCCTAATAGCAAAACATGAATGATTTTAGACTACCAAATATGTTAAGTACAATACGTGCACACAGAATTCATTAATTTATAATATTGTAGTAAAATAACAAAGTGGTAACACTGCTAAAGATAGATTGTAATTGTAAATGTAAGAGAGTCTGCCGGTAGGTAGAGTTTAGTGCTAAGCAAACCATCGTGGAATACGGACGATAGTGAATAACCTAAAATACGAAAATTAAATAAACATTTTTTATTATCAGTGCGCATAAAATATATGGCTTTCAAATTATTTTATGATTTGCCGAATGACACAAAAAATGAGACAAATTTTATATCTTTAAAAAAAATGTATCGAATTCGCTAAACTTACATAAGTAGCCCCTAGGGTGCTAGTAATAAAATACTACTACTGACGGCGAATAGTCAAACTAGCACTAGTGATGCTTAAAAAAGAAGTTAGAACAGTTTCAAGTACCTTACTGAATATTGTAGTTTTTGAGTTGTGCCAGTCTTCTTCCAAAGTAGTCCGATATTTAGTGCCACAAACAATTCGACGTCTGTCGTAACAGTTGGGCTTTTGTTCATCCTTTAAAGAAACTTTTGAGATAAGATCTCAGCTTCCACCTGTACAAGATTCAGCTGGTGTAGTTTCTAAAGCCATAAGACCATGACGTGGCTAGTTTTTCACTCATGCTAGTTTTTCATTCAAAACTTTGTCCTTTGCGCGTTTAAGGGATTTTGCGTACCTTAAAAGGTCTGCACACAGTGCGGATGAAAGAAAGTTTGGGGAGAAAGAAAGTGAGATACCGATGAACATATGGTACGTCGATGATGAATGTTCTCTTTTAGCCGTCAGAGAGTATAGACGTTTTTAAAAATGACTGGTTGTAAAGGCTGTCAATTGAAAATGGCAAGAGATACTTGCAAAATAAATTTTAACAGTTTTTTCCATGCGGATGGAAACTTAAAACCAAGGAAGTGAAGCATATAACTAAAAACAATAAATCTTGGAGTTGTCCTATCTGCATCCAAAGGAAACACAATAACTTAGATAGACTATCGACATCATCGTGTAATGAAAGTGATATGGGTAAAGCCAAATTCTCGCTGTGAGCAATCCACAATCAAGTTAAGCAACTGCAACAGACTTTTGAATCCACTGTTCAAACAATCCAGAACCAATTTGCAGTCTTGGAGAAATCCACCCAAATGATGAACGAGATCAAAAGAGAAAATGAACAGCTTAAATCCCTATTAAATGTTTCTAAAGAGAGATTGGACAAAGTTGAAATTATGACTCATGCAAATTACATTGCATTATATATGTGAAGTTCCGCTAGTCGAATTAAAATGCGCATAGCACAATGTACATAACACAATCACGGCACTAGTCGTTCATTGATCTCCGTAGAGTACAGACGTGGTTCGGCTTATGAGTGCACAGTGATTAGTTTAATAAATAACAAAGAGATATTTGAGGAAATTTCTATACGCTCCAATTAGCAGAGTGTCAGTGTGTTCGGCCAGCATATCATAGGTCGTGGGTTCGAATCCCCGATTGCCGTAGACATTTTTTTTTTCTTTTCATTTTTATTTAAAATAAATAAAAAGAAAAACAATTAAATTGAAGTGTTACTAAGTGTTGTTTACTACATCACGTGATGAAGTGTGGGGTGCGGTCCGCTATGCCAATAGCGGGACCAGCCGAAAAGTCAGGCGAGGCTTCGAGCGGTTCAAGCCAATCAGCCATGTTAGCAGAACCGAAGATGAAGAGAAAGAGGAGGCTAAGGCCCACTCTTAACTTGACACAACGTCCCTCTCTTACAAAATCCATCGCAAAGCTGCCTGGTGGATTAAGGGAGGAGACGACATCAACTACAAGGGCAGCAATAAACAACAAGTGTCATGGGTCGGAATATGACGAAGAAACACATTTATCAGATGGGGGCAAAGGACATTTCAAGGGAAGCGATAATAGCTTCGCAGCTCTGGCAGTCGCAGAGTCGGACGACGAAGAGGATGAAGTCCAAGCTATAATGAGCACCAAGTATGCTCCCAATCACAACAACAACAACAACAACAACAGCAAAAGGTTGCAAGCCAGCAACAGTTAAAATTACAAACGGACAAAATAAAACAAAAACATCAGCCAAAACAGAAGACACAAACACATCAACAAGAAAAGCATACGCAGCCGCCACAACAACAACAGAATCTGAAACAGAAGCAACAACAACAACAGAACCAACAACTACATCAGCAAAAGCAACAGCAGCAGAGACAACAACAGCAAGAGCAGAAAGCCACCAAGCAAAAAGTGCCACCAATCAACACTTTTAAACTGGAGTTAAAGGACACTATTGATCTGTGTAAGTCGGCTATAGGCAACAACTTTTTTATAAAACGATTGTCATTAGATAGGCATGCGATCCACTGTAACACAGTGGAGCGCTATTATAAAATAAAAAAATTATTGAAGGATTCGACGACGGAGTTCTTCTCCTACACCCCGAAGGGGGACAAGCTGCAAACAATGCTGCTTAGGGGATTAGAACCGTCGACTGATCCGGAGGAGCTCCTTTCACTGCTGAAAGAGAAGAAATGCGAAGGGCTCCAATTCGTGGGGGTCAAGCCTTTCACCACAGCCAGAGCCAAAAGGGAGAAGTGGCAACTGCCGATTTTCCTAGTCCAGCTAAGTCCCACCAGCAATCTGGATGGTCTAAGGAGTATTAAAGTCCTAGACTACCAGGTTGTCCACTGGGAGAAATTAAAGAGGAGCGAAAACATTTTACAATGTGTTCGCTGCCAAAGGTTCGGGCACGCCGCGTCGAACTGCGAAATGCAGCCTCGATGCGTGAAGTGCGGAAAGAACCACAAGTCCGAGGAATGCGCTCTGGGTAAGGACGGAACGTCTGAAAAAAGCCAACTCTCTTGTGCTTCATGTGGGAACACGGGACACACCGCAAATTATCGGGGTTGTCCCAAATTCCAGTACATCAAAAGAATAAATCTGGCCCGGCAGCAGAAAGTGGAAGTGAAACGTCCACCCGTGCATTTGCAAACTCCAGCCGTTACTCCCCATGTTACCTACGCCCAAATGGCGGCAGGTGGGGGAAATACGGTACAGCAAGTGAAGGTTGCTTCTCAGGCCCTAGCGCCCAGAGCACCGGAACCAGTACCTTACATGCTAGCTATCTTTCTCTCTATCCAGGGGCAGATGGCTCAGCTACAACGTCATTTAACTGAACAGCGCGGTCTGTGGATCAAGTATACGCTCTGCTGCCTGGCCTAACGCACCTTTTGCCGTAATGGGTACGTACGTGGCGGAGCAAACCCTGAAGGTCCTTGCTGTGAATGTGAATTCACTGATAAGGTTCGAACGACGAGCCGCACTATTTAAGTTGCTTAAAGATCAAGCCCCTGATGTTCTTTTGGTTAGCGAAACTAAGCTTACTAAGAGACACAAAATGAGGCACAGAAGATACAAAATAGTACGGAGAAACCGACCCAACTGCATTCAGGGAGGTGGCGTTGCAATTCTCGTACGAAAAGGTATACATTTTAAAAGAGTATACAGTCGTGTAGTACGTAAGTTCCAGGTGCTGGAAGCATGCATCGTGTATATCCCACTCCGTAGTGGAAAGCGGTTGTACATGGTGTCTGCCTATGCACCTAAGGCTACTCAATCCACAATATTTATCTCAGAGCTCGAGACGCTTTTTCTATTCCTGAGGCTGGAATTGGAAGACAACTATTTTATTATCGGCGGAGATTTCAACGCCAAACATAGTGATTGGGGAAATAATACACCAAATACTAGAGGGAACCTACTATTCAATTGGTGGGGTCAGCACAGTGTGATGTATCGACTCGGGCTTAAGGCGACGGATAGTCCGTCGTTTCCCAGACACGGGTCTTATTTGGATTTTCTGCTGTTCGACTCACGAATACAAATGACATGCACTAACCAGCAAACTACAAACTGTCTACGCACTTTCGTGTATGACAGTGACCATTGCGGTCTCAGCACCGAAATAACTGTTCCCAACGAAATTGCGGAATTGGATGAGTTTGTTCAAAGGCATTCCTACAATTATAGTAGGGTGCGTTGGACACACTTCACCGGAACACTGACTAGAGAATTCTCCTCGAATTCGCTCTACCCACCGTCCAACAGAAATCTGTCAAATGAGGAGATTGATAGGTATCTAAGACTAATGGACGAGACAATCAAACGAACAATGGACATAACGATACCTCGGTACCGACACACAGACGAAGAAGACCTATTCCGCAACGCAACTATTGACGCACTGCACCGACATAAAAGTAGACTGCTGTAAAGACTAAAAACCTTGTACAGACAGTTTACTGACAGACATAACCCGGAGATCATGACACTGAACTCGTCGATTAAAAACCTCCAAACATTAATAAAAGAAAATTACATAGCATCTGTAAATTTGTATTGGAAAAGTAAAATTCGGGCTGTAAACACCAGCAACCCGAATATGTTCCCGCAAATAAATAAAATATTTCGGAGAAATAATCAGAACGACCTTCCATGTCTTAAAATCACCCGAACGACGAACAACGAACAAATACTGGTAGCAGCGGGCATAGATCCAAATGAGGCTGTTGATGATGACAACTTCTTTGTGATCGAGGATACGCAGGAGCAGGTAGAGGCTATAGGAGCGACTTTCCAGGAAGTGTACAAGGTGAATGTTATCATCGGCCCGAACCACGATCTGGAGAATCGAGTCCTTGTGCACAATTTCTACCTTCGAAATGAAATTGTGAATTGGCGATTCGAGAGCTCGGGTTTCACCCAGTTCAGTGACGAGAATATGGCAAATAATGTCATCACCAACGATAGGGTACTACCCCCGTTCATTTCGAAGGAAGAGCTCCAAACGATCTTCGAATCACTTAGAAGTAAGAAATCAGTGGGAACCGATGAAATACCGAACATTGTGCTTCGACATCTCCCTCTAGAAGCGGTGAACATTTATACCACCCTGTTTAATAATGCAATGAATAATGCACATTATCCAGCGCATTGGAATACTGCGGTGGTACATCCCATCCCCAAAAGGGATAAAGACACTTCCAATCCGGCGAATCTCCGCTCGATCAGTCTTCTTCCAAACATCAGTAAGGTGTTCGAAAAGGTTATCAATAGAGTCCTGACTAAGTGGGTCGAGGACAAACATATAGTTCCGGATAATCAATTCGGTTTCAAGGCGGGGCATGATATCATTCATGCTGCGTCGAAACTGGTTTCTGATATCCAATGGAACAAAAGCAAGAACCAGTGCACTGGTCCCTGCCTGATTGACTTGGAGAAGGCCTTCGATACCGTATGGTTAGAAGGACTCTTTTTCAAGCTGGACAGGTCTGCAACAAAGTGCGGTAAATTCGCCGATCCTGTTCAACATTTACACGAGTGATCTGATAGGTTCACTTCACCATGCCATAGCGTACGCAGACGACATAATCGCGTACAGATCAGGTCCAAAGATTGAGGTCATTAATATGCTTTTGCAGCGTGACTTCGACAAAATTAAGCGATATTGCGATGACTGGAAGTTGAAAATCAACTTTCAGAAGTCGGAAACCATTCTGTTTAAGACGCCTTTGTCTGGGGCCTCTAGGGATACCACAAAGAATTGGCGAAAGTTCTCGATCGTGGGACAGCAAGGGCAGCCACTTGCTTGTCGAAATGTAGTCAGATACCTCGGGATCTGGCTAGATCAATTTCTGTATTTTAACAAACATATAGATGTTGCTCTGGCCAGAGCCAAAGGTGCTTTTGCCCTTACAAAGAGACTGTTTTATAACAGCCAACTCGACGCGAGGGTGAAGGTAATCTGCTACATGACCCTTATCAGGCCCATGCTTGTATTTGGATGTCCCGTGTGGTTCAACGTGAGAGCAAGTTTATTGGAAAAGATTCGGGTGTTTGAGAGGGCTTGTCTTCGCTTATACAGAACACCAGAGTCTCAGTACATAAAATTCTATCCCAATGAGGTCTTATACAATAGGGCGAATCTAATAAGAGTGGACAATTTCGTCATTAAGTTGACTCGAGGGCACATTGCGAGAGCAATGGCCTCATCGAACAATCTGATCTCCGGGGCTTACTACCCCAATTATATGTATCATGAGAGAGTTCGCTTTGACGGCTTTATTCCTCCAGAAGCGTTCCTCTACCTAGATAGCAAAGGTCTGATCCAGGACAGATTGGCGGTGCCGCTAATCTTCCACGTCGCTCGAACAGCTGCGGACAGGCGACTCAACTACGACAGAGACGTCGCACATGGCAGTGCGGAGCGTCTCCGGTTCAGTAGGGTGGTAGGGAGTCGCGACATGAGGGATGTTGCTCGGCAGCACCAACAATTTTGGTGGCTTGTTGAAGGGGAGGATGCTTCGTCGTCGAACTCCTCCAGTGATAATTAGCTTCATGTGAAGCAAGGTGGGCCAGCCAAATTTTTTTTTTTTCTAGCCATGGCCGGCTTACATAGTTCTAGGTAGGTTTAAGTTAGGTGTTAAGAAAAAAAATATACAAAAACACAAAAAAAAAAAAAAATTATGTATACATGAGTGGTCTAACTGCAAAACTCACATTCTCCACTTTTCTCACATTCTCCAAAATTTATAGTTTAAAAGCTTGATTTTCCTGATAAGTTGTTTCTTATTCTTTCCTCATAGACTTTAATATGCGTCAATATAAACAATTGAAAAATAAAAATTTAAACAATTTAGCTAATGAAAGGTTTTATAAGTTTTTTGCAATTTGCCAAAAGTTATCGAAAGTGGAGAATGTGAGTTTTGCAGTTAGACCACTCACATATGCTTATATATTACGTATATAGGTATTATGTATATATATATATATGTATGTATGTGTATGTATTAGACGTAAGTAGGTTAAGTAGTTTAAGATTTATTTTTAGGTAGTCTATATGGTTTTAGTTTTAAGTTTTTATAGATAAAAAAAAAAGTCCAGACACTAAGTTTTTCTTTCATTTTCTTAGTTCTAATAAATGTTAAAATAAAAATAAAATTAGACTGTAAGTTACGTCGAAAGACATAGATTAAGTATTATGTTTAATTTAGAGTGCTCGCATGGGGCCAGTAAGTTACAATAAGATTATTTTTTAAGTTAATTAAGCTAATTTTTAAGCGTTTTTTGTTTAGCATATAAGAGTAATTTAAGTTATAGAAATAAAATGCATAAAAAAAAAAAAAAAAAACAATCACGGCACTGTTGTTGCGATCACTGAGTGTAATGTGGATATTTTCAGCAGGAGGAAAGGTAGAGGGAAGTCGACTGGCTTTATTGTTGTACAGCTACGCAATAGAAAAATTAATTGCTTGACTGCAGCATATGAGAAGAACAAAAAACCCATCAATGCGAGTGAACTCTTTTCTGTAAATCAATGTAACGCCTTTCTAACGTCTGTCAACGGAGGCGAAACATCTCCTATATGAGGCGAAGAAGTCAAAGAAGAAATCGAATTATCAATTTCTCTGGATGCGAAATGGGAGAATTATGATGAGCAGCGCTGCCACCCTATGGATAATTGAGTGCAGTATATTCGACAGAAAAGCGCAGTAGATTGAAATACAGCGCAGTAGATCCTAAAATATGCTATACAAGAAGGCAAAACAAATTGAATCCATGTTAAAGAGATTTTATTAACTCAACATTCAATTGACTGGTAGAAAAAATTAATGCAATCTTTTGATCTTTAGTAAGATCAATTTTATTAAGAGCATTAATGATCTTAACCACTTGGGTTAAGCTACTGTACATTGTTTTTGTTTTTGTTTGACATTCATGTTTAATTTCAATGAATTTTTTGATCTTCCTGCTAGTAGTTATAGTAATGAAATTATTACAGGCTCTAACATCAGCTCAAATGCTTATGACTTTAATATTTTTCATCTTAACATTAGAAGTATAAGGAACAATTTCGATAATCTGTGTTCTCACTTGCAAACCTGTTTCTCTTATCCACCTGTGGGTGGCCGTGTATCAAGTGGTAGTGTGTTGGCTTCCAAATCGGAAGGTTCGGTGTTCGAATCCCACCCTCGTCCGAAAGACATTCTTTTTTTCAGGCAACTTAATTCACGTAAGACGAATGGTTGCCTCTAATACAATAACAAGTCCAATTACACTAATAATTTAGTCTCCCCATTAAATGTTGGATGCCACCCATGGAACGAAATAACCACTGAGCCCAAAAATCTTTCTTTCTCTCTCTGTACCATTTTCCTAAAAACTTAACACGTGCTCAGGCATTTTAAGTGTATTAATACCCACTTGAGTGTTAAGTTCTTTAATAAAAAAAACCTCAAATAATTGTACTGTCAGAGATCTGGATTTTTGACCATGAGTTGTGTCATTATTCGTTACCGGGTTATATTCCTTACGCAAACTGTAATGAAGACTACTCGTCAGGTGGAATTGTCGTATATGTTAAAAATTCAATTAACGTCACGAATGTGTATAAGCCAGATGTAAAGAGTGCCGATTGTATTGTTCTGAAAATAGAAATAGACAAATTAATCTTGGATATTGTCTCCGTGTATCGGTTGCAGTCTGTGCATAGGGATATTTTTATGAATTATATTGATGGCATACTATCTAGAGTTAGCAACACTAGAAGACAGGTGTCTTCTAGGTGATATTAATATAGATATATTGGGGGTTCCCTCGATTAGTGAAAATTATCTTGTCCTCTTGTCCTCTCTAATATCTTTGATAAATATGCCAACTAGAGTCACCGAAACCTTTGCAACATGCATCGACCATATTTTTCTTAGAAATAAGAGTATTTCCAAAGTTCGTCCGTTTTTACTAGAGTGGGATGTTACTGATCACTATGCTGCTGGAATTTCCTTTACAGATCTTCCGACATATAGAAATAACAAAAGAATTGACTCAAACTCTAATAACAAATTTGTTTTTCTATGCTCAATGAGTATCTTTCTGCTGAAACCTGGGCTGAAGTGTATTGTGTTAACTGTCGCCCTTATACCTTTGAACGTTTTTTGAATATAATTGTTGATTTTGTTGTGAAATGTAAATACATCAAACGAAAATCGAAAATAAGAAAAATTAATCCGTGGATGACTGACTGTCTCTGCGAAGTGATAAGGGTAAAAATCTATTCTATCGGAATAACAAAGATAGACTAAATATATCCTCTATAACAACAAAATACCAGGCTATGAGAAACTACATTTTCGAACAGATAAATAGACAGAAAGAGTTTTTCTATAAGCGTCAACTCGATGATAGTAGACTCAGTGCGAAAAAACAATGGAAAATAGTTAACGACTTATTAGGCAAAAGGTGTTGGCGGGAACGAAATTAAAACGCTAAAGATAACAGGTACTAAGTCCACTACATCTGATGAACTAGAGATGAGTAATAGTTTGAATATGTTTTTTAAAAATATACCAATTAATATTCAACCAGTTCAAGCAAGACTACTAGAAATTTTTCTCGCGGATAGTGGAAGAGTATCCTCTTTCTTTCTAAGTACATTTAGTGAAGCTGAAGTAGTACTCGTATATGTGATATCTCACCTTAAATCAAAAAAGTCTTGTGGACTTGATGGAATAAGTAGCTTGGTTATAAAAAGGATATGCAGTGCTATAATAAGTCCACTTACATACCTTATTAATAGGAGTTTTGAAACCAGTATTTTTCCTGATTGTCTCAAAACGTCTATCATTGTGCCTGTATATAAAAAGGGAGAAAAATGTGATCCTAATAATTACAGACCGATATCGCCTCTCTCAGTCTTCTCAAAAATTTTCGAGAAACTAATAAGTTCTCGAATGATTAAATATTTTGATAAGTATGGTCTTCTCAGCCCGAGTCGATTCGGCTTTCGGAAAGGCAAATCAACAGAAGATGCTATAGTATCCTTTCTAGAAAATATTAATGAAGCAGTTGTTGTCGGCTCCGTAAAAATAACAATTACGACACGTTTATTTACTTTAATTCTATTTATTTAAACCCAAAATGACTAAAATGACTACTAGCTTCGTCGGTTTAGCGTCGAGTGACGAAAAAGTGTGTATGAATTGTCATGGACAGGCGATGCGATGGTGTGCGTGCCAATGCAGCGATGACAGCGATGAGTAGGGTTGCCTTACACTCGGCCATCCTCTAGTTGAAACGACCCCGTTTCTGTATCTTCCGGTAACTCATCAAAGTCTGGATTAAGCTGACACCAGGGCTTCATTTTGTCAGATGCGAAAACAGAATGGTAAAATCGTTGCTTCCTCTGCATTCCCGGTACGTCTTCTATTACATATCTGTCTCTTGACAGAACGGCAGCAACAATAAATGGACCTCGGTACTTAGCTTCTAGTTTACGTGAATCCCCTGTAGCTGGTGGTTCTGACTCGATCACCACTAAGTCGCCTTTATTGTATTTTCTGGGAGTCTTAAACCGAAGATCGTAACGTTGCTTCCACTTAAGTTTCTCTTCTTCTATCCTCTTAGACGCTTCCTGACGATTGATGATTATGCCGTCTTGGAGATTGTTTCTTCCGTCATCGTGGAGTGCTAAAACCAATTTATTTTGAAGAATATCCCTAGGTCTGAAATCAAAAAGGAGATCATTGGGACTCTTTCGTGTAGTCTTGTTAACGGAGCTGCTAATTGTCCATTGAATGTTTCGTATGTTTTTGTCCCAGTCACGTCCGTTTTCGTTTTGTGTCATTGTTGTTATTGCACTAAGTAATGTTCTATTTGTTCTCTCCACTTGACCATTAGCTCTGGGTGTTCGAACAGCTGTCTTAATATGCTGAATACAGTTTTCAACACAATACTTTTGGAACGCATGGGAAGTATAGGCGGTTCCTCTGTCTGATACAAGACGTGTTGGAATACCAAAAATAAGTGTTATATCAGCTAGATATTTTAGTACAGATGACGTTTTAGTGTCCTTTACTGCCTTTACTAGGACATATTTTGTGAACGCGTCAGTGAGCACAATCAAATGCTGGTTACCAAATGAACTTTTTGTAAACGGCCCCAAATGGTCTATATGCACAGTGTGAAAAGGAATTGGGTAGGTTTCTGATGAATGAAACTCGCACTCTTTTTTCCCGCCAGGCCTCTTGTTATAACAGCACTCCACACAGCATTGAATATATTTTTTTACATATTGTCGCATTCGATGAAACCAGAATGTAGTTGCCAGTTGTTGTAATGTTTTTTCTAACCCGAAGTGACCACGATCATTGTGGTATGCCTTCACAATTTGCCAGCGTACTCCAGCCGGAACAACCCACATTTTGCTTCCATTGATGTTTCTGTATAGCTTGTTATTTTTAAAAGTATAGTCAATATGAAGTTGTTTGGTTTGATTATTTTGCTGATTCCGTTTGAGCATTTCTATGATTTCAACTAATTTTGGGTCTTGTATCTGGAGGGATGTTACCCAGTCTCTGTTATCAATTTCAATTTTAAAAATACTTTTAGACTTTGATTCGATCTCAATAGAATTATCGTTCGGGCGTCTGCTCAACGCATCGGCGTGTTGCATCTGTTTGCCTGGACGATGCAGAATATTAAACTCGAACTCAGACAGTCTAAGCCACCATCTTGCTATTCTTCGATTCAATGATGTTTTTGCTTTAATTGCTTCTACTGCTTGACAATCCGTAACGATTGTAAATGGTTTTCCTAAGATGTACATCCTGAATCGTTCAAGGCTCTCTACTACAGCAAGTACTTCTAGCTCATAACTTGAGTAACAGCTTTCCGCCGGATTCGTATGTCTACTGAAATACTGCACCGGTTTTAGTTTACCATCTTCTTCTTGCATTAAAATACCTGAAAGGCCTATTGCGGACGCGTCAGTGTGAACTTCATGTCTAGCGTTCTGATTAAAAATAGCTAACAGTGGCTCGCTACATAACAGGCATTTAAGTTTTTGGAACGCTCTTTCCCCTTCGCCTTCCCATTTAAATGTTGAACTTTTTCTCAAGAGGCAGTTGAGTGGTTCGGCAATTGCAGCATAGTTCTGTATAAACCTCCGAAAATATCCACTGAGGCCTAAAAATTGTCGAACCTCGTGCACGTTTTTAGGCGCTTGATAGTCGAAAATGGCCTTTGTCTTTGAACCTGGCTTAATTCCATTGCTGCTTACTATATGACCTAGTATTTCGATTTCGGTATAGAAGAACTTGCATTTTTCAATTTTGAATGTCATTCCTGTTTCTGCCACTACTTCCAATAGACGTCGGAGTTTGCATTCTCCCTCTGGAATGGTCTTACTGGGTATCACAATATCATCTAGATAAAGCAATATGGTTTCATCTCCAGTTCGCTGTAAAATTTTATTCATGGTACTTTGAAAAACTGCTGGGGCATTTTTCAACCCAAAACTCATTCTCAGAAACTCATACTGACTAGAGCATGTATTAAATGCTGTATACTTTCGGGACGACTGATTGATTGGGATTTGGTAATAACCCGATAAAAGGTCAAGGCATGTGAAATAACTGAAACCAGACAATTTTGCCAACTGTTCCTCAATATTTGGCATCAGAAATGGTTGGCTTTGAGTTAACATATTTAAATGTCGGTAATCTATACAAAGCCTGTCTTCATTATTCTTCTTCTTTACGAGTAGAAGTGGGGAAGAATACTCCGATTCACTTTCTTGAATTATACCATTGGCAAGGAGCTCGTCAACTATTTTTTGTACTCTTGGACGCTCGGTAAATGCGATTCGGTATGGGCGTTTATTTATTGGTTCACTTGATGTTAATGTTATCTTAAATTCGGAAATATTACACAGCCCTAATTCCGAAATATTTATAGCGAAGCAATGTCTAGATTCATTGACACATTTTAGTAGGCTCTGTTCGGCAACAGTACCTATTTCCTCATTATAGTTCAAATCCGAGAGATGTAATGCATTTTCATTTCGAAAAGCAGGTTTGGATGGAATTTGCTTGCACACTTCAAATTTAAGACTCTGATATTCCTTAACGATACGTACATGTTGTTGGTCCAAAAAGTCCCTACCAATTAAGACAGCAAATGCGAGCAATGGATCATCAACGACAACCAAATAAATGCGTGCCGTTACATCATCTATTGTGACCTCAGCCTGTACCTTTTCGAATGACTCAAATCCACCGCCACCAAATCCTACAAGTTTCTGATGCGTAGAGATGGCGTTTGTTTTTAACAGGGTAAAGTCATTCCGTCTTATAATGCTGCAATCGCTTCCGAAATCAATAAACGCAAGAAAGGATAAGTCGTTAACTAAAATCTGCTTGTAGTATTCATTTGTACACGTAGACAGAGTTACTAGGTTTACACGCCGTTCTTCCACTACAGCAGAAATATTAGGTTTTGTATTTGTAAGGACACATTGTTGTTCGGTGTGTCCGCTCCTATTGCATACCGTGCACCTTGAGCGACGAGATGGCTTGGAACAGTTAACGGAAATGTGACCTCGCTCAGAACAATTAAAGCATATTCTGTTTTCCGTCCCAGAACTATTTAGAGATGAAAGATTACGCCCGAGAAATTGTTTACGTCTATCGTAACTTGAATGAAAAGCTCTTTCAGTATCATATTGATATCTGCTCATTTCTTGTTGGCGTGTCATGTTTTCAAGACTTTTAATTTTTAAAAGTAAATCGTTGGTAGATGAAAACGTAAAGCCTGATAACAAATGCGCTAATGATGGGTTTCGAAGTCCTGATATAATGTATTTTGACATTGCTGCATCTGACAAATTTGCTTTCGTTCCCAAAGAGCGCATTGAGAAAAAATAAGTATCGAGATCTTCATCATTTTTTTTGAATCGACATGATAAGCGTATGTGAATGTCTGCTTCATTGATAACACATGGAAAACTGTCTTGTAAAGCGACGGAGAACGAGGAAAAACTATCGAAGAACGTCCTTTGTCCGTCAAACCAAATGCGTGAAGCGCCCTTCAGTTTAGTCGAAACCGCAAACAGAACTAGCTTATCATTCCAACCATATATCGATTTCAACCCATTGACGCGATCAATAAACTGCGTTGCAGTAAGTCCAGAAAATTGGTCGGATGGGTCAAATGTAGGCAAAATGTCTATTACATCAAGCAAGCCGCAAAATGTTGAGGACGTCGCAGAGTTCACTGGCTCTAGATGCTCTTTCGATTTCGCCATCTTGACCAAGTCTTCACATTTTTTTTCCAACTCATCCGAACGCGTTCGTAGCTGTTTAATTTCATTCTCCAATAGCTGAATATAGGATTCGTCGGAAGTTTCAGTATTAGTATCATTTGTGCTGTTAAGGATACAATTGTGTTTGAGGTTCTCTATTAGTTTGAGCTTCAAAGTATCCTTATTTCCCCGAACCGATAAACCCCTTTTTTTTAATTCACCCTTGAGGTCGACTACTGTCATTTTCTCTATTTGTTTGTCTGTTAATTCTTCAACTAACCCACCAATTTTTTTGTTGCTTGGAGTTTCCACAGAAACTTCATCACGTTTTCTTTTCCGCGTACGCATTTCTGCCATACTCTGAAGTAGAAAATCAAATACGTTTTTTTTTTTTGTTATGTTACATAGCTATTACCATATTCTATAATTTCTACAATACATTATCTACTCAGTACTCATACGTTTTTTTTTTTTTTTTTTATTTCTCTATACTTTTCTTTCCGTTTTTTTTTTTTTTTTTTTTTTTTTTTTTTTTTTAATTCATTTTCTCATTACGTATTTTTTTTTTTATTCCATTCGTTTTTTTTTTTTGTTTCTTTCTTTTGCACGCATGTACAACAAAAATGAACAACAACAAAAGAACCAATACAACAGCGAAATAGCCAACACCAACAGCAAATGCAGCTGCAGAACTCGACTCGACGTCGACAGCCGTCCGATTCCACATAAATAAACTTGCGGTACTTCGTCGCGACAGACAAATGGTAGTGGGTACGATTACGATATTCAAATGAACTGAATTGTAGAAAATTGGAAATAGGTAATGAAATAATTTTTCACTGTTTAAGCACAATTAAGATGATGGAAAAAAAAACAAACTAATTTAACACGCACTGTAACAGATAATACGGTCCGATAATGAATCAACATGATCGAAAAGGGAAGGGAAATAACAAAACTAATTTACAACGCACAATCTACACAGACAATAGGGATTCGCACCATTCAACATTTAATAAACTTTCTTCACCTTTTTATTCTTTTTTTTTTTTTTTAATAGTTAACAACTAATTTGTGGATGATCCCACTTCTGAATTGTTGTCGGCTCCGTAAAAATAACAATTACGACACGTTTATTTACTTTAATTCTATTTATTTAAACCCAAAATGACTAAAATGACTACTAGCTTCGTCGGTTTAGCGTCGAGTGACGAAAAAGTGTGTATGAATTGTCATGGACAGGCGATGCGATGGTGTGCGTGCCAATGCAGCGATGACAGCGATGAGTAGGGTTGCCTTACACAGTGGTAAAAATCAAAAATCAGCTGGTATGTTTCTAGATCTAACGAAGGCTTTTGATCTTGTTAATCATAAAACGCTGTTGAAGATACTGCTGATGTTTAACTTCCGAAGTAATATTCTTGGTTGGTTTTTATCATATTACCGCTGCAAAATCTGTATATTTACAAGGTTTTGAGGTTGTTCTACCTTCTAGGTTGTCATACCTACATAAGAAGGAATGAAGTGTATTCGCTGCGCTCATCGAATTCAGTGATTGTTCCTAAAGTTAGAACAGAACATTGCCGCTGAGTTGCCACAAACGCTGCTCCTTTTATGTGCAACAGATTGCCTCCGGATATACGCATTCACATAGGACACAAATTGAGAAACTGGCTACTCCTTACATCTGACATTAGCTTTTTAACGCAAATATTAGCTTAATTTCTTTACTGTCTCCATTCTCTTACCTAAAATCTTTGTCACTGTCTATATATCCTAAATCGATGACACACATATCGAGAATTGAAGAGTTACTAAATATCCAAGATGATGAACAAGAAGAAATTAAACAAAACTTCATTACAGTTGAGCTTGTGACGGAAACCCCAACAAACGATGAGATCGAAATCGTAATAAAGAAACTGAAAAAACTAAAAGCACCGGGGAACGAAGCATTTATAAAAAACTACTAAAACTACTCTGATGTGTAAAATATGGGAGAGGCAAGGACGCCGAGCGGATGGGCGTTAGGACTTATTTGGCCCATTCAAAAAAAGGAGAAAAAACAGAGGTATAACGCTCCTGAACATTACATATAAAATACTATCCAATGTAATACATGACAGGATAAGACCAATTGCTGATGAAGTATTAGAGGGAAGTACCAGTGTGGTTTTTGAAATCGAAGGTCAACTGTTGATCAGATATTTAGATTGAAACAAAGCATGGAGAAAAGCTACGAATACCTCATAGATTTGCATTTATTATTCATCGACTTCCAGTAAGTATTTAACAGCATTAAACACTCAAAACAGCAAGAAGTATTGATAATGCAAGGAGTTCCTGGAAAACTAGTAAGACTAGCGGTGATAACGACAAACGCCTCAAAAGCAAAATTATTAATTGAAGGCACAGAATTAGCTGAATTTTATATCAACAATGGTGTAAGACAAGGAGACGCGTTGTCTACGATGTTCTTCAATATGACTCTTCAACATGCCATAGCTCATCTGGAAAATGGTGGTAGCATATTTAACAAGTCATACCACGTGATGATTAAGTGATACTGGCTAACACGTATCGTCGTATTGTAGAAATATTTGTAGCATTGGGATCAAAAGCAAAACAAGTTGGACTCAAAGTGAATAAAAATGAAACAAAGTATATGAGAATTTCTAGGAACACCAGAGTAAGAAGCCGCCAAAATATAAGTATCGGCGACAACAACTTCGAAGGAGTTGAACATTTTAAATACCTTGGGGTTATATTATATTAAGAAACGATAATAGTATGCATTACTGTGTTCAAGAGGTAATACAAGTCGGCAACGCCTGTTATTTTGCACACAAAAAGCTTCTGCAATCCAAATTTATGTCTCGAAAATTAAAAACAACATTTTTTCCAAATTGAAGAAATACAGCACTAGATAGAAAAGAATAGAGACACGTCGCGCAGAAGGCTAAAATCTATCCAAAGATGTAACCCAGCAAGAAGAAGGAGACATGTCGAGAATTAAAGGTGCTTCTCGTTGAAACCGAATGGCAAGCGCCATTCATAGATAATTAGCTATGTGTTTAGATTTCGCTTTAAAGACAGCAGACAGCATTGTGTTTTGGAAGATTTAAATTCCACTCTGTTGGTGGTTCCCCATGCAGTAATGCTACTAATGCTACTAATATCGGAATTTCTGGAACATCTCCTATGACGATATACTGCGGATGTAGATGTCCGATGACACCTTTCTCGTTGGGTAAGCAGACGACATCGTGGCAGTGATAACGGAAAGAGACACTGAAAACGCGCAAAGAAAGTTGAACCAAGTCATGCGACGAACAACCTTCTGGATGGATGAGCACGGTCTTAGTTTGACAACAGAGAAAACTGAGATAGTTTTTCTTACGAAGAAGAAAATTCCGACACAAATAGACTTCCAAATTGGCTCTGAAGTCATTAAGAGCAAGGACGCGGTGAGGTATTTAGGATTGAGGCTTGACACAAGACTAACTTTCTGGCAACAGATAAAGTACGCAGCGAAAAGAGCCTCTAGAGTTACATTAATCAGTAGATTAATGGCGAATATAGGTGGTCCAACGCAAAGTAAGTCCATGCTATTAATGTCGACAACGCATTCCATTCTCCTATATGGAAGTGAGATCTGGGCAGACGCGCTTTGACAAGAAAAGTACCGGAGCAGATGGCAGCAGTGCAAAGACGTGGAGCTCTACGCGTGGCTAGCGCTTACCGAACGGTGTCGGAATCAGCCGTCCTTGTAGTCGCAGGAGTGACTCCCATCGATCTCCTATCGGCACGAAGGAAGTACGTCCACCAAAAAAAGGCGGAAATCTGATTGGAAGCGGCAAACGATACGGAAGTGGCAAGAGCACTGAATCTCGGAAAGCAGAGGAAGGTGGACAGCGAGGCTGATAAGAAATGTGGCTGAGTGGAAAGACCGGAAACACGGGGAGGTCAACTACTTCGTCACCCAGTTCCTCACCGGACACGGAAATTTCAAAGCCTTTTTACATGGGATCGGCAAAACGGATAGCCCAGCCTGCCAGTACGGCGACTCCCCAGCAGACGACGTACATCACACATTTTTTGCCTGCAGAAGATGAGAAGCCCAACGCACAGCACTGGAAAACAGCATTGGTGCCTTCAACCCAGAAAACATAGTGGATAAAATGCTGACGAGTGACCTGAACTGGGGAAGAATTTGCCAGTTTGTGGAAGATATTCTCAGAAGAAAGAAAAGAGAAGAAGAACAATACCGGGAAAGCACGTAAACCCGATAGGGTGTAGGATCACAGCCCCTTGAAGTAATGCGAAGAGCGGTCCCAGGAGGTTGTGTCAGAAGCCACAGGGTTGGGAGGAGTTTTCGTCCGTATGATCCGAAAACATGTGGAGAGAGCCGGACACACGGGGGGAAATACCGGAATTCAATGAGCTTAGCACACGCTGTCGTTCCCCTTCTACAGCCGAAGAGAAGAGACGTGAGTCCACGAACGAATATGAAAAGTAGAGGGTACTGCCGTCAGCAAATGAATATATTGGATTAGAAGTAGCACATAAGAGATTATTGATGAAAATAAAAAAGAGTGTCAGAGACATAACGAAGCCCTGGGGCACACCGGCATTTACTTTGTGAATATGAGACTGGAAACCATCCAAGACAACTTGAATTGAACGTCCCGAAAGGTAATTTCTAATAAATTGAAGGCGAGATTCATCGATCATAAATGCATGCATCTTCGACAAAAGTGCCTGATGCCAAACTCTGCCAAATGCCTTAGAAATATCAGGTGCAACTATCTTGCTTTCGTCAGATCTATGTTTGCTTTGCTTTCACCTTTCGGTGAATGACTGCCGGTCATTGAGAAGTTAACATATTTTGAGATATTTCATGAGCTGACGGTTTATCAGCGTTTCCATGAACTTTGAAAGAAGGGACGTAAGTGCAATGGGACTAGAGAGAAGAAAATTCGCTTCTTTAAAGACGGGCTGGACAAATGCTATATTCCATCTGCTCGAAAAGAGTCCTAAAGAGAAGGATTGATGAAAAAGCTTACGCAGCGGTTTTGCCAGCAAGGAAAAACACCTCTTCAGAAGAAAGGGGCGTTGCGGCGTTGTGCTGACCGCAAAGTGTGCAGGAAAAAGATTGGCCTTGTTCAAAGAACTGAAAGTCGGAATGTCATTGTAAATAAGCGTTGAAATGGAGGATTGCGAATGACTAACAATTTTTACTGTATTTGGGACATTGTAGTATTTTCTGCCTCAGTTTTTGGTTTTGTTGAAATTTCACATGCTTAAGAAAAACATTGCAGGCATTCATGTCTCGTTTGAAGTTTTCGGTTTTTCTCTGTCGGATTAGTCTTGAAGGACCGAAAAAAACATTTCTCTAACTCTGACAGCCGCTCTAGAGCTCGAGTCGTGCCATTCCTTTTCTTTTAGTTTGATACTCCTCATACAATGAGGGAGTCAGGATCTCATTCCAAAGAGAATAGTGTCTGTGATCATATCATATGTCATTATCGAGGAAACATTATGACCAGTTAAAACTCCTAAACAAGCTGTTAAGTTCGCTCCAATTGGCTTTCTCGCATTTGCATAGAGTTCTGTTAGGAATCTTTTCTCTAACTTTGTACCTTAGACACTGTTAGGAGTACGAGAAATTAGCTGATATGACACATTGGTCCGACGACCCTATAGGGGAGATCACATCAACGTTGATCAGGGTGAGAAGTTAAAAATAAGTCCAGGGCATTGGCAGTTTGACTACCATTGTCTGGTATTCCGTGAGCTCATTTACAGGTTGGGTTAAGTTCTTTTCCGCAGCAAAGATCAAAACACACCATCCTTCGGGTGTTGTCTCTCCAAAATGTCGAAGCGACCCAGGATTGTGTATATTGAAAAAGCCCGTAATAATGATTTCAGTATAAGGAGTCAGACAGCGCATTAAAGTCGTTAAAGGTCGAATTGCTGTCCAGTTAGGGGCTTCTATAAATATAGCAGATTTTTTTAGGTGTTATTCCCTTATATCAATAAGTAACAATGTTCCAACGAAATTTTTACCCACAGTCCGCTATCCATCGGTTACATGCATCCAGTATGATAGCAGTGACCGTGTGCAAGAAACAACACTTTGACCAGGAGCAGGAGATGGAGGATTCCCGCACTATTTATTTTTTTGCACTAAACGGCATTGATTTTGGGAAGTGGGAGATGGTTGGAGTAGTTTGTGTTTTCTTGTTTTTTTTTTCTTGTTAATTGGCACAACATTTCACGAGCTTTAGTCTTTGCACTCAGCTGAGGTCAACTTGGCATTCACCTTAGTTTTTCGAAAATAGTGCTAGTGAAAATAGTGAAAATAGTGCCCACATTACAGTCAGTGGTTAATGTCACCAAAAAATGATCAGAAATTATTTTTTTAAGAATATGGACGACGATCTCTATTTCTAGCAGAATGGCGCTACGTGGCATACTATTCAGGCCTCAGAAGCCAATAGCACTGAATATTCATCTTTACACGGACATATTCCTGTCGAGCTTATCTGATTGCCTAGAATGACTATGAGAATTTTCAGTGTTCTGTGAAGCTCGGAAGGAATCTAACCGAAGAATTTGATTTAAAAATATATTTAAGACAACGTTATGCGCTGCCTTGAGCATCATACTTGAGAAAGTTGTGCGAATCTCGCAAGAACACAAATGGAAACCCAACGTCAAACAAAAGTCACAATAGATGACTATAATTATTATTACAGCGCGGATGAAGATGTTCTTATTCGTTTTAAATGCAAGAATCTTTGAAGAATTTTTGATCTCTTTGGGTTGATGGGCTTTGGTTGAGGAGATATAACAGCGAACTCCATGAGCCGTACAGCGACTGACATACGAATATAAACCCTTCTGCACGAAGAGTCTCAAGAAGGGACGATGGAATAAAGGAAGATCTTACGATATTTTGCGCATATAGATGAAACAGGGTTTTAACAGTCAGCCAAAGACAGCGACAATTTGAGAAGTTTATTGGCTGAAGGCCAGATGCAGCCCAAACTGTAGCGCCATGTAAATAAGTAAGTTACAAAACTGAATAAACTGCATATCACTCGAATACATATTACTTAAATTAAATAGTTACCTAACTAGGCGTTACCATCTTAAATCCGTAACATGAATGTGTGTCAACGTATTGTATGTACGAGTACTTACGTATAAAATCTAATTTAACAAAACTTTCGCTAAATTCATAAATTCCTTTAAAGCCACGATTTTGGGTATTTGCGGTTCTTGGCAGCGTATAAAAATGAACAAAAAGACTCGATTCACTTGAATATAAAACTAAATTTCTCTGTTGTCCGCAATATGTTCCGATTAATGCTGACGAATTATCGGGACCGTCATACACCTTGACATAGTCAAATGGGCAGCTATAAGAAAAAATCGAAAAAAAGCCAAAGAAAACCGTTTTTGTTTAATTATTTGGAGTTTTAGAATTTGGTTGTACTTACTGTGGTCCGCCAAAAAATAGATCAAAATCACGAAATTCTAATCTAACTCTTTGATTTGTTTCACCGAGAAATTGATATGTACACGACATATCCTTTGGATAGGCACCTGGATAAGTTGGCGATATTAAAGCACCCGTTTTATTGATACTCATACTAGGAGTGATGGTATAGGAACATGGTGATCCAGCTATTGGTATACCAATTTCATATTCCGCTACAAAAAATAGACACAACAAAATATTCCATCAACAATTTTAATTAAAGACAAAAAATGTTTTCAATGGGCAGTAAGTAATTACCCTTTTAAATCGATTGGAGAGCAATACTTACATGCACTTAAAAATCTATAGTGTCCTTCGAATAAATCAGGCTCTGTTACATTTTTATTGGTAAAAAATGATATTGCTATTGCCCGGTGCATGGATATTCGCCGGCGTGGAGGTATTGTACCACAGAATCGTCCGCCGAATGGTGAATTAATTAAATCAGCTGGATCCGATGATTGCACCTCTGAGTATATATCCATATATTCGTGAACACAACTGTGAATTATTAAAAACAAAAAAAAAAAAAATCAATTTCACTTTAAGTATAACGGCAATGTCATTGGAAGATACAAAAAAAATATAAAATGAAACCAAATTACAAAAACTGGAAACCTCTGCGATGGGGGTTAGATTAATAACTTTAGCCAATCAAGCCATCAACATGCCAAAATGCTTTTTGTGGTTGATGTGGCAAGGATAACGATTTCATTTATTTCTCCCTTTGTTTTGTTTTTTTCTGTTTTTCGGTTTAATATTTTACATTAAGGTGATGAAAAGGGATACACAAAAATAAAAATTCATTACAAAAAAAAACAATATGTAAAAGGTAACAAAATAATTGTACCTCCGAGTACATGCCGGAAACTTTGAAAAGGGTGGTGGAAGCAATGTTGAACACTTTAGTTGTTTAATTAAATTTAACATGTCTATGATTTGTGGTTAGGATGACTTAAGGAGTTGAAAGAAACACAACTTAGCTATGACGAGAAGAAATATGTTAATCTGGCCGCGCTCTGCAGGTAGGCCTAAATCCTTTGCTAAACTCATTCCAGCCGATATATATAGGCTGGTCCTGTTTATCATTATTGGTTCGAAAGGTAGATTTACTGTGCATACATAGGGGCGCATAAGAACTTTCGTTTTCTCGATAAGGGTATCGACTTGGGATAAACAAAAAGAAGGTCTTATTTCTCGTATATACTGGAAAGTAGTAAGAGCTTCTTGAGAAGGCTGGCATACATAGTTGGAGTATTCTCAACAAAACACAGAGGTTCTCGAAGTGTGAACCATTCGAATTATTTGAATACTTTCATGATACTTTCATGATATTCATGAATACTCAGTGTCTGCGTGGCAGAGAACTAAAGTGAATGCCATAACGAGAGAAAAAAATCGTCAGTAGATATCCATATCGACTTCTACCGCGAGCATCGAACTTGTCGATTTGTAGAGGCTGAGTAGGGTCAATGAATCTCGAGAACAAATTCTCCAGGAATATCCGGATACCTGGCGACCTCCGGATTAGCTAGCCTGTCTGTATACAGCGGATCTCTGTACAGATGGACCACCCTTTCTCCGCTACTCGTGGGACCATATCATGGATCACGCACCAAATAATACAAAACACGAGGCCGGTACTCCTTTAATACCGGGTGGTAGAACGGTGACTGCACCGAATACCGGCAAGGCTCCTGTATTGTCGAGAGCAGGTAAGACTGTGGCAGACCATGGTGCACCATCCTCTAAAGGCAAGCGCAACGAGCATAAAAATAAATCTTCAGGGAGTCTTAAGACTGTGGCAAGCCATGGTCCTATCATTTCCTCCACCCCTGGAGCTCAGCCGCATCGGCAAGGTCTACCTAAGGCGCTCTACGCAATTCGCATCATCAAAATCTTCGGATCCATCCCGGAGGTTGAGATAAGAGCGCACGTAAAGCGCAAGATTGAGTGGGCTAAAAACATCCTAAAAGACGGATTACCCACTGCTTCCACTACTCCCAAAATTCCAAAAGACTCCTCCAAGCGCCAGCGATTGTTGGAGGAAACCGTGGCGGTTTCCAAGAGGCCCAAAACTCATAGTACCAAAACCCCTGGGCCATCCAACAGCATATCTCTGAGTTCTTTCAGTGAAGTCCTAAAGGACGCAATAGTCAACGCGGTAATCGATAGGAACGATACCGACGGTTCCATTACACCTGAACGGTGACAGCTGGTCAAGCTGAAGCTTTCGAGCAACTTCCTGGTCATCATTCGTAAAAACCCCGGACCACCTCTCATCACAAGCGAAGCTGGCTGGCACCAAGGCCACGTCAAGCTCATCGCGTGTGCCAACCAGAGATCTCTTGATTTCTTCACTAAGACCATAGGTAGTTTGGGAGAGATTTGGCCAGGTGCAAAACTCTGTCTAAGTGTCTAAACAGGACATCCCTAGCATACCTAGAACTTGCACCTGGATACCAGCCGAATCCTTCTCCCCAGAAAGTATTCTGGAAATCATCAGGCTCCGTAACCCGACCCTCCCGAAACATGCCTAGAAAGTCGCGAAATTGGAGGAACTAAGGGGATCTTATAGATGCGCGTTGGTCGTGATCAATAAGGGATCCCTTAACCCTCTAGCACAGACAAAAGGCATGATTTGGTTCAGATTGGAGTCTATACATTTAAGGGTCTACAAAAAGGATGAGCTGAATGCTGATAAGCAATCTCCTCCTCCTTTAACGGAGACACCACAAAACACAACTTTAGATCTTGGAGCTTCGATATCCCTTCCAGAAATGGAAGACTAGAGACTGCCAAAGGCTCCTCCTGGCTGGCATCGGCTTACCTTGGCCACGACCATATGAACCCTTTCCCTGGTGATAACCTAGAAAGGGTGGTACTGAAAGCTGGAAGGCAAAAACCTGGCCTCATCATCGGATGCGACGCCAACGCACGTCACGCGGTATGTACCGACATCAATGATAGAGGTGAGCGACTTTTTGACTATATTTTAAGTACTAACCTCTTTATTTGCAACATTGGCAATGAGCTCACTTTTATAATTAGAGACCGACAGGAAGTGCTAGATATCACTCTTGTCTCCGACAGCATCACTCAAAGGCTAACGAACTGGATGGTATCGTTTGAACACTCTTTTTCAGACTACAGATACGTCCGGAATATTCCGGAACTACCGGAAAACTGATTGGCCAAAATACAGAGGAATACTGTAAGAAACGCTATCCTCTGAACTATCAATGCCTCGCATGACACTAATGAATTTGACATGAAAGTCAAGGAATTTACTCTGGCTATTCATCAGGCTATGGCCGCTTCCTGTCCTCTTATTTATTCAACCTAGAGCCAAGAAAAAGCCACATTGGTGGATATCGGCACTGGGACTGCTCAGAAACACTTGTAGAAAACTTTTCAATATAGCAAAAAGCACAAGAAAAGTGACTAACTGGGACTCATACAAAGAATCCCTCAAATTATACAAAAAAAGAACTGAGGAAGATAAAGCTACAATCCTGGAGGTCATTCTGTGACATCGCGCTAAGAAAAATCCTCTCTATAAATCCTATGATGCATAGCAGTTTGATAAAAACCAATGGCTCCTGGACAACCTCAAGTAATGAATCACTCAACCCGCTACTGGACATCCACTTTAAAGGTAGCTCCCAACTCGCGGCCAGTAGCAGCCCAAACAGGCCTACTGTACCCGGGACCAAAATTCATGGTCTGATTACAAGAGACAAACTGTTCTGGGCGCTGCATAGCTTCGAACGATACAAGTCTGCTGGTCCGGACGGTATAATAACTGACGATCTACAGAGGTCCTCAGATATTATTCTGCCTGTGCTAGAAAATATTATGAGGAGCTCTGTAGAACTTTCATATTCCACTGTCATGGAGAGAAGTCAATGCAGTTTTCATTCCCAAAGCCGGAAAATGTTCTCATGTTGTCTCAAAGCACCTCAGACCTATAAGTCTATCACCTTTCGTTCTGAAAATTCTAGAACGACTGATTGATAACCATATACAAGCTAAAATTGATCCAAGACTTCTGTCAACGGCTCAACATGCCTACTGTAAGGGAAAGTCGGTGGAAACGTCATGCCTTTAACAACATCAACACATCCGCAATCACGATTGCGCTATCAACTCTACAGGTAGACAATTAACTTGGAAAGTTGATCGGTCTTATGCTAAACAGCAGGATAATCAACTCCAAACTGGGCGAGACTTCTGCTAAAAGATGTGTCGGCAGAGATACGCCGCAAGGCGGTGTCCTCTGTCCCCTTCTCCGGAACTTAGTAGTTAATGAACTGCTGATATACCTGGAAGCGGGTAGTAGCAGGGTGATTGCCTATGCGGATGACGTTGCTATAGCCGTCTCAGGTAAGCATCTTAATATAATTAAAGAACTCCTTCAAGTAAATCTCAATAGATTAACCCGTTAGGCAGATCGCTGTGGATTGGGAGTAAACCACCATAAAACTGATTTTGTCCTCTTTTCCAGGGAATACAAAATTCCAATTATAGACCCTCCCTCAATAAACGGTACCAGTTTAGTATTTTCCGTTACAGCAAAATATTTGGGTCTCATTTTTGACAGGAAACTAAACTGGAAACCTAACATTCAAGAAAGAGTCAATAAAGCTACAATAGCCATTGGGAATAAATGGGGCCTTCAACCTCGCATAACCCACTAGCTATACATCTCGCTCATAAGACCAATACTTACTTATGGAGTTGTCGTCTGGTGGACGGCCTTAGAAAATGCTAAGCAGAGTCCAAAGAACAGCATATACGAGTATATGCATAAGCGGAGCCCTATGATCTATTCCCTCTGCGGCATTAGACATTCTGTTTCACACACATTCTGTTTCACACCCCTAGATATTTTCAGCAGGTAAGTAGCCGCGGCTGCAGCTGTTCGCCTTAAAGCGACTACACAGTGGACAAATAATTAATTTGGCCACGCTAACATTCTTAATACATTAGGTACCCTCTCAGAGAACATCGATTACACCTGAACTTTGGTTTGACAAAAACTTTCAAGTAAGCTTCCCCTCTAGATCATTCTGAGAGGAAGATGAATTCATGGAGGATAAGTCAATCCATCTCTACATAGATGGATCTAAATCCGATAGCGGAGTTGGTGGCGGTGTTTTCTCAGACAAGCTAAATCTGAGCTTCTCCTTCCGTCTTTCAAATCACAGTAGCGTGTTCCAGGTGGAAATTTTGCCGATTAAAGAAGCTCTGTCCTGGCTGAAGAAAAACGTGATACATATCTGCAAAGGAAATCCGCATCTTTTCGGATAATCAGGCCACTATCAAATCCCTGGACTCGGTCTCATTATGTTCTAAAACCGCCCTTGAATGCCGATCATCTCTCATGGAGATGGCAGAGCAGTCCAACATTCACCTTTGTTGGGTGCCGGGCCACAGAAACATTTCAGGGAACTACAGAGCCGTTTAACTCGCCAAATTTGGAACCACTCTACCTATTCTACCGGAAAAGGGAAGGATCTAGAAGCTTTCTTCTACAACAACCTAAACGATCTAAAAAAATATAGATGTAAACAGTCTCCTATGTTTCAGCATACGCTAAAATTGGTTCCATTTGTAAAAGGATAATAGACCCACGTGGCATCACAATGGGCCAATTGACCTAAGTGGGTTGGTATTTCCAACAGCCACTCTTACCTATACTACCTACCCTACCTACCCGTATCGTGTCCGGAGATAAAGTGTGCAGCTTTCTTAGACCAAGTAAATGAGGTGGATGGCCTTGAAAGGGTAGTGGTATATAGCTTAGACTAGGTTGGGGGCCTTTATTACGCGTCATTGCACTTAGGTTTATTTTCATCCATTGTTTGGTGAAATTAAAAGGATTGAAAAGGAAATATACGCATGTCACAGAGAGACGACAGGTGCTATCAAGAGCACGACGACTCACTCAACAGAGAAGAGAAACATATCGGCGGAAATGACATCCACTGAGAAACGCTTTAATTTAGGATTTAGGTTTTTAAAAACAGTAGCGGGAAGTAGACTTTAGTAGCCATCACGCGGTTCAAATATTCCAGCAATCGTAAGGGGACTTAGCTATACCCTGATCAATCTACTGTCTACCAGATTGGTCATACTGCGATCGACACCACACAGAGTGTTGGGTGTTCAAACCTTCCGAGGAGTTAATGTCGACTGGATCATTAGCTTGTTGCAGCCGGGGTAGGAATGTGGACATCACAGCCACAACGGAAGCAAGTTAGACCACCAAACTTTGATGTCGAAAAGTTGCTAGAATCGCGTTTACTTCAAGCATACACAAACTATAGAACACCAATGAGTTATTAGAGAAACTGCTTCTGATGTGATTGGTTTGCAAAGCGACACCACAAAGAAACTTCTGGTTGGACGATGAATGTAGGTAGGTACATGCATTCAAAGCTACATACAGAATGAGTATTAACTATGTACTATTATTAGAACCACTTACACAGAAAGTGGCAGTGGATGGTTCACTCACACCTTATGGCGCGATAACGGAACCAATCGAATCCACTTTCCTAATCAGGTAGGAGCTCTAATTAGGTATGGAAGAGCACAGTTGATAAGGAATCTGTGGGGATGTTTTGGATGGAGCTCAAGGACATTTCAAATCTTCGAACACCATAGAGGGCAGGCGTTATTGGCACTCTAAGCCACACAAGTGGTCAGATGATTTAAGTAAAGAACGTAAGTACTTCAGTAACATTAAAATGTCATCACTACACCTTTAAGGATGTGAGTTGCTGACTACCAGATAGTCTATCCGTATGTTAGGTATGTACGCGTAGTTGTTGTCTTCCTGTCTAAAGAAAATTCGATTATCTTATTCTCATTATACATCTCTTCATAGCCAAAGTACAATAGCTTAATTTCTATTTATATGAGCGGTTCTAAAAATATCTAATTAGATTGGCCAATACAGCAACCAACCAACCAACCTCGATTGTTAAAACAGTCTTAAGTCGGGGGAACGATGACAGATAACCTTTTAGTTCAATGTTGACGGTCGTTTTAGCAATTTTTTATCACCTAGGCACTTCAAGTGCACGAACATTTAACTTATTAATTTAACAATAATTAATATCAATTAATAAAGCATTGGTTTCTTGAAGTTGGAGCCCTACTCCATCTAAAGGGTCCGCCATCTAACGTTTTTTTTTTCAACTAGTGCTCATTTCGTGAATGGTAACACATAGCTCATGTCTGATTTGACAGATAATTATTTTTATCCTTCCGCTGAACGAATATGGTTGTGTATACGCTTGAACAATGCTGGGAAATATTGCCTGCGATCGACTTAGAGAAGATGCCGATTTTGACAAAAAAAATCATCTTTTCAGATGAAGCTCATTTTGATCTTGGCGGGTATGTAAACAAGCAAAATTGTCGCATTTGGCACAGAAAACCCTTACGCATACATTGAAAAGCCGATACACCCAAAACGAGTTACCGTTTGGTGCGGATTTTGGTCCAGAGGCATAATTGGGCCATTTTTCTTCGAAAATGAGCAAGGAGTGGCCGTTACAGTCAATGGAGATCGTTATCGGGCCATGTTGAATGAATTTTTGTTCACAAAAATTGAAGAGGAGGATATTGGCAACATTTGGTTTCAACAGGACGGCGCTACGTGCCACACAGCCGAAGCTACACTCGATGTTTTGCGCCCTGTTTTTGAAGATCGCATTATCAGCCGCAGAGCTGATGTCGTTTGTCCACCTCGGAGCTGCGATTTGACACCGTTGGACTATTCTTTGTGGGGTGCCGTAAAAGGTAAGTGTTACGCCGACAAGCCAGAGACAATTGACGCTTTAAAGGACAATATTCGTGAAGCCATTGGTGAAATACAGCTGCACACAATCGATAATGTGCTTAAAAATTGGACCAATCGTGTAGGCTACTGCATGGCTAGCCGAGGCAGCCATTTGAATGAAATTATTTTCCATTATTAACCGGAAGGATAAAACTAATTATCTGTCAAATCAGACATGAGCTAAGTGTTACCATTCACGAAATAGGCACTAGTTGAAAAAAAAAAAACGTTAGATGGCGGACGCTTTATAATCTTGTTTAGGTATAGATAGAAGGCACGTCATATCCTTAAAGGGCTATCCATCCGCCTAAATGTATGTAAACAATTTCATGCGATGAAATATATAAAAAAAATAATATAATTAAAAATGATCCTCCGGTTGACGCTAAAAATTCAATTAACAAAAGACGGTGCTTTCAAAAGTATTTAAGACAAAATTATATTTGACAGAGATTCAACCCCCATTAAGAATTTCCAACGAATTAACGTTGGATTTCTCTTTCAGTTCACGAACTCATTATCCGATTAATTGTTATATAATTTCTAAGTAAATCCAGCAAATACGAGTATCTTTTCTGTTCATCATATAAAATATTAATGAGATATTTAGACCAATTTACTAGGTAAAGGGCGGATAAAAGAAACTTCTTCAGAAAACGATGAAGCGTGAATGGGACAATACACAGTCGGATAACTTAAATTCAATGGTAGATTTCTTTAAAAAATTAATTAATTAAAATTAAAGGCTCAGTGATAACAATGTAAATTAATTATTGATTGAATTTTCATTTAACTTTTTGTTTTCACTTATACCCTTCCGGAGATAGTGTCTTCAAAAAGGAATTTTCGAAGGAACATTTCGCTGGACATGATATTCTGGGATTATTTAAGCGTAGATAAGGATACGAAAACAGAAGTAATCAGAGTATTTTGAAATTTGAATTTTACCCAAATGTTTATTACTTAGTTTGATGGGTTTGGGATATTACTTCGATGACCCCAGGCTGGCTTAAAAAGATTTCAAAAACACAATAGAAGAACCTACTTTTCGATGTAAAAGGATTTTATGATGGTAAAGTTGGGATCTAGATATCGATTGGGCGGAAAACTACTGTTTACTCAACACAATGATTGGATTACCTCCTGGTAACCTTGATAAAACTCTACATATTAGAAGAACTCTACATTTCTTAATACCAATGGCTACCAAAGCAGCTACAATGCCTCAGATTACACTCTGACGAACTTTACCCATTGGTTTCTGGAGTTCCAGATTCCATCGAATTTGGAAATAGGAACTTGTGGTATAAATTACTGATCCCAAGTAAGATTAAGTCAAAACGGGGAATGATGCTTTGGTCCGCTGACAACATCAGGCATCATAAGAAGTGCAAACACTGTGCCAATCAACTGTGTGAGCTACCCAAAGAAGAGAATGTTTTCATTCAAGCAGAGGGCTACGATATGGAAAACGAAACTCTTATCTCGGGTGCACACTTGCGTCTTTTTAACGAGCGGGGCCGTAGCGGCACCGCATTTGCGTCTTACAGTACTCACAAATAAATTGAGTGGTGCACACACACCGCGGTGCGCAGCGTCATTCTTATGGGTAAAAAGACTCGCCGGTTTCCACGAGACCGCTGAGTCACCGCAGACGAGGTTGCGTCTTTCAGTACATTGTTTAGTATTGAGCAGTGCACACATGCGTGATTTTGCAGCTAATTAAATTCGAAAGAAAGATGTCAAACAATTATTATTTATAGAATTATTTATCAATGAGATAAACAGGTTTCCAGAAATATGGAGTGTTACTTCCGAGGCATACCATGACCGGCAAAAAGAAAACAGCCGGGATAAGTGTTTGCCGAGTATTTTCTAAAGATTTCGAGGAGAAAAACGATAATGCCAAAAAAAAGAAATATGTAAGTACCTTCTTTTACTTTATTTTTACTTAACATTTATACACATAGTGTTTGGGATCGGAGCATCGTTATTCAAAATTAATTAATTATTGTTGAAATATGCCAAACATTGTCTAATTTGCCTTATATTACCAGTTTCTCATGCCTCGATGCAACACTATAAAATTTAATTTGATATTGTTTAATCTAACGGGTGCATTCACTCTCTTTATCGTATGCTCATTACTCAGTACTCATGTTATGTATGTAAAATTTAATTCGTTCTTCTGGATTTGACCGTCAACGAGTAAGGTTGTTCTTTGCACAAAATAATTGAAATAAAAACAATAAATTTATAACGTCACTGAATTGTGCGGTTTGACTAAGGTTTTTAATTGTTCGTATCACAGCTCGTTTTGGATTAGAACCGAATTCGAAGAAATACGCAAACATTGGTCCTTCGAGCCGGATTTTTTTTTCCTTTTTGTCGTGATTTATTGAAGTAAACCAAAAACACCCAAACAGATTAGTCAAGCCGTATATTTGACTTAAAAAAAAAAAAAAAAACTTGTACGAGTAATTCCAGGTGCTGCTTATCGTGTTCGTTATTAATACGCCTCGCGATAATTATTCCTTAGAACTGATTATATATATAATAGTTTCACTGGTTTCATTTCACTTAATTTTAAATTTTCATACCTAACTAATAGAAACATCCTACTTGCAATGACTTCTCAACAGTTGCGTGGTAATGCAAAGGCGCGAATCACACGTGCGGTAATTTTTAGTGAATCGATCGATAGCCAGGTTGAATTAGAGATGCTCGAAATTCGCTCAAATAAATTGGACGAATCTTGGGGGGAATTTTCATCCCATCATGTTGCATGTTTGGATAGTCTGGCAGAAAAGCAGGTTGAGGAATTCGAAAAAGAGTTTTTGGAATATGAGAATAAGTATTTTTTAGCTCAAACAAAACTTACTAGAGCAATTCGGGAAAAACAGGCTGCCAAAAGGCAAGGTGAAGTGATTGAGCAAATAGCAAGCCAACAATCAATTTTGTTGGAGAATTTAAATTCATCTAAGAACACGTGTTCGGAAATTAGCCTTCCTAAAATTACTGTGCCTCCGTTCTCTGGTGACTACAAAGATTGGCCGTCTTTTCGGGATATTTTCACGGGCTCTGTCGATAACAAAAAGAATCTAACTGCGACACAAAAATTCTACTACTTAAAGTCGTTTTTGAGAGATGAGGCCGCGGAGGTCATTAAACATATTCCAGTCTCCGAGTCAAATTATATTGAGGCCTGGGAAAGGCTTGATAAGCGCTACAATCGGGTTCATTTACTTATTCAGTCATTTATTCAAACCTTCATGTCGTTGCCTTCTATGAGTGCACCAAGCTCTTACTTGCTTCGCAAAATTACAGACGGTGCTGATGAAGTACTTCGCGGACTACAGGCAGCAGGGAAAAATGATCGGGATCCTTGGCTTATATATTTACTTCTCAATAAACTTGACCAAGACACACGTCATGCATGGGCTAAAGAATCGGGTACACGAGACGACTGCTCTCTTTATGATTTGATTGAATTTCTCGAACTACGATGTGACTCATTCGAATCGTATCGGCTCCCAAATCGTTCCGCTTTATCGCGTGGAAGACAATCAGTTTCAATTCGAGCACATGTGGTCGAATCACAGGAAAACAATTCACGGTGTCCGAGGTGCAAAGGAGACCATTTGCTGCCGCAGTGTTCCGTATTCCTTGAACATAGTATTGAATCACGTCGAGCATTCGTTAAGAAAAATTCTCTATGTTTTAACTGTCTTCGAGTAGGACATTCATCTAACAAATGTCGCAGTTCATTTCGTTGTCGCGTGTGCAAATCTCGCCACCATTCCCTTGTTCATTTAGAGGATTCTAAGAGTCTTCCTTCTTCATAGCAAGTCCTTAGTTCATCGGGAAATTCATCAGGTTCGTGTCACCGTGATTCCACAAATAGTTCCGCCAAAACTAGGTCTGATTCTCATTTAGTCGCAAACCATTCGCTTGAACTTAGCCATCGGAAGCAAACGATATTGCCTACAATTCTTGCTAAGATTCAGGATAGCCAAGGTCAGTTTATAGAATGTCGCGTGTTACTTGATACTGGTTCGCAGTCATCGTTCATTACAGAGTCATTGGCTCAACGGCTGGGACTTCCTCGTACGCACTCTCGTATTCCTATATTAGGACTTTCGTCAACGGAAGCCGGTCATACTAAAGGCTGTCTCTCCATTAATCTGGTTTCTTGATTTGGTACATCATATCTATCCCTCAACGCATTTGTCTTAAGGAAATTGACATCAAATTTACCAAGTCAGTCGTTCGACACATCGTCATGGAAGTACATACAAGGTTTGGATCTGGCAGATCCATATTTCAATATTTCTCGATCGGTGGATGTACTTCTAGGTGCAGACCGAGTCTGGACGCTCTTGAAAACTGAACGTATTCATGGCCCGGAGGGAAAACCTTTAGCCTACAGTACGTCCTTTGGTTGGATCATAACAGGAGAGTTACTCGATACTAATTCATCCGATATAACGTTATCGCTCTTTCATTCGACCGTTGATATCGACGCTCTCTTGCAACGCTTCTGGGAGTTGGAGGAAGTCTCTCCCTTTAGGGATCAAACAGCTGATGATCCAGCTGAAACTCTATTTCGCAAAACTGTCTCTCGCTCTAATGATGGACGATACGTCGTTTCGCTCCTCTTCAAAAGTCCCTCGCCAACCTTTGGAAACACTCTGAATGCTGCCCTTTCTAGGATGCACTCCATGGAACGTCGATTTCGCACAAATTCAAACCTACATCGATTATATTCTCAGTTTATGCAGGAGTATATAAATCTGGGGCACATGGAACTTATACCCTCTGCTGAGAAAGAGACTGTACATGGGAAATATTTCTATCTCCCACATCACGCTGTATTGAAGCCAGATAGCTCATCAACTAAGCTGCGCGTTGTGTTTGACGGTTCTGTCCACGATTCCCTGTCAAGTCGCTCAAGTTGCACATTGGCCCTCCGATTCAACGAGATTTGATAGGTGTCTGTTTACGTTTTCGCCAGCATAAATATGTATTTACGGCTGACATTGTCAAAATGTTTCATCAGATTTGGGTATGTGATCAAGAAACTGACTTCCAGCGTATTGTCTGGCGTCAGACTCCTAACGAAGAGATCAAACATTTTAAATTAAAAACCGTCACATACGGAACCGCCTCTGCACCTTTCTTGGCTGTGCGTGTCTTAAAACAACTCGCTGAAGACTACAAACATAAGTACCCAAGCGCAGCTAGAGTCCTCCTCAACGATGTCTACGTCGACGATGTTATGACGGGGGCAAATTCAATTGAAAGGCTATTAGAACTGCAAGCTGAACTTGTAACACTTCTATCTGAAGCTAATATTCAACTCAAGAAATGGAGTTCCAACTGCTGGACCCTCCTTTAAAACCCGTTTCTATTCCGCGTTTAGAACTCTGTGGTGCTTTACTGCTTTCGAGACTATTAAAACTTGTAAAAAATTCGTTTAGTTCATACTCACCAAAAGTATCGGCGTGGTGTGATTCAGAAATAGTTTTACATTGGCTGTCATCTCCCCCTCGCCGTTGGGCAACCTTTGTTGCGAATCGCACAGCTGTCATTTTAGAAACAATTCCAAGACACTCATGGCATTACGTCGCATCGGAATCTAATCCCGCTGATTGCGCTTCGCGTGGTGTATCACCTTCGAACCTCGTAAATTACCCTATTTGGTGGAGCGGTCCATCTTGGCTATCGGACGCGAAAGAACGCTGGCCTTATTCCTCCTGGTCTATGTCACCCACAGTCGCTGAAAGTGAACCCGAAATAAGGCCTCCGTCGAAACATGTATTTGTTACCTCGGACGAAAGTAACATCATTCAATTGCTTATCGATAAAATTTCGTCATGGTGCCGGCTTGTGCGGATAGTCGCATACTGTCTTCGTTTCATCCGGAACTGTCGTTCAACCTACGTCGCTCGTATAACTCACGGTTTGAAATTCAAGGAGTTCCAAGCTGCGAAAACCATAATCATCAAATTTGTACAAAAGAAAACCTATTTCGCAGATATCAAGGACCTACGAGATACAAAACAACTTTCATCGAAATCAGCTTTACTCAAGTATTCAGCATTTTTGGACAGTGACGGACTTCTGCGCGTGGGAGGACGCATAAAGCATGCTCACATCTCATATAATTTAAAACATCCAATTTTACTCCCGAAACATAATAATATTTCTTTTCTTATAGTAAAGGACATTCATCAAAGATACTTACACGCTGGGGCTTCCGAAACATTTGCCTTTGTTCGTCACCAATTCTGGATTATCGGCAGTCGTAGTCTAATTCGGAAGGTCATTCACATTTGCAAACCTTGTTTCATGCAGCGCAAATCGATCTGTAGCCAACTCATGGGAGACCTACCACCTCAACGTACACAACTTAGCCGACCTTTCTTTAATACGGGATGTGACTACGCTGGACCGTTGACAATTAAGCTTTCTCGTGGCCGTAACCCAAGATATTCCAAAGCTTACATTGCTCTCTTCATTTGCATGTCCACGAAGGCCATGCATCTTGAAGTGGTAAGTGATCTCACCACCGACGCGTTTCTAGCTGCTCTACGACGATTTGTATCACGCCGCGGGAAATGTGGAAATATGTACAGCGACAACGGCACAAATTTCCATGGCGCGCGACGATGTCTAAACGAAATGATTAGATTAATTTTATCGCAAAAGCATAACGATGTCATCACTGCATCTCTGGCAAAGGACAATATTTCTTGGCACTTTATCCCACCGTCTGCTCCCCATTTCGGTGGTCTGTGGGAGGCGGGCGTTAGATCGGTCAAGCTCCACCTACGTCGAGTTATTGGATCCACCGTCTTGACGTTTGAAGAGGTGACCACAGTAACAAGTCAAATTGAAGCAGTGCTTAACTCACGACCTCTTTGTTGTTTGTCTGATACCGATTTGAATCCTCTAACCCCATCCCATTTTCTTATAGGTGAACCACTGACAGCAGTTCCCGAACCAAGCTATCAAGAGACTCCAATCAACCGCCTTTCACGCTGGAATCACCTTCAAAATATGGTCCAAGGTTTCTGGAAGAGATGGCACACCGAGTATCTGACAAGACTCCAGAAACGACCCAAGTGGCAGCAACGACAAACGAATCTGAAATGTGGAGATATCGTAGTAATCAAGGAACCGAACCTGCCTCCTACTAAATGGATATTGGGTAAAGTCATAGATGTTACTCCCGGATCGGATAACCTCATACGTGTAGCTACCGTCAAAACCAGTGCTGGGTCATTGCTTCGTCCCATATCAAAACTAGCTCTTCTACCTTTATCCTGAAAATCGTCAGGGGGGCCGGTATGTTTGGGATCGGAGCATCGTTAATCAAAATTAATTAATTATTGTTGAAATATGCCAAACACATAGTATGTAACATAATTGATTCAAGTTTAAATTTAAGTTAAGTGAAAAAAGTGTTAATGTTCAAATGTGTACGAGTATCATGAGACTTGATTTTTGGTGAAACTTTAATTGCCAACTCATTAAAAGATTTTACACTCCTTCGAAAATAGTCAAACAATTTAAGAATTTTCTCTTATATTTGTAAATGATGTATAAAATATTCCTTTTGTTAGCCGATGATCAATAAAAGGATGTACCCAATAACGTCGTTTCTTTTTAACAACATAGTTTTTATGCACTAGGTACGCGAAAATTACTCGTTTCTTTTTATAAACCTCCATTGCTGCTAGCCAAACGCGAACTCCAGATTGAGTCCTGCGAGAAAAACCCGCATGTGTGGATTGAACTTTTACGGCACCGCAGCGGAATCGCGTGTTAAAATAACACATATGTGCACTGGGCCTTAGAGCACAGTGCTCCATGCAGCAAACTCCTGAATGGTTAAACAAGTGTGTGCTGAAAATTGCCTGACACAGGCATACATACCAAAATTTTGGCGAACAGTGAGAATAAACTTTATACCGAAAATCGGAAAATACTATACATATACTCGTAAGTCTGACTATTTTTATATTGAAGAGCATGGAGAACGCAACTATTGACGGCATTTGTAACTCGGCCAGACAACATGGAGTAGGCGAATCACTAGTTTTGTAGATTAAAGCAATTCTGGTGGATAAGGCGCTGATTGCGGCACTGGTGGTGAGTAAGTTTTAAAACGATCGCAAAATCGAAAATATTTAATTATGTATTTAAACATTTCCACATCACCCAAGGAGGTAAAATACCAATGCGGTTTTTTTTAGGTTTTCCCAATAGGCCTATTCCTCTATACATATAAATACAAATTAAAAAAGTTCAGATAAGGTTTACTTGCATTTCATGCATTAAAAATAGCTAAAAAAATTAACAGCGAACAATTTTTAGGATTATATAAATATAAATTAAATACGTTCACGAAATTATTGAATAAATAATAAACCATACACACATATTATTGCACTTGCGTGTTTTTTTGGTAAAAAGTTATTGTACAGTAAAAGAAAAAAGATGGAAAAGTTTAAAGCTAAAATTAAATTACGTACATTTTACAAGAATAAGGTTTCTTTAAAGAAGTCACAAAAAAATATAAACTAAAGAACTAAAGTTAGGTATTTCCATAGGCAAGAAAGTTTAAAATTAAAAAGAGTGTTGCCTTAAGGTGCCTTGAAAATGATCTTACGGGCCTTTATTTTGGCAAAGCCTTCCACTACAAAATTACTATCAAGCTCCGACATAATTTCTTTTTCAATTATTATGGCTGCCAAAGATACCAATCGTTCCTGGAACATTGAAGAACGTAAGAATTTTTTTATAATTTTAAGTTAGGAAAATGAACGTTCTCCTGATGCTACAGTATCTAGTAAATTAAAAATTAAACTAAAACTATTATTACGGCTATAACAGTATTTGGAAAAAGAGTCTTCATATTTCTGTTATAAATAAAATTAACAATGTCTATCGCGGAATCATTTTCATTAATCAAAGTTGACCACATGATGATTTCTCGGTAAAATTCTGAGCCACTTAAATCGGAACTACCATTATAAGTTAACATTTTTTCTAATTTGGAACAGTCTTCAGCTGAAAGTAAACTTGGATTTGATATGAGCTTTCCAATATTATATAGACATTGATATAATTCATTGTGCTATTTTAAATTTTTCTTGCAGTTCTATAATGGGCAGTTCCTTCGTAGGAAAACTGAGTTGTCATTTTCGGGACCGCAAGACAGCGATAGCTGGAAAGGTGCAGGGAACATCTAGATCAACAGCTATGATTCCAGCTTCCTCTAAAAACAAGGACAATTTTTCATCATTTCTCAATTCTATGAGAAATTGTTTAGTTGAACACAAAATCCCAACTGCCAGCTTGAGGCACATATTCCGTTGTTGAAGGTACTTGCCAGCAATATTAATCCTATCTAAAATTGTGTGCGAAATTACAACGCAGCAAATAAATCTAAAATCCGTCACCTTGCTGCCAAGGGACTGGGCCATATTTCTGGATTTAGGGTCGTCAGTTTGCGATACTTCAATAAGGGCTTTATAAACTTCTCCTAAGTATAGGTATAATGGCCTGATAGCATCTATTCTGCTCTCCCATGTGGTCGTGCATAGGGGTTTTAGTGTCAAACTTATAAGACGTTTTTTCAAAACCGGCCATCTGTTTACAGAGCTAGAGAAAAAACCATATACGCTGGAGCGTGTCAATTTGTTCGAGTCAAAAAAAATGTGGTAAGAGTTCACCAGAATCGGAATCTACGATGAATTCTAAGAAAATTTCACCATGAAACTATATGTCTAAAATCATGTCCTAGCTCCCGCTGAGAAGCATAAAGATTTCAGATTGAGATATTTTGAGGTATTTAAGGTATTACAAAAAAACAAACACATTTTCTAATCATGTTGGGCTCAATTCTGATTCATCTTCTTACAACAAAGTTTATAATTTTTTTTTTTTTAATTAACCAAACAATTTTTTTTAAATTTGACGAAATGTGCCGAACATACCATGTATTGAGGCTCATTTAAGAAAGTGAAATCCAAAAGTCTGTAACTTCTTAACTAAGTGAGGTATCGGTCTAAAATTTGAAATATATATCCTTACGACACCAAAGAAAATTTTGAACAACAAAATAAAAGTAGGCGTGGCATTAGAAAGGGCGTAACTTAACGGTCATAAATTTAATTTGATTCAAAAAAAAAATATATTGTTATTTTCATACACTAATTACGAAACTTTTAAAAGGTAAGCTTTAGAAAGATAAGAATGGCAAAGCTTTTGTAAAGGTCTCCATTCCTCTTATAACAGTTTCTTTTATTGAAAATAAATTTCCAGTAAGAACTGTCAACCAACAATAGTGGCGTAGATAGGGGGCGATCAAGAGCATCAATCCCTATTGGAAAGTTATCGCATTCTCGAAAATATCGGGTTTTCCAATAAGGACTTGACAACTTTTATTTTAAATAAAACGCAAACCATTTGAGATATCTCAACAACTTTATTTTCGGCTTGAAGTAAAAACTAAATCAAAACATTTCTGAATGGAACTCGAATTCGTTCATATGGCCACCGCGGGCACGTTTGCAGCGGTCGATTCATTGGACCCAATTTTCAATGACTCGGCCACACATTTCGGCCGAAACGGCCGCTATTTCGCGTTCAATGTTGGCTCTGAGCTCTTCTAACGTCGTCGGGGTGTTGGCATAAACCAATGACTTAACGAGCCCCACAGAAAATAGTCAAGCGGCGTTATATCGCACGAGCGAGGCGGCCAATCGACTGGCCCATGCCTTGAGATAACACGGTCACCATACTTACTCTTCAATAAATCGATTGTAGCATGTCGTCCAAGTCCATATCTTCCAATTCGGGTCAATAATAATCGGTGATCATGGCGCGATAACGCTGACCATTCACAGTAACGTGACGATCGTTATCGTCGACGAAAAAATATGGCCCAATGACGCCGTCGGCACGCAAATCGCACCAAACAGTTATTTTTTGTGGATGAAGTGGTGATTCATGAAGCACAACTGCATTTTCACCCGACCAATAACGCATACGAGTATTTTGCTTATTGACGAACCCATTGAGCCAAAAATGAGCTTCGTCACTGAAGATGATTTTGATGAAATTCATCATCTTGGCGCATCTTCTCCAAAACCCAATCGGAGAATGTACGTCGCTTCAAATGATCCATCGGCTTCAATTCTTGAGTCAGCTTAATCTTGTATGGGTGTAAACCAAGATCCTTACGCAAAATACGCCATAATGTGGTCTGAGCGATGCCCAATTCTTCAGTAAATAAAGTTCAATATTATTATCAGTTCTAAACGTGCTGTTATACATTTGGTTCACTTAGTACTTAAAAGAAACGTGTGCTTATTTCTATCAAAAAAAAAAGGTTTGAAAATAAATAATACGAGTATAAAGTTATGGCATCATCAGCGATGTCAATTGACTCTTACAATTCGGAAATACAAAGCAGATCGCAAATATTATTGGTATACCAAGTTAATTTTCAGAATTGAATTTGCCAACTTATCGGGATATACTTAAATATTGCTTTTACGTGAGTGATCGTCAAAAACAACAAACAAAAAAACAATACTCTTATGCAAGCCTCACACCGATAATAGCAAACAAAATAATTGAAATTTGGGGAAAAATTAATATTATACTAATAAATAAAAAGAGCATTTTAAAAAATCTTAATACATACCATAGAGAGGTTAAAAACATATCTAGAACAAATTCATTTACTGAATTTGAGATTACCTTAAATGAACTATTTTATGTTGTTAAGTGCGGTTGCAAAAAAACAATGCCATGCTCCTGTGGATTAATTCTTGATAATCTAAAAATGTTCATGATTGACCAACACATCAGCAGGAGGAATACAATTCCCGAATGCGTGCAAAATTTGCCGAATCTTCGCAAAGGAATGCCGAATGTGAAATATAGTTTGCAATGCCAGCTGCAAGAGATCTGATTTTGAACAAAAGGGGACCTTACTCTTAAGGATACGATGCTATGATGTGTGATAGATTCGGCATTTCCGACAGAGTTGCCTTCTGTTTGGCTACAGCCCTATTTAAAGACATTGGGCTTACTGATGAAAATGGGGAGGCAATTATTATGGATAAAGTGGGTCGTGAAAAAATGAAACGCAGGGAGTCCGTTCGACGTATGCAGCAAAATGATTCAGCTTTACTAGCTTTTTCTTTTGATGGCAGAAAAAACGCTCTGACACGAAAGAAATTAATGGAAAATACCACAGAAGAGTACAAAAGGAGTCTCATATTGTGATTCTTAAGGAACCGCAAGGCAAGTTGTTGGGTCACATAAAAGTTGATGCTGAGGACTCCAATACTAAACAAATCCATTTATGGGAGTTCTTTAAGGAAAAAAAATTAACGCTTACTAGCTTGATAGGAGTTTGCTGCGATAGAGAACCCACCAATACTGGAATTGAAAATGGAATAATTCGAAAATTTGAAGTTTTGTTGAATAAACCATTACACTGGTTCGTTTGCTTGTTGCATTTTAACGAACTTCCACTTCGCCATTTGTTCAATGCCTTAGAAAATTCAACTACAAGTGGACCACCTACAGCTAGTGGGACTTTGATGAAGTTACTTGAGATCTGTGAACAACTTCCGGTTAGCACCAAGTTCTAATACAACATCTTCAAATTTTAACAAACATTTTGTCGTAGGCTATACCTCACCTTGAACCCATTTCATTGGGGAATATGCCTTCACCCATGGATAATAAAGATGAAAAAATCCTTTCGATTGACGTTTTATATCTCTATCGAATAGCCAATGCTGTATCGGAAGGTTTGTGTCCAGAAGATATGGCCAACATGAAACCGGGACAAATTATTCATTCTCGTTGGTTAACAAAAGCCAGCAGACTTTTGCGCCTTTATGTCGCAAGTAGTTTACCTATGGCAAATTTAAACATATTGGCTAATTTCATTATGAAAGTTTATATACCGATGTATTTTAATATCAAATTTTATAATTCATTGGTATATGGCAGTAAACTTTTATTTAATTTTATTCAGTCAACGCAATTCTTGCCACTAAATTTTCGAGAAATTGTAAACAAAGTAATCCAAAACAATGCATTTTTCGCCCATACAGAAAATATTTTGTTAGCAATGCTTTTCGATGAAAGGAAATCTGTCGGAAACTAAACTCAGAAGAATTATAAGAAGAATCGTATTAATTTCGATTGTACAGATTATATGCTGGCTTGGATAATGACGACATCTTATTTGAACCTCCATTTACTGCAAGCATCCCACACGAACTCTTGTTGGAGTACATAAATTCTGCTGAAATACCACTGCCAGATCCAGCAATTCCATCGCACATTAACGATGTGTGCAGTTGTTAACGCATGCCTCACGACGCGTAATGCAGCAGAATCGAGAGGATGTTATGTCAGTAACTTTAGAAAGTCGTTGCAAAAATCCTCAAATCGAGTTTAAGAAAGACTTTAAAAACTGAAAAATAAGTTTTCTTTTTAAGAATTTTTGTTATTTTATTCCTAAAGCTTATCTTTTAAAAGTTTCGTAATTAGTGTATGAAAATAACAATATATTTTTTTTTGAATCAAATTAAATTTGTCACTGTTAAGTTACGCCCTTTCTTATGCCACGCCTACTTTTATTTTGTTGTCCAAAATTTTCTTTGGAGTTGTAAGGATATATATTTCAAATTTTAGACCGATATCTCACTTCGTTAAAAAGTTACAGACTTTTGGCTTCCACTTTCTTAAGTGAGCCTCAGTATATGGCATGATCGGCACATTTCGTTAAATTTAAATAAAATTATTTGGTTAATTAAAAAAAAAAATATATTTATAAAATCTGTTGTAAGAAGATGAATCAGAATTGAGCCCAACATGATTGGAAAAGGTTTTTTTTTTAATACTTTAAAATATCTCAACCTGAAATCTTTATGCTTCTCAGCGGGAGCTAGTAATTGATTTTAGACAAATAGTTTCATGGTGAAATTTTCGAGGAATTCATCGTAGATTCCGATTCTGGTGAACGCTTTTTGCGAAAAAAAAAATTGACCGGCCATAATATACACTCTCAACCGTGTCAAAAAATGCCACTGCGTCAAATGAACATTGAACAGCATCAAGGATTATTAGATTCAGGGAATGCGAGGAGCATGGGACAAACAAAGCTCTTGGTTCCAGAGCTTTAATTCTAGCTTGCATACCGCAATTTTTGCCTTTCATGTTTGCACCATTGTCATATCCTTGGCCAGGGCAATTTGATAAATCAAGGTTTAACTAAGAAAAGCTCACCTAATATAGACTCAGTTAATCCATATCCGGAAGTCTCTACTGCAACTAAAAATACTAAGAATTCCTTAACTTCATAGTTTTTTTATGTTATGGTCAACTATTCTACTACCAAAGTTAGCTGTTCCTTCCTAGTAATATCAGGTATGCAATCTACAATTATCGACAAATATTTAGCTCGCTTTATTTTGTCTAAAATAGCTTTTCAACAGTTCTATGAGCTCATTTTGAATGCCCATACTTAGGTATGTGTGCTTTGGTCTCTTGATGATGGATTCTGCGTAGGTGTTCTGCTAGAACTATGTCGAATTGACTTACAGCTCGCACGAGTTGAAGAAAATTACCTCTAAGTGCTAAAGACTGTGTAGGAAGGAATTGCACGAGAATTATGAGCCATTTCAGGATACTTCTCCAATGTTCAGTTTCCTTGGCCATCTGGTTTTGCATTCCAGAGTCTATCGTTTTGCCTTTTTGCAAACCTAAATCTAAATTTCTCCAAGCCCGAAAAGCTATCATATGTAAGGGACTTGTCTTATGCTCTTGAATAGCCCTTGACAAGTGACTCCAGTCACTATAGCCTGTGCTGGAGAATGAGAGACAGCAGAAACAAAAGATATAGTCCGAAGATTTCGAGTAAACATTTCAGGATACTTCTCCAATGTTCAGTTTCCTTGGCCATCTGGTTTTGCATTCCAGAGTCTATCGTTTTGCCTTTTTGCAAACCTAAATCTAAATTTCTCCAAGCCCGAAAAGCTATCATATGTAAGGGACTTGTCTTATGCTCTTGAATAGCCCTTGACAAGTGACTCCAGTCACTATAGCCTGTGCTGGAGAATGAGAGACAGCAGAAACAAAAGATATAGTCCGAAGATTTCGAGTAAACTAACCATGCCCTTGATGTTTTCTCACCATTTTTTAAATCTCTTTTGTAAAAACGGGTACTAAACTTCCTGCTTTTATTTACATATGCACTAACAATTTAATAACTTGATCCCTTAAATTTGGCCATAATTTAGGATCTTCAAATGCTGGTAAAACATTAATTGCCCTACTTTTTTCAACATCATCTAACACATGTAGAGCTGATTCTACCTGAACTGGCTCTGCAATATTTTCTGTAAGCAATAAACTATTGCAACTCAGACTTACCGATGTTGAAGGACACACAGCAAGATATTTCCTGAACTGCAGCGCCTGTTTTGCGTTGTCTGCCTCAATCGCCTTATGTTTGCTCCTACACTCACTACCTGATTTTTCCTTTCCTGAATACATTTCTAAGTTCCGACCACAAAGCAAAACTTTTTTTTGAAATTATTTTTAACCGACTTTACTCAGTTGTATACAGGAACTTTTTTTTTACTTTAGAAATAAACAATTACAAAAAGAGATAATATATAATAATTATAATGTTCTAAATTCTCAAAATTAAAGCACAATTCTAAAATTATCCAAAAACAAATCCGTGCAAAAAAAAAAACAACATGATCTGACATATGTACATAATACAAGCGCGTACCTACTGTGAAATATACATATGTACATATAATATACAACCTAATGCGATTGAAGTTAACAACACGTTCTTAGCCTTAGTTTGTTGGAACCAATTTTATTTGTTGTAAATAACTTGCATTTGGCTCAGATCCGAAATTTTGCTCCATAGGAAGTTTAATTTGTTAGTGTTTTCTGTGTTTTGAACTGGAAAAACTATGGCATTATGGAGCAAAATTTGTGACGTATGGTGCGGCATTTACAACTGCTCCAGAAACACATACAACAAAAAAGCCCTGGGGCGTGGATATTAAGTTATAGGATGAAATAGGGTGTTCTTTTTGGATGAACTGCAACTGCGTTACTATGCTGTTGAAGTTGCATACAGAGGTACAGACAGAGGCACTGGAAAAGGCTGTAAGCTGATGTTAGATATCAGTGTACTATATATATGGTGTGTGTATTATTACTATGAGGATGTAAACTATGAAGTGTTGCCGCGTTGCGATTAGGTTAGTGTGAAAAATATTTCCTGTCAATTTTCAAGTGTATTTAAAAACGATGTTTGCAAAGCACTATTTAACGAATTTATATAATCTTGCACCCGGTGCGGCTGTTCCACTTGCTCCAATACAAGGTCCGGCCCTGGCTGCGAGTATGTTGAACCCCACGAAGACAGTTCGAGAATGCAAGACTTTACTGAATGCAATCGGAATACTAGATTAACGGAGTCTTGTCTGGGTCCAATGGGATCAATGCCGATGAACTTGCTAGGCAAGGCTCAGAGGAAAGAAAATGTTTTTCTAGAGATTTTCTTCGATGCTACAATTTCACATTCGCACAATAATTTTGCTACATACTTCTACTCTTGCAGGTCACAACAGAATCTGCATAACTCAGTTTGTGTAGTTTGAGTCTCTTGTAACATGTTTCCTTAGGAGACAATATTGTGATAGGATCGCCACCAAAGTCCTGAGCTGCCGCTTGTTAAATTTGGAAATCTTTCTACATATATTATTTTAATCACGAAATGGAGATAAAACCTTGTGCCCAATTAGGCTTGACCATTTCCGACCGGGCTCCTTTATAAATTTGAATTGTTAATCCTTATTTATGCTTCGCGCTGGTTCATCTGATAGCTCATTTCCTCCTCCTCATTTCCGAAGTATGTTGGCACCCAATACACTCTCAATCGGTTCAATTTGATAGTGCCTCGAGCATTGCGTGACAGCTGCTGACTTTATCAGAATTTATGTGTGCGGATTCCAGTTACCTGAGCGTAGCCTGACCATGAATGTATATCTCGATATTATTGCCAGTTATCGATCCCATTCTTATAAGCTCTGCCGATCTAAGAAGAGTTTAAACTTCGCATGGATTCTTCCAAGTTAAGGTATGCACAAAAGAAGCTAGAACTCGATCCCTCCGTTGTTTTGGATACGTCTGTATAGAAAGAAATTTCATTTGGCCTTGTTATAACATCTGTCCCCTTTCTGGTAGATGTTGCATGGCTTAGGATAGAATGAATGCTATTATTCCGGTTAAAGGTTTGAATGACCGGAATACTACTGGAAATTTTGTTGTAGCACTGCTGCAGGAAATAGCTACAGGCCAAGGTTAGGCAAGTATTATTTTTTATAAAAAAAGAAACTGTTTTAGTGGCCCCAAAACACAAAACCGATACACAACCGACCAGTTAGGTATTTTAGAATCTTAGAATTTAAATGAGCGTTAATTTGAATTCGAAAGATTTTTTTTTTAAAGAACTTAACACTCAAGTGGGTATAACTGCACTTAAAATGCCTGAGCAGGTGTTCAGTTTTTAGGAAAATGGGACAGAGAGAGAAAGAAAGATGTTTGGGCTCAGTGGTTATTTCGTTCCATGGGTGGCAGCCAACATTTAATGGAGAGACTGAATTCTTAGTGGAAGTTGGCTTGATGTTGATTTCTAGTCAACTACTCATCTTACTTGATTTTCGTTAACTGAAAAAATGAATATGTCTTTCGGGATTCGAACACCGAACCTTCCGATTTGTAAGCCAGTCCACTACCACTTGAGCCACGGCCACCCACATGAGCTTGGTTAGTGAGGATTGAACGTAGGTATTCTGCATTATTTAACATTCATCAAATATACGAACGGAAACTTAAACTGCGGGCAACATAAAACAACCTAAAGCAAGAGACTATAAAGACCAGCAACATTGAAAGATTAACTGAGAGATACTTCCCCAAGGACAAAACTAACAAAAATAAAACAAGAAAATTTACTTATAACCGCTTAAATGCATCTGAAAATATTACTTGGGATGAGGTGGATTTCTTGCATGTCTCTCTACCGATGTATGTATGTCCACTGCATGTCCACCGCATGAAAACCAACCTGGGTGCCAACCCGTCCTCGTTGTTCACGATCATTGGACGAAGTTGAGTTGGTTGGTGACTTTTTGACCTCTGAAATTGGTGCAGCATCGAGCTTCTGCACTCGAGCAATATTCTCCACCAGCAATTTCTACATTGGTGGAATACATACATGCGTTTAAATTTGAAGAATTTCGTTGATTGTATTTCGGACGTGGTACATTGACTTTCACATCGACTTCACCGAAAAGACTCGTATGAGCACTACCGGGTGTCTTTAGAACACAACTCGGACGGGTAGTGGATGGGTAGTAGATGGACCGGTTTTGATGTCAGTTGATGTCATGCTTACCTCTATGGTATTTATATAGTTAGTGATCTGCTTCGAAGTTATAGAATATTTTGGCCGGATTTAAAACGAAAGTACCAAGAAGTCAGAATCTCGATGTAGAACAACCTAAACCACATCCAAGTACACTGCACTACTACTCGTATTTTTAAAAAACAAACCTTGCCCCACAAGTAAAACCTTGAATTCGTCGGAAGTGTCTGTGCTCTGGGCTTAAGTGCGGTTATTTTGAATTGAGAAATCCGTCTAGTCGGCCTTGGGAGATAAGGGCACAACGTCGTACATAGAGGTATTTGCAACCATCAAAAACCTGGTAAAAATTATTTTTGGAAGCAATGGTCTTTACTTTTGTTGGAAATAACTATTCATTCAATAAAATACAACTTTCAGTTATTTTTTCTTAATTTAAGAATATTTTATAGTAATAATATAGGGGAAAAAATTAAAAAAAATTAAAAAGCTTGCTTTCTTTTTTAAATATTATTAAGTATGGTGAAATCAATCACTAGATTCTGTCCATCACTCTTCATCAAAAAAACAATTTTTATGTTCATTGCCCTCATCATTGTCAAGAGATATAAGACTATCATCAGTGGCATTTGTGTCCTCTGGAAGGAGCATTTCTAAGGTTTCTTTCGAAAATACCTTTTTTGTTTTCGATGTTAACTTTCTTGCGTAGTTAAGCCGGTAGAATCTGTACGTTCAAGTTCTTATTATTTGGTTAACCTTTTATTAACTTATAAAATAAAAACCAGAATAAGTAAACATACTTAAAGTACTTATTTCTGGCTTCTTCAGAAAGCTGACCAGTAGGAAGCAGAGCGTTTTCAATTATTGTAGACCCATGGATTAATATCTTATGCATGGTGGGAGTCATAGGGTACCATTGATATAACTCGACATAAAGTCCGGCTCTATCCATTGCGTATAAATCAAATTTTAAGGTATCAATTTTGTATCCACTTGAAATAGTTTGCTAAATGATTTTGAAGTATTGAAGTATTAACTGAAAATCAATTCCCTTTATTTCAGCGGCAACATGCGGGTTATTAAAAAATCTTCGAATGGTGTTACCGTCATTTGTGTTCCCATAACCAGCTCGTGAAAAATCCACTATTAGGCCAAGCTTATTTCTAAATTATTTTTGAATTTATTTGATCTTACATACTCGTATATGTTTGTTATAGGTTGCCATTTTCTTAAAGGGAGTTTGTTTGTAAAATTGACAATGCTTTTTCATTAATTTTGGTATTTGCCATGCGTAAATTATTAAAATATTTTGAAGTTGTACCGCATATAAAGCATTTTTATGTTGATGAAGTTGCGGTCACTGCATTACATATTTTTCCATCAAAAAGCAAAAGTAATGTATGTTTTACTTCAATATTGAAAATTTCACTTTTGACTAGAGAGACGATTTTGATCTCAATATAACTCACTTCACTCTTAGTAATGTCTATGCTCTCTTTAACAAAATTTATTCTAATTGGATGGAGTTAGATTTTGCCAAATGATTTTTGTACCACAAGCAGGGAACAAGTGAGCCTTGGAATACAAAAGCATTTGAGTCGAAACTATTTTCGAATTTTTGTTTGTATTGTATTTGCTGCGATCCATCAGAACCCTACTTAGTAATTAGTTCGAGGGACTTACATTCGGTTTCATATAAAGTGTGTGTAACATCCTACAAAAATATTAGTAATCAATGTATGGTGTGGTCCAATAAATCCTGAAGATTGACTTTGGATAAGTCACAGTATATGATGCCTTCACAGAATAACAATTTTTTTTTTTAATTTTGACAAACATGGAAAGAACCTAAGGAATCGGAAATGTTTCCCTATTTTCTACTACTCGTATCACAGTAAGCATTTTTTAAACTTAAGGGCTCTTTGAGGAGTTTTTAAAATTTTCGATGCCACATTTTTCCCAGATTCTCTTAACTTCATTTGAGTTGCAAACGTTAACTCCACAGCTTGAAGTCTTTCCCTAATTGTTTCAGTTTTTCTTCTCTTACTCCTATCGCTTAATTCTTCAAACGACTTTTTTCAGGTCGCCCAGGTATGGCACTTGCGATTGGAATTGTGAATGTTCCTTCAATATACTAATTATTTTTTTCTAAAAAGAAACCCTTTCTCCTCATCGATTCAAACTATTTTCGCTTGAAACCGCACAAAAGTTTCGAAACTTTTGGCATATACAATATATTTGACGTTCTTCTTGTGAACAAAAATTTCTTAAGCAAATAATTTTTTAGTTTATATCCCCTTCACCATCAAATAAATATTTTATGGTCTTGAACCTGAAGATCAGCTAAGTGTGAACCCATTTCGTCACCCCGCATGCTTTACAACAAAAAAAAACTGCATCATATTGACTCAAAGCTTTTACTTCACAATTTTACTTTTCAGAAAATCGAGTTTTGGCCAGATTTTTGAAGCAAATACTCCAATGTGCGCCGGTTCTGAAGGTTGTCAGTTTACTGGGTAATATTGGCGTTTTTTTATCTGTCTTGGATCCTAGCAAGTTCAAGTGCGACAAGATTAAACGAGCACCTGACTAAATGCGGGCATTGTACTCAAATTTTGGGCTCATATATACATTCATCCATTGATGCCAGATCAGACGCAGCATTTTTGACGACATGAAATTTGTTGTCATTCAAGCGCAGGTTATCATTGACAAAAATACCAAAAGTGCCATTCATGGATAAGGCCTGAGTCTTTAAAGAGCCTTTACTGACAGCAGTAGTGTTGTATTTTTGAACCATCAAATACCACTCGATTATTGCTACTCCAATTAAAACACAGGCCAACAAAACTAACAATTTTTTTTGAGCTTTTATTTCAATGATTATTTTCCAATTCTTTATATCGAAAATTAACTAAACCCATCAATTATTTTTGAAAACTTTACTTTTATACCCATTCCTATAACAAACAAATGTTTAAATTCTTGTATGAGCATATAAAGAGAACCGTGTTGTATCAAGTAAAAGCGGGTGGGAGATTTGACATTTCACTCACGTGGTTCATTTTTTTAGTATGCGAATGCACCTTACATCGATGCAACGTATTTTGTGTAAAAGTAGCTTCAAAAAATACCTCAAGAGCTAAAAGATATCGTATTATCTCAATCCCAAACTACTAGTACAAGCTATGATAGCGATAAATCAGTAAGTTCCGAACCACACATCATTACATCCAACAAATTAAACAGCTTAGTTAGAGATCTGAACCTGCCCAAAAGTAAAGCAGAAATTCTAGTTTCTCCGTTGAAAATTAGTTTGAAACAAATGTTAGAATAAGCGATTAAAGCAAGATTTGAAGACGGACTTAGCTATTGTAATGATACGAAGGGCTTATTTGAGAAAGTCTAAATTCCAAGCGTTCATTCCGACTGGCGTCTTTTTCATAGATACCTGCACAAAACTTTTAAAAGCTGTAATTCTCCGCAATGGAAGTAAATTTTCTTCTATACCTTTGGCTCAGTCCCTGCTCCGGCGCAATACTTAAAGAAAATTACGAAATTGTGAAAACAGTGCTTGAGAGTTTGAAGTATCATATGTAGCTATAATATGTTATATGCAGTACACCTGGCGAGTCATAGCGGATTTCACTATAGTTGGCAACGTAAGGCGGGTATACCAAACATCCTTGCTATCTTTACTATGTCACAAACTAATGACTTTACATTAATGCCAAATACATTATCTTCTGATTTGAAATTCTTTTAATTGATTCACTATTGGCTTTTAAAATAATTTTCTAATTTTTGTAAATCAATTAGCTCGTATCAATTCAATTACAATAATCTTTCTCATACGAGTGACTATTTCAATAATATTAATTGGTCAAATTTATTTCTTTGCAAAAATATATCAGAAAAATTCTACAGATTCAAAGTTATTTCCAATAATGTACTTAAAGAGTGTGTACCTATGATAAGCAAACAAGTAAATTCTCATCCCGCTTGGTATAGTAAAAGCCTAAAATTAAATTAAAATCAAAATTAAAAAAATGCTACGATTTATGCTCATACAGAGTTTAAAACGTTCTGCTCTAATGATGATTATGCTCGTCTTTCTCGTCTTAGAACGGAATTTATTTTTCTTTCGAAATTTCTTTACAGTAATTCCGTGTAAAGTAATCTTAAAAATAGCCCAAAATCATTTTCGAAGTTTATTAACACAAAAAAGAAAAGTCACTGGGTTTCCAATAATAAAGCATCAAATGACTTACAGTCTATTTACCCTAAGTGTATTGCACATATGTTTATTGAATACTTTCAAATTATTTATAATTCTTCATGCTTAACTCCCATCGATCATAATTATGTCCATTCCCTTCCATAAATTGTTGATTGCTCCTGTTATTGGTTTGGTGCAATAGAAATTAAAACAGCTTTAAGTAATTTGAAACCATCCACATCCTTGGATTCTTTCCTATCGTTCTAAAGTACTGCTCTAGCTGAATTTATGGTCTCTTGTCACATTTATTTAATCATTCCCTTTCGGATGGACTTTCTGACAAATGAAAGATCTTTACGATAGGTAGTCTTTAAATCTGATTCCACACATCTTGTTTCTAACTATAGAAAAATTACTAAACTTTCTATCATTCCAAAACTTTAGCCTTTTCAAAGAAACTCTTACTTTTACTATCAAACATCATATCAGTAGATGTAGATGTAGATCAACTGCTTCTAATTTAGTGAAATTTATTCACTTCTCTATAAATTCGTTATAAAAATATAAACAAATAATAATAATAATAAAATAATAATAAAAAAAAAAAAATGAGCTAGGGAGTTAGATGAAAACATAGTGTTGTGTGTCGTTTATGTTGATTGCTTTCATATTCACGTGACCACATGTACATGTAATCTTTAATTATGTCTAACGCATACACAGACTTTGTCAAAGCAGAGTAGACAGTAGAGTGAACCTGACAATTCTTTTAGAAAAGTTTAACGCATATGGTTTTTATCGACCGTTGCTACAATGGTTTAAAACTTATTTACATGGCAGAAAGGAATTTGTTTTAATCGGATTTAAAAAAAAAATCATTGTTTCCTCTGGTGTTCAAGAAACAGCCATCTAGCTCCTTCTTTATTCATACTATTTATTAATGATATATCGACTCTTCGACAACATTACTATTGCCTAATACATGCAGATGATTTATATTTTTTTAGTAAAAAAATATCAACAATAAATAATTGTGTGATGCAGCAAAAAAAATTTAAATTATTTCGCTAAGTGGTGCAGCTTAAACGACTTAATGTTAAGCATCGACAAATGCGCTTGAATGAGCTACAATATAATAGGACTACTATTGTATCTTCCCACATTATACCTGTATATCAAATAACGCTCACATACGAGTTATTGACGATTTTAAAGATCTTCGTGTGACTTTCGATGGAAAATTAACATCTCATCTACATTGAAACTACATTGTTGACAAAGATCCCTATACTATTATTATTTTTTATTTTTTTCCATCATTTGTCCTATTGTTGAGTATGCTTGTGTTGTCTGGTGTCCTTCCACCAGGCCCAAAAAAATGTTTTAAGGTTTTCCTTACGTCATTTATTCTGCAATAATAGCGTTCAGGTTCATCATTTTTATCATTCTAAAGACATTTGGATATGAAATTCAGTCATGAGAAGAAAAATGTACAACGTCAAGTTAATAAGAGATATTTTATGTGCAACAATCGATAGTGAATCGCTGGTCCTACGAGTCCTGAAGCTACTCGTTTGAAGGTACTCATAGTACATTATTTAGTCAACGTGAACCTATTTCTTTGTGTTGTAAAATGTTTAATTTAAACAGCTCAGAATTAAATTTTTTACCAAGAAATATTTTTAAAAATTATTAATTTATATATATTTCGAAATCTGTTGAAGTTGATTTCGTAGACTCAATAGATAAAAATAAAAAATAAAAATTATGGGACAGTAGAGAAGACAATTCGCATTACCAGCAGCTCTCCTGGCCTAAGCGAACCAAGTCCGAGATAGGAAAACATAATGTTAAATGTGACCTAATTGTCGAACCTAAACACATATTGATGTCTCCATTGCATATACATAAAATTAACCCTTATGAAGCGATTACTAAAAGCTCTTCGTCAAGATTCTGAAACTTTTCAGTATCTAAAAAAATTGTTTCCTAAGACATCCGAAGCCAAAGTAAAAGCTAGTACTTTCGTCGGACCATAAGTAAAGAAAATAATAGCCAGAAACGAGTTTTTACAGCTACTCAATATTTATGAAAGCCGGGCGTGGTCCAAGTAGTACACCATGGTTTTTTCGGAATCATAATGTTTATAATGTTTATAATACAGGCAGCAGTCGTGTTGGATAATTAAATCTAGTTTCAGTTTTGACTCTGGTGAATGAAGTTAATTTATTAATTGTACTGGTTTGTCTCACAGATTTTCTGTAGCAACAAATTTTACTTCCAGGAATTTCGGAAATGAAAATCAAATCTACTGAAAAAGTTAGAAATCATTGATTTCTAGGAAAAAAACAAAATCAGTAACAGAACAATTGTGAAAAAATTCGGAATTAGTAAGATTCAAGCTCAGCGAATTATAAAATCGAAGGATAAAGTCAAACAATCTTTGAATACTTATGGACTCTTAATCGGAAAAAGATCCAAATCGTCCAGCTGGAGCTGGATAAGGAAGTTTATCAATGGTTTAAAATAGCAAGGTCAAAAAACATCCCAATTTCCGGACCAATTTTGCAAACGAAGGCAACTAGGACTTCTGGAATTTTTTCAGTAAACGATTTTAATTCCTCAAACGGATGGCTTGAAAAATTCCGGAAAAGACATAACATCGTTTTCCATACTTTGACCGGGGAAGGGGCTGATGTCAATATGGAGACTGTTGAAAATTACAGTTGTGCAAAATTTATATGCCTGAAAACATCTATTGTAAACTGGTTTATTCATTCTTATATCGCAATCTAAATCTTTGGCAGAAAAGTGTTTTGGAAGTAAACATTCAAAGGATAGACATACGGTAACACTCCTTTGCAATGCTTTGGGAAAAAAAAGAAAAATTGCTGGTGATAGGAAAATTTGCTAATCCGAGGGCATTTAACAATGTTGACATTCAGCAGCTTCTTGGATTGGAGAAATAGTAAAAAATCATGAATGACATCGCACATATTTTCCAGTTGGATTCATGCGTTTGACTAAACTTTACAAAAAGAAAAGAGAAACATTCTTCTCTTCTTGGAGAACGCAATATGCCATAAAATGTTGAGCGAACATGCTCTCAAGAACATTGAGCTGAAGTTTCTACCTCCTAACTGTACATCCCACTTGCCATTGGACGGAGGCATTATTAAGAATCTGAAGGTACACTACAGAAAGCTTATGTTGAATCATCTAATATCCATAATTGATGAGTCCGAAAATGTATCAGATATGACTTCAAAAATAAATGTATTCGACGGTTGCCCGTGGCTAAAGAAAGCTTGGGATAGTGTGAGTGAGAAAACCATTTCAAATTGTTTCCGATCGTGTGGTTTTCCAGCGTCAACTGAGGTCGTTACTGAAATTACAGTTCAAGACATCACCCTACCAGATGTTCCGCCAGAATTCGTTAATTTCGATCAAGAAGTTCAGATCTATTTATTTAATTATTTATTTATAAAATTAACAATAAATTTAAATCTATTATTAATACAATTTTAAAGAGTACTAGCAACTAAGGCTTTCGGCTCTTCGTAAATATATATATGTTAATTAGTAGATGTGTAATAAAGTTAAATTTATGTTTGTTTAAGTTTTAATTTTGTGAAGAAGAAGTAATTTGTTTATGAGATCAATATTTTTGAAATTTGGATCTTGAAGTCGTTCCAGTACGGGTAGCTGATTATTATTAATTAGTTGAAGAGGGTTACTGGCTGAAAGATAACATGATCCTAAAACGTGAGATATCCTGATAGTGGTGTTGCATTTCGGGCACATAGGGGGTGTTCCTTTTTTTAAAAGATATTCGTGAGTCAGTTGGATGTGTCCTAAGCGTAAACGAATGAAACTTATTAGTTTCACCTTAGAAATATTGGTAGGGAAGAAGGGACTGATTTCTTTTATGTAAATGGTTTGATAGTGGTGCTTATATTGAGTCCACTTCAGTGTATAATGTTCTTTGATTTTATCAATTACTAGTCCATTCAGATCCCTTCTGCTTGAGGATTGGAACATAAGTGATGGCGAAATATGACAGATTTGCAGCACGGTCAGCGAGTTCATTAGCTACAATTCCAACGTGGCCCGTAACCCACATTAGCTTTATTTTCGTGGGAGTTTTTATTAGCGTGTCTCGAATTTTCTCAATTGTGGTGCTATCATTGTTTACGTTGAGAACAGCTTTTACGACAGAAAGACTGTCAGTGCAAATCGTCCATTTCCCGGAAGTTTGCGAGAACCTTTTGACGGCTTCATATACGGCCTGAGCTTCTGCTGAAAAAATTTACGCTGCACCTGAAAAGATGCCTTGTATGTTAGTCTATCCATTGTATGCTGTTACTGCGAATGAAGTGTATCAGCGGTTTTCGAGCCATCTGTATATATAAACTTCCAGTCCATTGAAGTAAAGTCACAGAAGATTTCTTGAAACATCTTCTTATATACCAGACTACAAGTATTGTGTTTGCGAAACTCCAGGAGATGCAGTATGATGGAAGACGAATTCAGGTACCAAGGTTTTGAAGATGGAGTGTAATTTGCAAATGGTTTAAATGGAATTTCCAAATTTTGTGCCGTTTTTATGGTATTATGTATAGTAGAGGGGATTCGCTTTTGTCGTTTGTGTTTTAGAGCTTGGGCTACATCTTTGTCAATAATTGAGTCCGTTCGAAAACATAATTTGGCAATCAACTTAAGTAACACTTCGAAATATCTTTCTTCAATGGATGGTAGGCCAGCTTCAGCTAAGATGTTTTTGATGGGGGTTGTGGGAAAAGCTCCTATGCTTCTTCTTGCTGTTTGGTGGTAGATGGGTTTTATAATGTTTTTTGTAGATTTAGGGCAGAAACATAGATAACTAAAGCGTACTCTATCTTACTTAAACTAACATTTTAGTTAAATAACATAAAGTATTAATATGAGTGTTACTTTTCCTTGAAGACAAATACTTAATAATATTGAGCCTTGACGAAAGCGCTTTTTTAAGAGATATACAGTGATTTTTCCAATTATACCTATTGTTTACAAGAAGACCTAAAATAGTTAAATTAGATACATTTTCAATTGCTATGTTAGTAACTGATAAATTTAAATTTTGACATTTTTTTTGTGGCAAACGTGAAGCGTTTTACATTTTTCAATAGAAAGCTTGGAAGACCATTCCGTTATTTCTTTTAGTAAGTTAGAAAAAGTTGTTTTTGTAAGATTAAGGTCATTGTGTTTACACAAGATGTACGCGTCATCTGCGTATACACAGTGATCTAAATCGCCTCTTCAAAGGCGATAGCGAAGAGAATTACCGAAAGAGGCGAACCTTGAGGAATTCCATTTTGTAGGGGTAGGACTCTTGAGAAGGTATTTCCAATTTTCACGCAAAATTTTCTTTTGCTTAAGAACGATTTAATGTAATTAAAAATATTCGGATCAACTCCCCATTCGGAAAGATTTTTTCAACACAAGATCAAGTGCTAAAATAGATACGTGGTTTCGAGCTGAGAGAGCATTTGATATCACATAATCTAAGTGCAAAAGTGCATCTATACCTCTTTTTGGTTTGAAGGCTACTTGGTTTGAACTAATCAATTTTTTTGATTCAGTGAACCAAAGGATACGGTTGGCTATTATTTTTTCTAAGATTTTAGATAAGTATGGCAGTAAAGAGATCGGACGGTAACTGTCAACCTTATCAATTTCCTTTTTTGGTTTATGGATTGGGACAATCCAAGCTGTTTTCCAACTTTGAGGTATAATACCTTTCCGGAATATATTGTTGTAAAGTTCGATTAGTTTTATTTTTGCCGGAGTAGGGAGGTTTTTAATTATTGGGTAGGAGATCTTATCCCGCCCAGGTGTTTTACCTTTCACTTTTAGTAAGCAGCTTTATAGTTCCACCAAAGAAATATATTTTTCTATATGTTTTGCAGCTAGAGTTCTTGCAGGTTTCGGGGCTAATGAAAATGATTCCGATTTTCTCGTTACAAAAATCGAAGAGAAATTGGTGTCTTGTGCAGCCTTAGACCAAGTATTTATTAGCAAAAAAATCTGAAATTTCATCTGGAGCTTAACTGTGTATTACCCGTTAGAGACCTAATATTGTGCCAAATTCTGCTCGTTGATGTATTGGGCTTAATTTGAGCTGTGAAATTTGCAAAGCTTTCGAGTTTTTTAAAAGTAGTTGTTTAACTTGTGTAGGATTGTGTAGGATCTCTAAGCCTACTGAGTTCCAGATTCCACCAAGGAACATTCCGTCTTGGATTTACAAAAGACTTTTGTGGAATGGAATCGTTGGCAGCCTTGCGTATACATTTAACAATCACCGCAGATTCTTTGTTTACACAAGAAAATGGTTGACTTGGTAAGAAAAGCACGACGTTGCTTGTGAACTTCACCCAGTTAGCTTTTTGGTCTTAAAGCTAGTTATAGATCGATTACAGGAATTTGATTTTAATGATATTTTTGTGCAAATAGGAAAATGGTCGCTGTTGTTTAGATCATCAAGAATGAACCTCGATGCCCTTGGTAAAATTTCTGCCGAACAACAGGTGATATCTATGTGCCGTGTGTTGAAAAATGGGTTGGAGACCTATCGTTTAGAAGGGCGAGATCAGAATAAGTAATAAATTCTTCTAAAACAAAACCTCGTTTATTGTTTTGTGGGGAACCCCAAAGTCTACTCCAGGACTCTACTCGGTGCTTCAAAAGGCCGACTGCTCATACATATAAAGAAACGTGATGAGACCAAAAAATTAGTAAAGAACGAAAGGCCAGCCATTCAATTTCAAGTCTGAGTTAAATACATCGGAAATACCAAAAAGTTAGTCTTGACAGAGACTACGAACGTTGCAAAAACTATGAAGACAGTGGTAGTAGAGCATATGCAGTAGCAGTAGGGCCAATAAATCGAGCGTAAGAAAAGGTTCCCTCATAACTAACAAGCAGACGAGAAGCAATAGAAGAAATACGACTTAGAAGGACGAGAGAATGAGCTAATACAATATTTTTAGGTTGCGAACAACGAAGCAAAAACTCGGAAGCGACTGAGTAGCCGATATATACAAAAAGTGAAAAAAAAATTGAAGGAAAATCGGCTTGTATTAACACGTGCCGAAATGACCCTGAAATCTTAAGTATTCTCTTCTAGGTGAAAAAAAAAAATTTTAAAAATTTATTTTTAAAATCATATTTTCATAAATAATGATAAGCAGATGAAGATTTTATAATAAATAGATTTATAGATGATATTTGTACAAATAATTTATACACAAATAAATAATGAAACTCAGTCATCGTAACGAGTTTCGAGACTTTCTCGACTATATCCTGGGTAGTTTTGGTGATCATTTCTCACAGTCTGAAAATTTTAAATTTGAATAGAAGTTATTTAAAATTTAAAGCATATTATTAAGATAATCTGTGAGTTATTTTAAGCAAATGAAAACGCTACTCACTTGAAGTAGGAATTGCTTTTGATCTTCGTTTTTAGTGAGTTTGTTATTCAATTCTTCCATTAGTTTAACTCCACGTTCAGCTGTATCATTGACTACTTTTAATGATCCGACTATTTCCTTTGCTCGTCTATAATCTGGTTGGTCATTTCAAAACTGTTGGATCAATGTGCAAAAAGTCTGCAGATAAGCCAAATTTTTCGAAAATTTTCATAGATTTAACTGACATTAGATCTGATGGAAGATTTTTGGTAATGAAGTGTGAAACATCAGCTGGCTTCAGATGTAATTACTTCTTTACTTCGTCTTCCTTTCCTTTCAAAACTTTTAAAACCATTTTTCGCATTTCTTCAACATTCAGCCTGTTATCGAAAAACGAAAACGCTGCACATTCCTCTCTCAGGTATCATAAATGATTAAGGAACTTATTTGTTGCAATTTCAGCTATAGTTTTATCATCTTCTCTATAGGAATTGAGTCTTTTTAGAAAACTAATGTCATTTAATGGTGCTTGTAAGACACCAGTGATAATTGAATGAACTTTGTTCTTCAACTCGTTGTTTGGTTCTCTTCTCTTTTTCCATAGCTTCAAGCTTGTAGTCCATTCCAAGCGTACACCCAAGTCGACCTCTCTGTCTTTGTAAAAGCAAAAACTTTTTATCCTCTTCAATTTTCTTCAAATCCAAGGGTGGTGGATGCGCGATATCAAATAAATCGTTTAAGGTTTCCGCAAAATCATATTCTTTTGTTTTAGTTGTATCAGTGTTTGTGTTTTTACTTTTCTCAATGTTTCGTAGCTCTTCGTACAGTTTGTTTTTTTCAATTGTTTTTTTTCAATTGTTTTGACATTGCTGACATTGCTACATTGACCAAAAATAAATTATCTACGCCCGCTTAGAAAAAAAAACTTTACACAAGCGAGTGAAAGAAAGTTACATACATTACATACAATAGGCACTAGTACAGTAGACGAACTTTCGTAAGAGCGTAGACTTTAAGCTCAGTGCGGCACGTGTTAACGTAGTAGTTAAAAAAAATTAGGATAAGGATTTTAGATGTCATGGAACAAAAACATTGTGTGCTCAAAAAAAAATATAGACTTTTGAAAATAAGGACCACCCTAATATGTACATATATATTAGCGCACCTGTTAACGGACAACAACGAAATTTGCAAAAGATGGTAAGAGTACTTTAACTTATTTTACTAAATAAAGAATTCTCTCGTTATGCAACGGCATAATTTGCGGGAGCTGAAGTTAACGAAGCACTAAAAAAATAGTTATCCGAAAACATTGCGGAAGTATGGGTGGCATTTGCAAATTTAAGATTTAATTGGCTTGTGGCGATTTTATTCATAAAAAGCGATAAAATGCGTATTCAGCGGAAGGAAGGAGCGGAAAAATTGTAACAATTGCCGATCTTTGAACCTAATGTAAGAAATGTTAATGTTAAATTTGTGATAAAGTTTTAGATAGTCAACACCTCAATATTATTAACATCTATGGAGTTCAAATCGACTTAGTTGGAAACAGGTCAACGTTTGATAGGATTCAAAGTTTATAGATAGTGATGAAAAAAGTTCATGAAGATTAGAAATGCGGTAATAAAAGTTTAAAAAAGCGGCCGAAAGAAAAATTATTGAATCACTCAAATGCAAACACCTCTTGACTGGCGAGGTGATCCAAAATATATTGGCTTGTAGAATGAGACTAACGTCTATGAATTTAGCCAACCCCACAATTGGCACAGTACCAATACGGACCCTTGGTAGGTACATATATACGAGTATGTATTTACACGCGCTACATATACTCGTAAAAGGAAGACCTACATTGACTCAATGAAGGATATTAAATACGTATACAGATACTTGATATTACTCGCGTTAGAAAACTTTCCATAGTAACATTTGCAGAATTTACGAGTACATAGCCTATCAAACAAAAATACATCTGCCCTACCTGTGAACGTTTCATTAAGAAGGTACACTATGGTATGTCAGTACACTTTGTATGATCTAAGCGATCTTAGCTATGCATCAATAGCAGAGTGGACCATGTGATATATCTATGTTTTCCCAATGGTAGCTCAAAGAACACATTGTGGTTTAAATGTAACTTATGGAGCACTACTCTCCTAGTGTAATCAGTCAGATGCACCAAAAAACAGCAGGTCTTATCAATTTGTGTGAAAAAAGGATGGACTGTAGTACCAACCTTTAGTATTCCTGACCATTATTCACTTAGTGTCGAGGTATAAACTATTGATGTCGGTAGGCTTTGTGTGTTTTATTGCAGAAGTTTTATGGAGAAAATAGAGGTAAACCTTCTGAATTGAGAGGTTGTATGAAGAGTTATCCTGCGAATCAAGTGTTCCTTAAAAATAGAGATTTATATAAAATTTTTTCTTGCATACCTAATATGGAAGCAGTAGTACTCTCATTTAATTCACATTCATTATTGAAGACTCTATTAGAGAGAAGTTTGTATTTTTGATATGTATGTATATTTCTTTAAACCCAAGCAAAGGTATTTTGGGTTCACAAGACTTTTTCGGTCACCCATTTGAATTGGTTTATCATAAAAGTCAACAAATCCTAATTGCTACCATTAAAAAATAATTTGGAAACAGAAATAAAAACAAAAACTATCTCAAAATTTATACTTACGTTGGTAATTCACCCACAGCAGATCCACTGTTTTTGATAGAGAAGTAAAGAAAAAAAATTAATTAGTCAATATTAAGGAACCTTAGGTATACATAAATCATCCTTCCCCCAGAGAGAAAGAAAGTGCTCGAAATTGCACCCCCAAATGGGGAGGTTGTCGCAAGAAAATAACAAGATACTTACTCTGGTGGACTGCCTCTTAGATTAAATGTCGTAAAGACTACTTCAACTCGTTGCCCGGGGCCTGCTAGGAAGATGTACAAACACTGACGGGAATGGTTTTTCGGATTATGAATGAGGGGCGCTGAGAATGTGCCATTCTGTGGACCGCCAACACGTGACACGAATGTCTGATCGCATTCTGAAAACACAAAAAGTATACACAATTTTGTTTACATGACAACTTGGATGGAAACATTTAAATCAAATATCCAATATCTATATTCTATCAGAGCAATAACAGTAGCACTACAACACCAACTAAAGAATTTTAAGATTAAACAAACTCATTCGCATGACAATGCAATTCAATCCAAATAATAGAAGCAAGTGAAATCTTTTACGTGTCCTTGATTGAAAAGGTGTTAGAAGTAAAGAGTAAATTGGTGTCACATACGAATATAGTAACTACGAGTACGAGTATGTATGTACGAGTATATATGTAATTTCCACAAAACAAAACTACGCATGTTATGATAACCTACTTGGTAGCTTTACTGGTCTCGGCAGGGGTTCCACATATTCAACCACCGGCATCCAAAGATTCGGGTCAACATTTGGTCCGTCCTTTAGTTTTGCGGCGTCGTAATTGGACGCCACTGCCGAGATAGACAAGAGAATAAATGAAAAATAAAAAATACAAAATTAGTTTTCAACTGACATTGCATTTTTTTTGTGGAGATTTCAACACAAAAATAAATCTCAAAATGATTACTATACAAATTGATGACCAATATGTCAAGAAAAGATACTTGATAGATGAAAAACAACATAATGGGCGATTTGTTGTAAATTTGAGTTTTTTTCATATAATTTTTTTATCAAGGGATATTGCGCACCCTTAAAACGTTTGCACACAGCGGAGGCGAAATAAAGATGGATACTGATGCACGTTGGTTTTGAATGTTTGCATGTTATAATGACCAGGGAATATAGATCACGCCAGGTCACTCCATAAGCGAGTTGTACGGCATAGGAAAGAATCATGACATTTCAATATACGTGGGCTTGAGGGTAAACTGATGAGCATTCTTAGAGAGACAGGTGTTACAATTAACGGTTTGAAGGAGCGGAATACCACTGGCAATTCCGGTGGAGCACTGCTGGTGAAAACAGTAGACATAACGTCGATGTTCCTGGGTGTGAATTGACTGTGTGATATTAGAATCAACTATGAGTTTTGTCGCAAGGTTTTGAATCCAATCTAGAAAGTTCAAAGAGGTATTAGGGACATCCGACCAGATGTGGGCACTGTACTCCAACTTTTGCTGCATAAATACCTTATACTCGTATTGTTGGGTGCTGTAGAAACAGGGTAAATACTGATAGGTGTCAACCTAGCGATACCCAGTGTTGCAACTGCTTCTACACATCAATTGTACGTATTTTACCTCTAAGTGGTAACAATCGAGTGCTGGTCGATGACCATCCGGACTCGACTTGAAAAACTTATATGCTCGAGTGTTGACCAACAGACAAAAATAACAACATTATAAATGAGACAACAGATGAATTCCCCAAATGATATCAACGGTGAAGTAAAATCCTGGAACATATTTGTAGCTCAGGCCGGTAAGGTTTTCTTAGACTAAGTCAGGGATAACTGCCATGGGAAAAATATGTGGTTACGAAGCAACAATAAGCATCGGATATGGATGGATCTACCGTCCACAACCTCTGCAAACGAAATAAGAACAAGGAACTTCAGATCTACAAGTGAAATGTTAGCTCCCGTAATAGGCCACGTGCCGCCGAACAACTAGCGGAGGCCCTGGACTGCTACAAAGCAGATATTCCGGCAATCCAAGAAATGCCATGGGATAGGAAGAGAGGGCATCTTTGGCAGCACTGTCGGAAGGTATAGCCTGCACGACAATACCTCTGATAACGGAATCAGGCTAATTGACTTTGCCGCAGGGCGAAATATTGTCGTAGCAAGCATGCGGTTCCAACATCTTGGTATTCACAAGGTGACTTGGAGAACTCCCGATCAATCAACCGTCAACCAGATTGACCACATTGCAAGGCACACCTACAGTACTATAGAAATCCGAACGTTGCGATGCGCCAACATCGACTCGGACCTTGTTGCAGCCAACGTACGGCTGTGGATATTCATGTCGTACTATTATTTGAGGCAATCAGAAAAGAGCGCCAAATCCTTTTCCAATCGAGTCTCTGCCACCAGCATCAAGTATCGAGCGGCAACATTGTCAAAATGCCATCAGAGATGCCACCTCTGATGTACTGGGTTTCACTCGTCCACCACAGCGAAACCGATGGTTTGACGACCAGTTCCGGCAAGCACATGCAGCTCAGCAAGAGGCATACAAAGCGGCGGTGCATAGAAGGACTAGAGCCGCTCACAAGCTCTACGAGCAAAAGAAAAAAGATGAACACCGGCTTTTCAGGAGGAGAAAGAACGAGCATGAGAGGCCCGCAGTCGATGAAATTGAAAGATGCTACTCCAGGAATGATATCCGGAAGTTTTACCAAAAGGTAAAACAAAACATGACACAAACCCCCGAAGCCTGTAGAGATGAACAAAGGAACATCGTAAAAGAGTTGCAAAGAGCATCTATGTAAACTGGACGATAACAGCGAGGTCGACCGAAAACTGTGGATCAGTCGCCTGAGATGGCTAGAGTATTAACGCTCCGGCTCGAAGAATTTTCGATTTCTTTTCGAATGGAAAACGCAGTAGAAGAAGAACTCACCATAGATGGCAGACACAAGTGGAAAGGAAACTCAACCTACATATGTGGCAAACATAAAATAATCTTCTGGGAATTTCACTGAAAGTAGATGAATCTTTCATTAAAAACGCTCTTCATAAGAAACAGGGTTGTATTGGTGATATCAAAACTAATCTCCCATTCGGTTCGCTTAAGAGAAATGTGGTAATTTCCATCAACCATAAAATTAATGAAATCAAATAAAATGATACAAAAACCAAATTGTGGTAAGCATGTTGTATGGTCCAAGTGGCACTTTTGTGCAATTTATTGCTCCACACAGTCGTTTGCAATGCGCAATTTAGTGCATAAACTGCAATTATTCATTGCCGCAAAGAACCGAGTTTCATTTACAATATGTACAAGTATAAAATAACTGCAAACACAAATTACGGTTACTATTACCAAAAAAGGAGTACGTTTTTTTATTTTTGGTAAACCACAATCAGTGTCATAAAACACATTCCAATCCGCTCAAAACACTCATTAACATTATATAACATTAACCAGACCCATCGTCGGACTGAGAGTTTACAATCTTCTAAACAAAACAGAATTCCCCCCGGTTATATCATGCATCGGGAGGTACAGATATATAGTTGTTTGTGGGTATATATTCCAGCTCACCGTTCTCGTATTTTTGTCAATATTCAACAAAAAAATAATTACGTATACGCCATGCCCTTTCCAGCAGCTATCTTTTGAAAACTGGGTTAATGGATTTGAAATGGGATTTCATGAAATGTATATAGGGGCTAATGGAAACACTCAAATGCGCGACATATGGATACTTGTCGTGCTGGAAGATATTTAAGATTATGATTGTGTCAGAGCAAACATAAAAGAACACAATGAACCAGTCACTTTCATGTCTTGAATTAACAGGTAGTTTCAAACTTTTCCAAAGTCTCGATCCCAGAATATTGTTGAAAAGCAATCATGCCTACCAATCGATTAAGACTGCACTATACTCCCTTCTGAGGGTACACAATTGTGTTTTTCTTTGACGACGAGGGAGCTTCCTCAGCCAACACTTTCTCTCTAGGATGAGACATACCATAAGTGACTCTGTCTGCAGATTGGTTTACTTCAAATTCAATAGTGGAATTAAAAAAGCAACCTTAGATTGCAGCAAAGAGTTGTACTCTCTTCCCTCTTTTAGAATCATGTATTCATACCAGCGCATACGGAGGAATTTTATATATGGAACACCGGCGGTGTCCACGACTTTTATTTGTTTAATCTACCTGGTGCATATCCCTCTTTAGAGTTACTTCGACATGGTTTTGTCGGGACCCTGTAGCAGAGATGGTGGCACAAGAGTTTTAAATAGGTCAACCGCGGATCTCGTTACCTCAGCCCGGGACTGTTTAGTCAGACCCTTTTCCCAGGGATTTTATTAAGAATCTGGCTTCTCAGGTTGCGAGTTGCGCGTGAAGATAACTTCCGGGCCGAGGAAAAAAACAGATCCCACCTCAAAGACAACCAAAAGCATTGGATACCTACTGGCAGATTTATACAGGGTACATATAAGGTGGACGTCTCCAGAAAACGTTTATAACAAGGAATTTCTACTTTGCCTTATACAGCTATTTGGTAGATATTACCGTAATTTAAGAACTGCGGTGGGATTGGCCGGGAAAAAAGTTTAATAAAAACCACAATATCTACTGCGGCGACTGCTATAAAGAAGGCAGATGATACTTATTCGGGCGTCGGTTTGTTATTTGGCATTTCGGCATGTAAGCCAATGCCTCATAACAATCCGTATCAAGGCAAAATTCGAAAATATTAACCCGATTTGCGTTCACGCACCTACAGAAGAACAGGATGGAAGCATCTAACCTTCTAGACCGTATATATGGGTAGAGCGCCAGCTATGACTGCAAAATTCTACTAAAAGATCTTAACGGAAGGCTAGGTAAAAAAAATCATCAAAAAACAAACTCAGTATAGCACAATGTTCGACAATAGTTTCATATTTTTAAAGGTTTTAATGGGGCGTAACCTCTTAGTAGCAATCGCGAGGTTATTGATAGTATTCGGGCGACAGTCAGACACAAATGCAGCATTTTGGATGTCCGAACTTTCCGGGCAGCCAATGTCAATATTAATATTTGCTCATTACAGGGTATGAATGTGGAGAACATAGCCACAAACAAGCCGGGTAAAAGCACCAAAATTTGACGTTGAAAACCTGCAATCGCAAGAGGCTGCTAGAATCTCCGCCGCATACGCTCCTTTCAAGTTCATTCAAGACCCTATCCAAATTCATAAACAATAGAACATTAGTATTGGCGAACTTGCGACAACAGCACTAATTTTTATGAACGAAAATAAAAAAGACTTGTTCAAATAGTTTGTTCTTTTTTATTGTGGAACGTTATAAAATCCTATTTAAATAGAAATATATGTAATTCAAGTAGTACAATAATTTTAGATGACTTACTTTAGTGTTAAGATTAATTTAGCTTTAAAGAATTTGACAAAGGAATTCCAATTATTTAAAAAAGAAAAAAAAACGTGTTCTTAAGGTGACCTTTTTGGGGTTAGTCGCTTTTAGGTTTTTTTTTTTTCGTTTGACATGATGACTTGTCCTCAGCATCAGCAGCAAAGGTACGAGTACCAACGTTAGAACTATATGTGCCAGGGTTGTTAACACTCTCCCCCGGTATATCCGCTAACGGATTTACCCTTACAAACAGCCTAATTTATGGCGGGTTTTGCCACTAGCGGATCTACTGCTGCAGAATCTCCTATGTCCAAAACAGCCAACTTTACGGCAGGTCTTTCCAGGATTCCCACCTGTGTTAAAACAGCAGCTTTTCGCACTTGGCCATCCTTAGATACACGAGTTTCGATTACACGTCCCTTGGGCCAGCAATTTCGAGGACTGTTGGGGTCCACAACAAGTACGATGTCTCCCACTTCGATTGGCTTAACCGGCGCGAACCACTTAGTGCGGCGGGTGATTGTAGGAAGATATTCTTTAACCCACCTTTTCCAAAACGATTCAGCATACAATTGAGAAATCAACCAATTCTTTTTATGTGTTGCCTTGTCATCATTGAGTATTGCAATCGGCTTTGATCCACTGGAAGAACCTAGAAGGAAGTGATTAGGGGTTAGCGCTTCTTTATTTTCATCATCAAGAGGGACATATGTTAAGGGACGAGAGTTGACGGTGCTCTCTACTTCCATTAGCATGCTACGCAACAACTCATCCGATGGGTAGCGATTTGGCATTATCTTATAGAGGACGGTTTTGATTGAGCGTACCAGCCGTTCCCAGCAACCCCCCATATGCGGCGATGCAGGAGGTATAACTCCATTTCATATTAGCTGTGGTGAAAATTTCCATAAGTCTATGCTTATCAACATCCTGACATGCCTCTTTCAATTCCCGTTCCGCACCCTTAAAATTGGTACCGTTGTCGCTATAAAATTCGATTGGACTACCCCTTCTGGCAATGAAATTTCGAATAGCAAGTATGCAAGAGTCCGTCGACAATGTGTGTGCAATCTCGATATGTACATCTCGCGTTGTTAGACAAGTAAGCAGAACCCCCCACCTCTTCTCCTTTCTTCTTAAATTGGATATGAAAATAGGGCCAAAATAGTCAATACCCACATATGAAAATGGCCTGGTAAAAGACGCTAGTCTAGCAACTGGTAGTTGACCCATGAGCGGAGTCTGTGGCTGTGCTGTCCGAATTTTGCAAAGTTGACATGACCTTCTGACTGTACGAAGAACGACTCTTAATCTTGGGATTCTGTATCTCTGGCGGATTTCATTGATCACTGTCTCATGGTTTTGATGATGGTATCGACGATGATAGTTTTGAACGAGTAAGTTTGTTGTCACATGGTCCTTAGGGAGAATTACTGGTCGTTTCAATTCTACGTTGGCTTCTTGACAATGATCTAATCGTAGATTAGCTCGCAGAACGCCATTCTCGTCTAAGTGGGGACAAAGGGATACTAATGGACTTGACCGATTAATGCATTCTTTTGCTGATACTGAAGCGGTCTCTTTTGGAAATCTCTCTCGTTGGGCTTCTCTAAATAATATCATTTCTGCTGCCTCCAACTCAACTTGGCTAAATTTACCATACTTTCGGTCGGTTTTCTTACGCCTTGACTGTACGTTGTGCAAAAAACGGAGAACATAACAAGTACTGCGGACTAGCCTGTTCCAGTTAGAAAACCTTTCTGGTTGGAACACACGGATATGATGCACACGATGAACTGCGATAAATTGTGACCTTATTTCCTCAGATGTTGCTGTTTCCGGCTGTTCTGTTGATGGCCAACTTTCCGGAGGCAATGTCAGAAAGGATGGGCCTCGGAACCATCGGTTTGTGGCGCTAAAATCTGGATTTTTCTTCCATTTCGTGGCCTCGTCCGCCACGTTTAGTTCACTGGGGATCCAGTGCCAGTCAGTTAGGTTTGTGGTGTCCCGGATTTCACTTACTCTGAAGGCAACGAATTGACGATATCGTCTGTGATCTGAACGCAGCCAGCTTAAAACGGTCTTGGAATCCGTCCAGAAGACTTGCTTTTGGAATTTTATAGAGTGATAATCTATGATGCTTTTTGCGAGACGAGCACCAAATACAGCTGCTTGCAACTCCTGTCTGGGAACAGAAAGACTACTTAGGGGGGCTACTCTCGTCTTTGCCCCTACTAATGCACATTCGACTAATTCCCCATCGCTCGATCTTATGTATGCAGCTGCCGCAAATCCATTTTCGCTCGCATCGACGAACACATGAAGGTGTCTCTCTGGCTGGCGTATTAATCTGTTGGTAATATAGCACCGCGGGATTTGTAAATTTACTACTTCTGGAAGAAAACGAATCCACTTGAGCCATTTGTCGTACTGTGGATCTTGGATTTTCTCATCCCATGCAACTCCTGAACGCCAGATTTCTTGAAGTAGAACTTTTATATACATAAGAAAGTTCGCCAGAAGTCCTAAAGGGTCAAATATAGTCATCAGAATCCTGGGTACTTCTCGTTTCGTTGGGCGGTCATTACCACAAAGAACTGCAGCGTTTTTTATACTGGGTGATAATTTATACGTAAAGGAATCTGATGTGGTGCACCACCACATTCCTAGGACTTTTTCTGTCCCCAACTCACTTTTCGAGCTAAAATTTTACTCCTCCCTTTGATTTGATTGCAATGCGCTCAGTACAGTCTGAGAGTTCGATATCCAGTTTCGTATGTAGAAGCCACCCTGCAGATGAATGTATCGAATTTGGTTCGCCAGCTCAATTGCCTCCTCTTCAGAATCAACACTATCCATGAGATCGTCAACGTAATGATTTTCCCGAATTGACTTAACCGCTCTAGGATATTCTTGTTGGAATTCATCAGCATTTCGATTTTTAACATATTGAGCGCAGCAGGGCGAACAGGTTGCGCCGAAGGTCATCACTTTCAAAACGTAGAAGTCAATTTCTTTTTGCTTACGCCCGACCCATAGAAATCGCTGATAGTGTTGGTCCTCTTCTCGTATCTGTATTTGGTGGAACATCTCCATAATATCACCACAGATCGCAATCTGTCTTTCTCTAAATCTGTAAATAACTGATGTCAGGGAAACCAGTTGATCTGGACCTTTGAGGAGTACCGAATTAAGTGAAACCCCCTGAACCTTGGCAGCAGCATCCCAAACGATTCTTAGTTTCCCAGGCTTGTTTGGATTTATTACTGGAAACACCGGCAGATACCAGGCTTGACGATTCTCTTTGATTTCCTTCGTCGAAAGCTTTCTGGCATACCCTTTGGAAATATATTCCTCTAATTTTTCGTGAAGGGCGTCAGCAGTTTGGGGATTCCGATTCATTTGCTTCTGAAGACCTATAAGACGCCTTTTCGCCATGGGTAGACTGTCTGGGAGACTGATATTTTCGTACTTCCAAAGCAATCCTGTTTCGAATCGACCATTTTTTCGGCGGGTCAGACCTTGCAGTAACTCTTGAGCTCGCTTTTCTTCCGCTGAGAGTAAGTTATGTTCAGATTTTGACGCTCCAAACTGCTCACTGCTTATAAATTCCTTAACAAGGCGTTGAAGCTCGATGTCGTCACCATTATTACATCCGCATGTGTGAAAATTAGCCCGAGTATTTATACATCCATAGTCTGGCGGTGAGTGAGAACAATGTCCATGTATAGTCCATCCTAAACGTGTCTTGGTTGCCACTGGTTCTTCTGTTTTCCCTTCTCTGTAATTTATCGGTAGCCCAAGTCTCCAGTTATTAAGTCCGATCAACAAACGAGGTGCTGCGTCCTCATATGATTCAATTGGCAAACCTCTTAAGTGCCTAAACTCTTCTTGTAGCTTTTTACCGTCTACAGTTTGTCGGGGGAGTTGAAGACTCTTAACCGTGTGTATATTAGCCAGGGGGTATTTTTTACTATTTTTGCCAGTTCCAGATATTCGGATGCTCATCACTTTAGAATCATTTTCGTATCAGTGTGTGCTAGCAGTCCATCTCAGACACAGGGGCTCCGGTGTTCCTGCAACATTCAGATCTTTTGCTAGCTCTTCTTCCATTAGCGTTAGGGAAGATCCATCATCTAAAAAGGCATACTCAAGTAATTGAATGCCGTTCCCATATAAAACGACTGGCACAACTCGAAACAGCATCGATTGAAATTCTCGCGAATGAGCATTATGCGACGCTGTCATTGAAACACCTATTAACCGTTGGCGATCAATATCCTTCTGTTCGTTGTGCAATAATCTGTGATGTTTAAAACTGCAATTACTTTTTCCACAAACTACGTCAGATTTGCATTTATTGCTGGTATGCCTTGTTAAACATTTTCTGTACAGCTTATGTTCTCTGACAGCTGCCCATTTTAAAGAGTGGCTTAGCTGTTCGAACTTTCTGCAATTGGCAACAGAGAAACACGTTCCAGCACAGATAGGGCATTTGCTCTCTTTCGTATTAGTATATGACGTATCTCCATGACTGCAAACCTCAGCATGAGCATTGAGAAAACCTCTCTCTTTGTCACTTCGAATGGGCGGTTTAGTTTCGAACTTTCTGCAATTGGCAACAGAGAAACACGTTCCAGCACAGATAGGACATTTGCTCTCTTTCGTATTAGTACATGACGTATCTCCATGACTGCAAACCTCAGCATGAGCATTGAGAAAACCTCTCTCTTTGTCACTTCGAATGGGCTGTTTAGTTTCTGGTCTGTGTTCGTTAGGGACTATTACATAGTTGGCAGCTTCAGCGATCTGATAAAGCCAAGTGCTAAAGTGCGAAATTGTGCAAGCTGGCAGAGTTTGTCTGAAAATTGCCCAATTTAAGCGAATAGAAGGCGGCAACTTGGCGACAAGCTCTTGAAGCAAGGTCGGGTTATTTAAATGTGCTGCCATTCCAGACGCTTCCATCCTTGCACACATGTTCTGGACAACAACGGCGAAGGCAACTATGGTTTCCAACTTATCGGCCTTGGGTGGGGGAGTGGTGTGGATTCTCTGAAGAATAGAGTGAATTATTAGCTCTGGTCTTCCAAACAGCATCTTAAGTGTTGATATAATGCGCGGGACACAATTGGGTTGGTTGAGCATGCAACGCACGGCCTCTAGAGCTTTTCCTTTTAAAGCCCTTTGAAGTCGAACCAAATTTTCTTCCTCAGAGAATCCACATAACTCTGTGGATCTGTTAAAATTAGAAATAAATAGCGGCCAATCTTCAGGGCTCCCACCAAAACTGTGTAGATCTCTCGATATTGAGTGTCGCGCTGCCAGGTTACTTCTTGTCAGGGTGTGAGTGTGATCATGTGAAGACGAACTCCTCCGAGAGATGCTAGGTGGAGGAATTTCGGCTGGGTCACATAATTGAATATTTGGCAGGCATTGCGGTTGCTGTGGTGGAATTTGCATTTCTATCACTGAAGGCAAGCATTGGGTTTGAGACGGCTGGGGTTTAGTGACAGATCGCTGCTGGGGTGATAGTCGATTTATTTGCGATGACTTAGCTGAAGGCACAGTGATGGGTGTAGTGAGGGGTTCTGGTATCACACTTGAATTTGCGGGCAGTTGTGATTGATGTGGTTGCCTTTGTTGTCGTGCAACGACGGCTCCCGTCCAGGAGGAACTAGCAATCGGTTCGTGGACGTAGGGAACTGATAACTCAGCAGCTACTATTTTGGAATTACCTGCAAATTTAACTGGATTCCTGATACTTACGGTTGAGTTACGAGCGTTCTGCAACCATTCCTGCACTTGCTTTGGTGAATTAAGTGAACGGGCCTCGTCATCGCTTTCGGAGGAATCTTCTGCCTGACTCAATAAACAATATTTCTTGTCAAGGTATTCCTGATCACGCTTCTCCTTCAAGGATCGTTCTTCTTCCAGTCTCTGCAGTTGAAGTTGAAAATGTTTTGCTGATGAAGATCTTGAAGTTTTCGAAGGCTTGGATGACGTCGTAGATCGTGGCCCCGCATGTTCCACAACAGGCGCCGGAATTGGTGGAGCACATTTTTTGCATGTCCAATCTTGGTATGCCACAAAACTATCGACTTGTGCGCATTGATAATGGAACCATAAGTCGCACTTGTCACATTGGACTATGTTGTCATGAGCATCTGGCGCGGTACACATTTGGCATTTATGTTGCTCTGATGGTGACATCTGGTCTTTTGATGTTGGCATAGTGATCTTCTTTAAAGATTTTATAAAATGTTGGCGAACTTGCGACAACAGCACTAATTTTTATGAACGAAAATAAAAAAGACTTGTTCAAATAGTTTGTTCTTTTTTATTGTGGAACGTTATAAAATCCTATTTAAATAGAAATATATGTAATTCAAGTAGTAAAATAATTTTAGATGACTTACTTTAGTGTTAAGATTAATTTAGCTTTAAAGAATTTGACAAAGGAATTCCAATTATTTAAAAAAGAAAAAAAAAACGTGTTCTTAAGGTGACCTTTTTGGGGTTAGTCGCTTTTAGGTTTTTTTTTTTTCTTTTGACATGATGACTTGTCCTCAGCATCAGCAGCAGAGGTACCAACGTTAGAATTATATGTGCCAGGGTTCTTAACAATTAGTATAAATATTGTCAACGAGCCATCAGAGAAGCTATCGCTGATGTGTCGCAGCTACAAATAAACTTATGGCTTTGCAATGAATGTATGCAAGTAATCGCAACCAAACAAGAAACATATACAACTACTCCTCATCGAAGGACGAAAGCAGTCATGCATCTATAAGTAGAAAAGAAAGGAAGAGCACACTAATATCGGTAAGGAAAGAGCACAAGAAGAAAATGAAATGACTTTCCAAAGTTTTATTAGAAAAAGCTATAAACCGAAGTCGCAGGCATTCATCAGACAGCTACTTTACTTTGGACTCAGTACCTTCGACGTTTATGACAATATATACATAGAGTCAAATAGCAATTAAATCCTCAACTTCAAACACTCTAAAATCGGGGATAGTTAAATGCTGCCGCGTATCTTTTGATAAGATAGGTAAAAAACACAGAATCATACTCTGGTGGGTCTCAAGACTCTTGTACGTCACAAGGAACTATGCTGATCAGAAGTTGGCTAGACTTAAATTCCTAGGAACAAATGGTTTCCAGCTTGATAACGCAAAGCCACAAATAGTATTTGTTCAAAGTAGTCCGAAAGCACTTGATTTCATTGATAAACTTAGCAATATATTCTTCTATTGTGTGTGAATGTACTTGATTAGGACTTTAAACTGCGATTGAGTGACCGATAAATTTGTCATGCACATAGAACGTCAAGCCACATGGAAAAGTAACGATAAGACGAAATATGGGTATCATATTAACAGAAACTCAACGGCAGCAACATATGTACCTATACAAACGAGAAGGATTGGAATTCTATTATCAGCTAGGGCCACAAAATCTGTGATAAAATTTAGTCCCATAAACGATGAATTAATCTTGGCCCAAATTCGCATCAAAGTGCGCATTATAATAATTATTCAATGCTATACCCCAACAGAATTGAACCCTGACGTTGCTAAGGAAGCGTTCTATAAGATACTGAGCAGTTAAGTCACTCTCATCAAAAGGCCTAGAAATGGAAATTCTAAAACAACACCGCCTGCAAAAGAGCTAAAAACATTCTTTTTAAAAAGCGGATCGTGACCAGCTAGATCGAAAAGTTCTTCAACACGATCTAGTCACATATAGTACTTTCTGACATGAGCATTGAAATCAAATGCTACATCACTTCTGAAAAATTCTGGCTATTCGGCTTTCCAGACCCCTGTCCTTTTAGCGATCTTAGTGAAAAATCAAACCCAACTTGATGTCATGATTTAATATTTGGGAAGAGAAAGTCAATAACTTGGTGAAAATATAAAAAGATCCTCAGAAAACTATTCTAAAGAAAGCTCGAAAGAATTCTTCGAACATCTTGTATGAAAATATTTAGAAAAAAATTTCTAAGTCCTCGCCTCAAATTTAACTATTGTATGATAAATTGTTACTATCTGGTTAAACTATCGCTACTTTTAGAAAACTATTCGTTGGCATTACATTTGAGTGTAAACCATCTGGTTAAAAGAACAAAAATTAATTTTGCTACAAATGGCTTCAATCCAATGAACTTTCTAGGATCAAACCGCAACTTTCCTGCTAAAATCCAAGAAAAACCTTTAGCATAGCTTTATAATGGATAGAAGCCATTTTATGTATCTCGACTTTTGCACTACCAGGTTATTGAAGAATATCAATGAGGCTTTCTTTCCCAAAGCGGAGGCACGTTCTTCTGTTTATCCCAATAACATGGAAAATATTAGCCTGTTATCTGGAAGGTGTCGTGTCGGTATCTAGTCTAAATTTGCTGGATATCTTAGCAATGAGCCATTCGGATACATTTTTAAAGCGATAAACATGCTAAAGTGATGCAATCTTTTAATTCTTATTATAATACTTTGATTCCAAGGCCGGTTTAAGGTCACAAGTGTTGTATTTACATTCCCTCAGAACACAGATACGCAACTGGCAAAATTGAAGCTTTCCTTTGAAAATTGTTTGTTTAAAGACGTGGGATCAAATACAAAGGATTTAAATCTCGGTTTCCGAAAACGAAGTGCAGTGTGAATTTCTACTATAGTATCAGATATCGGATATCCTTCTTGACGACATTTTGGTGAAATACAATACGAAATACAATGGGTTTCGCTCTAATAGCTGAAATTTACAAAATGTATCGGCAGTTCAGCAGGATCGGAAATTCTAATGTGTGCTAAAGATATCTCATTCTTCAAAACGAATTGAAGATGTACCAATAAAATACCGTAACTCATGGGACAAAGTCCGCTTCGTACTTAGCCATCCGCTAACTTCAAATGTTGATAGAGGCAATTTTGATATGAATAAACTTTTATAAGTAGAATACCATATATTAATTGAGCAGCGAAAATGGTGGAACACTGATAAGGTAATTCTTCACTTCAGAGCTCTCCACTCTTTCTGGTCCATCGAGGCTGATTTCGGGATTTTGTGTATCCTTCAGATGTTTGCACAGAGAGTCGGAGAGAGAAAGTTAAGGAGGTAAAAAAGAGATATCAACGTGATTTGGTTTTAAATGTTTACAAGTTACCTAGTCACTATAGGTAATAAAGACCTCGGCTAGGCATTCCATAAGCGACTTGCACGGCTTAGGAACGAATCACGATATTTTAGAGTGCGTCCTAAAGTAGGCTGGAGAGTAAATTGGTGAGAATGCACAGCGAGACGGGTGTTACGGTTGAAGGTTTAAAGGAGTGGAATGCCACTGGCGATTTCTATAGAGCACTGGTTATGGAAATAGCGACAAAACAAAGTGAGACACGAGACATTTCGTCGGTGTTCAAGGGTGTCCATTGACTGAGTGATATTAGTACTGCCTATGAGTTTTATCGCACAGCTTTCGCTAGCAGGTGCAGAGATGTTTTCGGAGCACCCTACCAGTTGTGGGCATTGTACTCGAATTTCGGGCAGATAAATGTCTTATACAGGGTTTTCACTAATTCATCTACGATAATTTGGGAAATGATTCTGGGTATATTCTGTGAAAAAAATCGATCTATAGCAAGGGTCTATCTCCAATGCTGACATCACTTATCGACGATTTAAGGAAAGGCTTTACTTTGGTATACCCTAACGCATGTTAACGGTTAATACTAACGGCAGAAACTTCGTTGATGACTCTGTTTTTAGAAGAAATACTACCCTTTGCAACTGTATTTAAATAAAGTTGATATCTTGTTAGGGTCTTCAGATGTCCAATTTCTTAGCCTATTCCATTTTTCTTGCCCTTGCTAATTTTTGAATTTGAGATCACTTTTATAAATTTTCTTTTTTATAAAATTTATAAAAAAGGATTTTTTATGCTTTAAGCTCCTCCTTGGTTTTTTATGCATGCTAGAGCCCGTTTTTGTTTTTTACTACGAATGTTTATTGATGCTAACTGCTGCCTCACTTTTGATGACGCTTCGAGAATACGCTCTTCCAATTCACTTAAAGTTGCAATTTCGGTTGAATAAACAAGTTCTTTCATTCTTCCCCATACAAAAAAAGCCAATCCAGTAAGGTCAGGAGATCTTGCAGGCCAGTGAACTGGTCTGGTACATTTCTTCTTACTCTTCATCTAGCCAATTTTTAACCTGGACTGGAGCTAGTTAAATTAATGGAACGTCCTCCAGTAGTTCTGATAAATCATTTAGCAAAAACTCCACATAGTTTGTACGATTCAGCCTAGGTGGTAGTTTGAAGTGGCCGATTATCTTGTTTCTAAGTACACCTGCCCACATATTGAGGCTGAATTTGTGTTGAAATGATTTACATATGTCTCCTTTTATGTAAATTGTCAGCAGCCCATGTATGAAAATTATGAAAATTTGCAGTTCTTGTACGGGTTTTTTCCCCCGATTCACGGCACTGGGTATTATTATAAATATATATATATATATTTTTTTTTGCACTCGCGTGCGTGGAATCATTTGGAATGTGCTGCTTTGATTCTTTTAATTGTATTTTGCACAAAACAGTGTGAACTAGGGACTTGTACGAATGCACTAATGTTACTTCTGCATTCGTCGAGATCAACTCGGCACTCCCTTAGGTGACCGAATCAACTATTTGTAAAAACACTCTTGGAATACCTAAAAACTGGACAGTGCTATTGACGAGCTCAGGATATTTTACAGCTGTATCTGCATTATTTAGAGGTTCAAAGAATTTTTTAGTCCGCTGTGAAGTACATCGTTTTGGGGCCAAAGCTGCACATTTGGACGTGGTCTCAGCCTAATCGATGCTTTGCTTGTTGATTAAGAATTATAACGACAACTTTTCGTAGTACTACAACTAATTTTGTTGTGCTGAACGAGTTTAGAGACCAATTTCTTCAACAAACACAAGATGATGTGGGCGCTGCCTGAGGTACTGGAAAACATATTCAATTTCATCACATTCCGCCTCATTCCTTTCAATTGCTGCTGAGAGGCTGCTGTGAAATCAGAACAATCGTATTTCTTGCGAACAATAAGAAAAACTAGCTTAACGTCAGCTGTGGTGGCGGACATCGACACTATCTTAAACTCTCGGCCGATCTGTGAAATGTCAAGTGACTGTAGTGGTGATTAACGGAAGACCTCACACATTAAACAGCATTTCTGAACTTGTTGTCGAATAAGTATCTCCTGGAGCTGCACCGAAGAGCAAATAGGAAGTTGTTATGCTAGAATTTGCACTATTGTCTTAATTTTGAAGATAGAACATCTCCTTAAAAATACCTGCGGGGAAAAAGTATTAGCAGATGTCTCAGTTATATAGTTGACCTGAAGATAACTAAGATGAAGATAAGTTATCAATTGAGCAACTCACCAACGAGTTCCACTACCTATAAGTGATTAAAATATCTTCCATATACATCGTATATTTCAAGGATACGGGCAGAATTTTCAAGCACGATATTTTGTTGTATATAATGGGTGTTTTTTTTTTTCAATTGAGATAAAATATCAAATCAGCTGTCAATTTGAGATGCGAAGCTTCCCTTGTTTTCAGTCAAACTACGATTTTATTGTTTATTGTTGAAATTTATTCCTAAAATTGAAGTTCTGTTCGTGAAACTTATACAGCACTTCCAGAAATTGATGGTAGACAATTGCTATTTATTGACATTTCCGCGCCAATCGCCTTCATATTGTAGACCGAAATTCACCCAAATTGGAATAAAATAAACTATATAAACATTCTCTATTTTTACAAGAAGTTAGGTGAAAATTTGTTCGACAAACGCTGCAAATTTTGTCCCCCAAAAAATGAAAAGAAAACTTTTACTACATGCAGTGTCTGTAATAAGCCAGTATGTCCAACACATCGTCATGGAACAGTCATTACTACCACTTATTGTGAAGAATATGAACATATCCTATAAATTCTGAATTTGTATGTATTTTATTTTGTTTCATTGCATTTTTACTTTTTTTTCATCAAATTTGTATAAAAATAACTGTGGGTCATTTTTTGGCCCGAAAAGTAATACGTGCAATGTTTTTCTAACAGAACAGAAGAAAAATCTTGGTCTCAGGACCTACAAGATCCAGTTGTTGCAAAAGTTAAAGACACGTGGTCATTTATTGCGTCAGATGTTCAGTGGTTGTTAAACAGTTTTTACTGTCATATCTGATGAAACGACTAAGTAAATAAACAGAATCGACGTTTTTGGAGCGAAAAGAATTCTCATGAAGTTCACCAGATGCCATTGCATCCAGAAATATGTACACTATTGTACGATCTTTGTTTCTTCAAAAATGAGGCCTGAGTACAAGTTGCTGTCGATAGAACCGGTACAATGCGATAGTTAACGAATATTTGTTTCCAAATTTGAAATACATCAACGAGGAAGAACAGTGATTCCAACAGGATGGTGCTCCACCCCATACTAGCAATGAAAACATCGCTTTATGGAAAACACGATTTAGCGTTTCAAGAAAGTGGCCACCAAGATTTGACGACATTAGATTATTTTTTACGGCGCTACGTCAAGTCATTAGTTTATGCCGATAAACCACCAACGATTGACGCTGTGTAGTAAAATATTGTTTGAGTAATATGCAATATACGCCCCCAATTTCTCGAAAAAGCTGTGGAAAATTGGACTTCTAGAATGCGCTTTGTACGATTTTCAAATATCAAATAACTTGAAATAGTCCTTCAAATCAATTTAATAAATCGTTGTCGCATTAATTTCTTTGTATTGTATTGGCCCTCTTGAAACAACACCCTTGATGCAGTTATGGAATGGGAGTAGGATGTAAGTTGAGTGTTAAATTTCATAAATATTTCATTGCCTTACCCTTACAGGGACGATATAACCTTACACAATTCGAAA